>OY019134.1:21382087-21887087 GCA_955652365.1 Eristalinus aeneus
GTAGTTTTTGGCCAAAAAATTACGAGCAAGCAATGACGAGTGAGCAGGTGTATTATCGTTGTGCAAGAGCAATGAATTGTTTCTTGACGTTTTCTCCGAATTTTTTCTCACAAGCGGCGCAAAACTTCAAGATAATGCTTACTGACCGCGCGACCAGGTGATAAAAACTTCTGATGCACTACGCTACGGTAATGGAAAAAAAGCAAAACCTATACCTTTGATCGAACTTGGAGTTCTTTTTTGACCTTGGCTCTCCGGAACTCTTCCTTTGGTTTCAATGTCATAACCATATATCCATGGTTCGTGACTAGACATGACCTTTTTAAGCAAATATGGATCTTCGTTGACGTCATACAATAATTCTTGAGCGATGCTCATGCGACATTTTCTTTTGCTCAGTTTTCGGACACACTTTGCTTTATGCTCAAAATTTACGAAATTTCCGTAAAAATGCCTTTCTTGTCTAATAGTGATTCGATGATTCTCCATAACAAACTTTATTTTGTTTGTTAAGAAATTCTTCATTCCTCACAGAGGGAAGAGTATCAAATCTAACACGAACACGTGGTATGACTCGATCTGCATGTTGAGAGAAATAAGCTTCCGGACTTTCGAATCCTATTCTTCTGAGGAAAACCGGAAGAAGTTCAAACGGGTCCGAAATAACTACAACGCACTAAGACGTGTTAAATTCTCATTTCATCAAAAGTTGAGAAAAAAGTGCTCCATTTTCGAACTCGTAAAGTTGCAAGAGTACTAAAAGTTCTGAACGTTCTCAAATCTGTTGGTCCTCATGGTATACCTTTTATTCTTCCACTGTGTAAGCTTTTCTATCTGTTCTACTCTTTGGGGCTCTTCTCGGGTAAGCGAGTTTATTGACTCGCTAGAAAATCGACGAAATGTTGTATCTCTATTACTCTTTTATCGCTACTTTAACAAAAACTGCTGTCATGTGTTAGCCGGTTGCATTCCTCCCGCCTCGCTAGGAGTGCCCACCCCTAAGCCCACCTACGGACGTACAGTTGAGTCAAGAGACTTGTTCTTCCCTCTCATTACAATCCACAGACATTTAAAACCAATGTTAACCGGTACTTCCTCCTCTCTTCCTCTATACTTGCAGCTTGTACTTCCTCTATACATCGGTCGTTGATGTGCTGGGGCGTTCAGGCGAGCGTCTTCATTCACATCTTTTCGACCTTCTTTATACCACTTGTAAACAGTTTTTTGACTCAGAATGCAGTGTGCCACTCTCACCATTTCTAGTGTTTTTGAACATTTAATTCAATTTTTACACGAAATCGAATGCAAATTCCATTTTGTATGACTAATTTGTATGACTATCATAAGCAAAATAATATGTAATACAACTGAAACTGTAAACATATGTTCGAGACTAGTGTATCAATATAACAAAATAACAAAAATCCATAATCGGATGTACGTAGCCCGCCCTAAGGCTAAATTTCACCTTTTTGAACAGGCTTCGTATGTGAGACTTAGCACATTTACCCCATTAAATAGCCATAAAACATTATTAGTTGAAATATCGCCTAAAAATAGTAAAATAGAATTTTTAATTGATTTCTGGAAATGGAAATTGAAAGTGGGTGTCTTATAAAGAAACACCCCGAGCTGCTTGCAATTTGTACTCCAAGCAACTTCAATGTTATTTAATGTTATTCAATTGTTTAGTGAGAAGCATTTCCATTTCCATTTTTATATTAATGTTTTAGTATATTTTATAGCAGATTGCTGTTTGGTTACAAACCCAAATGATAATAAAGCAAATAAAGCAGCTCCATAACTATTTGATAACGGAAAATAACGACTAAAGATGTAATATAGTATTGGCGCAATAACCTTACCTTGGGGTAAACCAGTTTTAGTTAAAAATATTTCTGATAGGCAATTGCTGACAGAAAAAGTTATATTTTGACTAGGTAAATTAGGACATTGAGGCTTTGAAGTTTGTAAATCAGACCCTTATGTTAAACTGCGTCAAACACCTGTCCTATATCCAAGATTAATGGGTGTGGCAAAAATGTTTCTGTGTCCTTGATGGCCTGAGGGGCTTCTCTCCATTTATGATGGACAATAGAAAGACCGAGAACCTGTTTTATTGTTTTCTCCCAGCAACCAAGCTTGTACAATTTTGTGGATAAGACTTTTTTGCCAAACGGAGCGTGGGAAAATTTCGTTGTTGCTTTAGCCTACTTTTTCAACGATTCTTAAGGAGATCACAGACTGGAAAGCTCTGTCGGAAGTGTCCATGTCAGGCCATAGAGTTCCGAATCGAATAGGAAACCACAAATTTGCAGAAGAGCAGGAGTCCCAAGACGACAAACTGGTTATGATTTAGGGAAGAGTAAGGAGATTTCGTTGCACCTTTTCCAAAACTCAGAAGAAATTATTTCGTTGAGGAGGCAGTTAAAAGACTGAATGAACTGTAATAAAATGCTTCGAATTGATTTGGCTAGTCATACGCACCCGACACAGACCCTCTATTCTGTAGTGGAATGCACAAATGCACAGAACTCGCAAGAAAACCAGAAAACTTTTAAATAAGTCACTCAAGACCAATCTGTGGGAGGACTGGAACTTGCACCAATCGAAACAAAAATAATGAAAGAAACTAATTCGTAAAAAGTGCCTTCTATAGAGATTTTTGTGAAAAAATCGAAACACTCGGTAAAACCAGCAGACTGGTGAAAGTCCTTAAGAAAGACAAAGCAGTCAGGTTGGGTACACTCAGTAAACCCTGAGTACTGTACCGAGACCAATTGTTCGATCGCTTACTTTTATGACCTAAGTGTCCTGACTCAGCTTCCGATGTAGTTCGCTGTCGTGGGAAACGATTGATTGTACAGTGAATGCACCAGACACTTGGTCAGCGTTTCTTCATTTCGGGGCTTGCGCGTGCAGGTGTACTTTGCGCCGTCTGCTGGTGTTAAGTCTTTCTTTCTTAAATGCGATTTTCCCTAATCGCTAGAAGTATGGGAGGTCGTTGAATATTTTTTTTGGCACATCGAGGTGTTGAAGCACAATGGGTGATGCGATCCTTTTCGGCTAAATATGTTTTTCCTGGATCTTTTCATTTGGAATTCTGATGGTCACCTTGGTGCTACTTCGCTTGGGTAAAAGTTTTGGGATTGTAGTAATTATGACACTTTTCGTTGTCGATGCCTCTCTGGAGATGAATGATCTCCCGTTAATATTCACAATAGTGTTATGAAATTTTACTACGAACATTCCATTTAGATTATCGGTGGTGTTTTCAACTTGTAGATTGCCACTTGGTACTTCGTCTATAGCTGGAATGTGCTGACTGTTGACGGTGTTGCAGGTGGCTGGCAGACTATTCATAAATCTAGGAATACATGTATCGTTTCTAATGTCAATTATATCCTTGGAATTACATATAAAATAGATAGATAATTATAATTTTTACATTTTTTACTATTCCATACATTCCTTCATTGTTTCTTAAAATAACACCAAATAAAATTTCAGTTACAATATTGTTACTTTTCACTGATTTAATAACAAGGCTTTCGTAGATTTCAAATGTCGTTAATGGGATGTTTACAATGTAGAGTATTACTGAACTATTACTTATGATTTTTATTTCTGCAAAGTCGAATGTTTCTTCTATTGTATTGTAAGGTATCTGTTGTCGTATTTCTTTTTTGACAAAATGAATGAATTAATCACACCTGATTTAGCCCAGTGCATCGCATAATTAATATTTTCTATTTCTTCCTTTACGAATTTTATTTTGTTTTGTTCGTTTGTTATTGCTTCAATATTGTATATAATTCTGAACTTGAGTAATATTGTTACTCAATAATATCATTGTATAATTGGTTAATTACAAACTGTTTGTTATTATTTTCTAGAACATTCGTGATTTTACTTATACTGGTAACAAAATCATTATAGTCTGGATTGCATTTCCATGTGTTGCCTATGAAAATTAAAGAGCGCTTCGTGATTCGTGGTTTCAAGTAATGCAAAAGATTCTTAATTTGTTGCACCTCATGTGATAGCAAAGGAAATAGGGTATGGTTTTGGATTGATTCGAGATTAAGGATTGGGGCTGTTGCGGATATAAATTCATATCAATAAAATGTATTAATTTAAAGTTTCCCTCTTTTATTTTTGTCTGTCTAACGTGAAAAGTCACTATGTGTGCTTTCGAAAAGTCCAATATTTGTAAGGTTGCTTGGCAGGTACAAAAGATCTTTCTGAAAGAACAAATATTAATTTCTAGTGTTACTTTTATGCACTACTCTGCCCGATTCAGTTACTGTGGAGTTTTTATCGTCTTTAACTATTTCTTGTTGGTTTCTGCTAGACAATTTTGAGCCTATTCTCCTATTTTTTTTAACGAAAATGGTTTGTCCTATTTGTTAATCTTTAATTGTATTCCTTTTTTGTTGTGGTGTTTATTGTCTTTTTCATGTTTACTGCTTAGTTTCTCGATGCATGGAAACCGTGCTTTTTCGAATTGTTCTGGTTTAGTCCTGGTATTCGTCCAAGAAAAAGTCGTATTGGTTTCTTACCTGTGGTTGAGTGGACTTACAGCACGTTCTTATAGTTCTTCGAACGACGTTGAGAGCCGTCTTGAGGCATCTCATGATCTCGGATTGTGTGGAGTGGAAACGCTCGACTTGACCTTTTACTTCAGTTTTATATGATGGTGTTTTAAAAATTAAATTTGTAGATATCTTCTATATAACGTGATGGAATGACCTTAGCTTATGATAAGCATGTCAGTGTATCTTTAGAATTCTTTCGGTCTCACTAGGAATATCTTCTACAATTTGCTGCGTATATCTGATATGGTAGTCTTTGAAGTGGAGCGGATAAATTTGCTGTATTTTTCCCATAGATTATTCATTCGTCGAGAGTCCGTTTGTAGTATTAGGATGTAGATATTTTTTGAATATGTTGGCCAAATCTTCTTCTGTGTATTCTGGTTTGAAAAAAAAATGGGTCTTGTGTAATTTTAGAATGGGGTTTTAATTTCGTAATTATTTTCTTCGCCTATTTTTAGTACTAATTGATTTCGGAATACATTGACTTTTGTTTCGACAGTGGGTATTAAATTGTCACTAGAGCTATAGGCACTATGTTCGCTCGGGGCCATTGAGTGAATCGCAGTTACTTGAGGAGGGAGTCGGCCACTACATTGGCTACCCCGGGTTTATGCTTGAGTTCGTAATTATACTCCTCTGAAATAGCATTCAACCTTTTTATTTTACTATTGGTGTTTCTGTTACTTAAGACCATATAATGGCGAGCATCTACATCTCGTTGGTTGCATAATGCTCTTCGGTCTTGTTTAGAGTTCTTGAGAGGAATGTGATTGAGTTACCATTTTGGGAAAGGACTCCTCTGATGGCGTAGTCTGAGGCGTCCGTGGTCAAATCGAATTTGTTTTGGAAATCAGGGTACGACAGAACTACTTCTGGTGAAATAAGTGAATTTTTTATTTTATTGAATGCTTCATAGGCTTTTTTGTCTAAATGAATGAGTTTGGAAGGTTTCTGGACACACGTCCGTCTTGCCCTCTTAGAAGTGATGTCAGGGGTTTCACCAGCTTAGCGTAATCCTTAATGAAACGGCGATAGTATCCTGACATGCCTAGAAACTAACGGAGGTCTTTAAGAGTCTTCAACCCTTTTGGGATAAGTTTTGATGCCGTCTCTACCAATGATAAAGCCTAAGAATTCTATTTCTTCTTGGAAAAATTCACATTTATTTGACTGCATTTTCATATTAGCCGCTTCTAGTGTCTTGGACACTTTTTCTAAGTTCCTAAGGTGTTCTTCCTTATCTTTCCCAAAGATGACGATGAGATTCTTTAGAATATCGTCCAAAGTCCTATCGTCTAAAGTCCAAAGTTCTGAGCTTGCGGTAATCAATGACCATGCGATATTTTTTTACTCCAGTGCCGCCCATTTTTTTGGGGACAATCCAAACTGGAGAGTTATAGGGCGATTTCGATGGTCTTATTATGCGGTCTTTTAGTAACTCATTAATATAAATATAAAAATTATTTGCAATAAATACTTGATAAAAATATATTAATGTAGACAAATAACTAAATAAATAAATAATTAACAAAGAAATATTAATTAATCAATACATTAATGAATAACAAATAAATAAAAAAAAATAAAAATTATAACAATAGCAATACTCGTATAGCGCAGTCCACAGGAGGACCAGGAATTAACTTGCTCATCAACTACTTGTGTTGTGCGCTCAACTGTTCTTACACGAGCGGAAGGGACCTACAGTTTTTGCCGACACCGAACGGCGAAGTTTGAGAAGCTTTTTCTTACAATTTTTACAATTTTTACATTTTTTACTCTTTAAGTGTTGTCAGCAGCTCGAAAGAGGTGATGCCGTGAAAAATTCAATGTGTTCAGCCGGATATCATTTTAGTAACCTAAGGTTTCCTTTGATATAAAAGCTTTATCAGACTTTCTGCAAGACCCGCTATACTAGTCAATTTTTATTTTTCTCAAAACATATATATTTATCTTTCAATTTCATTTAAATCGCCTAGTCTCTCTGTGATACAATACACTTGTGCCAGTTGTGCCTCGAAGCAGTTCTGATATACACTTTTTGTTATGCTCTTGAGCTCTCTCAGCAATTTGATTTGTATTTCCTCAATCGTCTGTAAACGCCGTCCATTCATCGGTCTAGTGAATGTGGTGACTGAGGCATGCTTACACTGTAGTTTTTGGCCAAAAAAATTACGAGCAAGCAATGACGAGTGAGCAGGTGTATTATCGTGATGCAAGAGCTATGAATTGTTTCTTGACGTTTTCTCCGAATTTTTTCTCATAAGCGGCGCAAAACTTCAAGATAATGCTTACTGATCGCGCGACCAGGTGATAAAAACTTCTGATGTACTACGCTACGGTAATGGAAAAAAAGCAAAACCTATACCTTTGATCGAACTTGGAGTTCTTTTTTGACCTTGGCTCTCCTGAACTCTTCCTTTGGTTTCAATGTCATAACCATGTATCCATGGTTCGTGACTAGACATGACCTTTTTAAGCAAATATGGATCTTCGTTGACGTCATACAATAATTCTTGAGCGATGCTCATGCGACATTTTCTTTTGCTCAGTTTTCGGACACACTTTGCTTTATGCTCAAAATTTACGAAATTTCCGTAAAAATGCCTTTCTTCTCTAATAGTGATTCGATGATTCTCCATAACAAACTTTATTTTGTTTGTTAAGAAATTCTTCATTCCTCACAGAGGGAAGAGTATCAAATCTAACACGAACACGTGGTATGACTCGATCTGCATATTGAGAGAAATAAGCTTCCGGACTTTCGAATCCTATTCTTCTGAGGAAAACCGGAAGAAGTTCAAACGGGTCCGAAATAACTACAACGCACTAAGACCTGTTAAATTCTCATTTCATCAAAAGTTGAGAAAAAAGTGCTCCATTTTCGAACTCGTAAAGTTGCAAGAGTACTAAAAGTTCTGAACGTTCTCAAATCTGTTGGTCCTCATGGTATACCTTTTATTCTTCCACTGTGTAAGCTTTTCTATCCGTTCTACTCTTTGGGGCTCTTCTCGGGTAAGCGAGTTTATTGACTCGCTAGAAAATCGACGAAATATTGTATCTCTTTTACTCTTTTATCGCTACTTTAACAAAAACTGCTGTCATGTGTTAGCCGGTTGCATTTCTCCCGCCTCGCTAGGAGTGCCCACCCCTAAGCCCACCTACGGACGTACAGTTGAGTCAAGAGACTTGTTCTTCCCTCTCATTACAATCCACAGACATTTAAAACCAATGTTAACCGGTACTTCCTTCTCTCTTCCTCTATACTTGCAGCTTGTACTTCCTCTATACATCGGTCGTTGATGTGCTGGGGCGTTCAGGCGAGCGTCGTCATTCACATCTTTTCGACCTTCTTTATACCACTTGTAAACAGTTTTTTGACTCAGAATGCAGTGTGCCACTCTCACCATTTCTAGTGTTTTTGAACATTTAATTCAATTTTTACACGAAATCGAATGCAAATTCCATTTTGTATGACTAATTTGTATGACTATCATAAGCAAAATAATATGTAATACAACTGAAACTGTAAACATATGTTCGAGACTAGTGTATCAATATAACAAAATAACAAAAATCCATAATCGGATGTACGTAGCCCGCCCTAAGGCTAAATTTCACCTTTTTGAACAGGCTTCGTATGTGAGACTTAGCACATTTACCCCATTAAATAGCCATAAAACATTATTAGTTGAAATATCGCCTAAAAATAGTAAAATAGAATTTTTAATTGATTTCTGAAAATGGAAATTGAAAGTGGGTGTCTTATAAAGAAACACCCCGAGCTGCTTGCAATTTGTACTCCAAGCAACTTCAATGTTATTTAATGTTATTCAATTGTTTAGTGAGAAGCATTTCCATTTCCATTTTTATATTAATGTTTTAGTATATTTTATAGCAGATTGCTGTTTGGTTACAAACCCAAATGATAATAAAGCAAATAAAGCAGCTCCATAACTATTTGATAACGGAAAATAACGACTAAAGATGTAATATAGTATTGGCGCAATAACCTTACCTTGGGGTAAACCAGTTTTAGTTAAAAATATTTCTGATAGGCAATTGCTGACAGAAAAAGTGATATTTTGACTAGGTAAATTAGGACATTGAGGCTTTGAAGTTTGTAAATCAGACCCTTATGTTAAACTGCGTCAAACACCTGTCCTATATCCAAGATTCATGGGTGTGGAAAAAATGTTTCTGTGTCCTTGATGGCCTGAGGGGCTTCTCTCTATTTATGATGGACAATAGAAAGACCGAGAACCTGTTTTATTGTTTTCTCCCAGCAACCAAGCTTGTACAATTTTGTGGACAAGACTTTTTTGCCAAACGGAGCGTGGGAAAATTTCGTTGTTGCTTTAGCCTACTTTTTCAACGATTCTTAAGGAGATCACAGACTGGAAAGCTCTGTCGGAAGTGTCCATGTCAGACCATAGAGTTCCGAATCGAATAGGAAACCGCAAATTTGCAGAAGAGCAGGAGTCCCAAGACGACAAACTGGTTATGGTTTAGGGAAGAGTAAGGAGATCTCGTTGCACCTTTTCCAAAACTCAGAAGAAATTATTTCGTTGAGGAGGCAGTTAAAAGACTGAATGAGCTGTAATAAAATGCTTCGAATTGATTTGGCTAGTCATACGCACCCGACACAGACCCTCTATTCTGTAGTGGAATGCACAAATGCACAGAACTCGCAAGAAAACCAGAAAACTTTTAAATAAGTCACTCAAGAGCAATCTGTGGGAGGACTGGAACTTGCACCAATCGAAACAAAAATAATGAAAGAAACTAATTCGTAAAAAGTGCCTTCTATAGAGATTTTTGTGAAAAAATCGAAACACTCGGTAAAACCAGCAGACTGGTGAAAGTCCTTAAGAAAGACAAAGCAGTCAGGTTGGGTACACTCAGTAAACCCTGAGTACTGTACTGAGACCAATTGTTCGATCGCTTACTTTTATGACCTAAGTGTCCTGACTCAGCTTCCGATGTAGTTCGCTGTCGTGGGAAACGATTGATTGTACAGTGAATGCACCAGACACTTGGTCAGCGTTTCTTCATTTCGGGGCTTGCGCGTGCAGGTGTACTTTGCGCCGTCTGCTGGTGTTAAGTCTTTCTTTCTTAAATGCGATTTTCCCTAATCGCTAGAAGTATGGGAGGTCGTTGAATATTTTTTTTGGCACATCGAGGTGTTGAAGCACAATGGGTGATGCGATCCTTTTCGGCTAAATATGTTTTTCCTGGATCTTTTCATTTGGAATTCTGATGGTCACCTTGGTGCTACTTCGCTTGGGTAAAAGTTTTGGGATTGTAGTAATTATGACACTTTTCGTTGTCGATGCCTCTCTGGAGATGAATGATCTCCCGTTAATATTCACAATAGTGTTATGAAATTTTACTACGAACATTCCATTTAGATTATCGGTGGTGTTTTCAACTTGTAGATTGCCACTTGGTACTTCGTCTATAGCTGGAATGTGCTGACTGTTGACGGTGTTGCAGGTGGCTGGTAGACTATTCATAAATCTAGGAATACATGTATCGTTTCTAATGTCAATTATATCCTTGGAATTACATATAAAATAGATAGATAATTATAATTTTTACATTTTTTACTATTCCATACATTCCTTCATTGTTTCTTAAAATAACACCAAATAAAATTTCAGTTACAATATTGTTACTTTTCACTGATTTAATAACAAGGCTTTCGTAGATTTCAAATGTCGTTAATGGGATGTTTACAATGTAGAGTATTACTGAACTATTACTTATGATTTTTATTTCTGCAAAGTCGAATGTTTCTTCTATTGTATTGTAAGGTATCTGTTGTCGTATTTCTTTTTTGACAAAATGAATGAATTAATCACACCTGATTTAGCCCAGTGCATAGCATAATTAATATTTTCTATTTCTTCCTTTACGAATTTTATTTTGTTTTGTTCGTTTGTTATTGCTTCAATATTGTATATAATTCTGAACTTGAGTAATATTGTTACTCAATAATATCATTGTATAATTGGTTAATTACAAACTGTTTGTTATTATTTTCTAGAACATTCGTGATTTTACTTATACTGGTAACAAAATCATTATAGTCTGGATTGCATTTCCATGTGCTGCCTATGAAAATTAAAGAGCGCTTCGTGATTCGTGGTTTCAAGTAATGCAAAAGATTCTTAATTTGTTGCACCTCATGTGATAGCAAAGGAAATAGGGTATGGTTTTGGATTGATTCGAGATTAAGGATTGGGGCTGTTGCGGATATCAATTCATATCAATAAAATGTATTAATTTAAAGTTTCCCTCTTTTATTTTTGTCTGTCTAACGTGAAAAGTCACTATGTGTGCTTTCGAAAAGTCCAATATTTGTATGGTTGCTTGGCAGGTACAAAAGATCTTTCTGAAAGAACAAATATTAATTTCTAGTGTTACTTTTATGCACTACTCTGCCCGATTCAGTTACTGTGGAGTTTTTATCGTCTTTAACTATTTCTTGTTGGTATCTACTAGACAATTTTGAGCCTATTCGCCTATTTTTTTAACGAAAATGGTTTGTCCTATTTGTTAATCTTTAATTGTATTCCTTTTTTGTTGTGGTGTTTATTGTCTTTTTCATGTTTACTGCTTAGTTTCTCGATGCATGGAAACCGTGCTTTTGCGAATTGTTCTGGTTTAGTCCTGGTATTCGTCCAAGAAAAAGTCGTATTGGTTTCTTACCTGTGGTTCAGTGGATTTACAGCACGTTCTTATAGTTCTTCGAACGACGTTGAGGGCCGTCTTGAGGCATCTCATGATCTCGGATTGTGTGGAGTGGAAACGCTCGACTTGACCTTTTACTTCAGTTTTATATGATGGTGTTTTAAAAATTAAATTTGTAGATATCTTCTATATAACGTGATGGAATGACCTTAGCTTATGATAAGCATGTCAGTGTATCTTTAGAATTCTTTCGGTCTCACTAGGAATATCTTCTACAATTTGCTGCGTATATCTGATATGGTAGTCTTTGAAGTGGAGCGGATAAATTTGCTGTATTTTTCCCATAGATTATTCATTCGTCGAGAGTCCGTTTGTAGTATTAGGATGTAGATATTTTTTGAATATGTTGGAAAAATCTTCTTCTGTGTATTCTGGTTTGAAAAAAAAAAGGGTCTTGTGTAATTTTAGAATGGGGTTTTAATTTCATAATTATTTTCTTCGCCTATTTTTAGTACTAATTGATTTCGGAATACATTGACTTTTGTTTCGACAGTGGGTATTAAATTGTCACTAGAGCTATAGGCACTATGTTCGCTCGGGGGCATTGAGTGAATCGCAGTTACTTGAGGAGGGAGTCGGCCACTACATTGGCTACCCCGGGTTTATGCTTGAGTTCGTAATTATACTCCTCTGAAATAGCATTCAACCTTTTCATTTTACTATTGGTGTTTTTGTTACTTAAGGCATATGTGAGGGGTTGATGATCAGTAAAAATGTTCACTTTTCGTGATCCGTAAAGGAAATTTCTTAAATAATTTTAAGACCATATAATGGCGAGCATCTACATCTCGTTGGTTGCATAATGCTCTTCGGTCTTGTTTAGAGTTCTTGAGAGGAATGTGATTGAGTTACCATTTTGGGAAAGGACTCCTCTGATGGCGTAGTCTGAGGCGTCCGTGGTCAAATCGAATTTGTTTTGGAAATCAGGGTACGACAGAACTACTTCTGGTGAAATAAGTGAATTTTTTATTTTATTGAATGCTTCATAGGCTTTTTTGTCTAAATGAATGAGTTTGGAAGGTTTCTGGACACACGTCCGTCTTGCCCTCTTAGAAGTGATGTCAGGGGTTTCACCAGCTTAGCGTAATCCTTAATGAAACGGCGATAGTATCCTGACATGCCTAGAAACTAACGGAGGTCTTTAAGAGTCTTCAACCCTTTTGGGATAAGTTTTGATGCCGTCTCTACCAATGATAAAGCCTAAGAATTCTATTTCTTCTTGGAAAAATTCACATTTATTTGACTGCATTTTCATATTAGCCGCTTCTAGTGTCTTGGACACTTTTTCTAAGTTCCTAAGGTGTTCTTCCTTATCTTTCCCAAAGATGACGATGAGATTCTTTAGAATATCGTCCAAAGTCCTATCGTCTAAAGTCCAAAGTTCTGAGCTTGCGGTAATCAATGACCATGCGATATTTTTTTACTCCAGTGCCGCCCATTTTTTTGGGGACAATCCAAACTGGAGAGTTATAGGGCGATTTCGATGGTCTTATTATGCGGTCTTTTAGTAACTCATTAATATAAATATAAAAATTATTTGCAATAAATACTTGATAAAAATATATTAATGTAGACAAATAACTAAATAAATAAATAATTAACAAAGAAATATTAATTAATCAATACATTAATGAATAACAAATAAATAAAAAAAAATAAAAATTATAACAATAGCAATACTCGTATAGCGCAGTCCACAGGAGGACCAGGAATTAACTTGCTCATCAACTACTTGTGTTGTGCGCTCAACTGTTCTTACACGAGCGGAAGGGACCTACAGTTTTTGCCGACACCGAACGGCGAAGTTTGAGAAGCTTTTTCTTACAATTTTTACAATTTTTACATTTTTTACTCTTTAAGTGTTGTCAGCAGCTCGAAAGAGGTGATGCCGTGAAAAATTCAATGTGTTCAGCCGGATATCATTTTAGTAACCTAAGGTTTCCTTTGATATAAAAGCTTTATCAGACTTTCTGCAAGACCCGCTATACTAGTCAATTTTTATTTTTCTCAAAACATATATATTTATCTTTCAATTTCATTTAAATCGCCTAGTCTCTCTGTGATACAATACACTTGTGCCAGTTGTGCCTCGAAGCAGTTCTGATATACACTTTTTGTTATGCTCTTGAGCTCTCTCAGCAATTTGATTTGTATTTCCTCAATCGTCTGTAAACGCCGTCCATTCATCGGTCTAGTGAATGTGGTGACTGAGGCATGCTTACACTGTAGTTTTTGGCCAAAAAAATTACGAGCAAGCAATGACGAGTGAGCAGGTGTATTATCGTGATGCAAGAGCTATGAATTGTTTCTTGACGTTTTCTCCGAATTTTTTCTCATAAGCGGCGCAAAACTTCAAGATAATGCTTACTGACCGCGCGACCAGGTGATAAAAACTTCTGATGTACTACGCTACGGTAATGGAAAAAAAGCAAAACCTATACCTTTGATCGAACTTGGAGTTCTTTTTTGACCTTGGCTCTCCTGAACTCTTCCTTTGGTTTCAATGTCATAACCATGTATCCATGGTTCGTGACTAGACATGACCTTTCTAAGCAAATATGGATCTTCGTTGACGTCATACAATAATTCTTGAGCGATGCTCATGCGACATTTTCTTTTGCTCAGTTTTCGGACACACTTTGCTTTATGCTCAAAATTTACGAAATTTCCGTAAAAATGCCTTTCTTCTCTAATAGTGATTCGATGATTCTCCATAACAAACTTTATTTTGTTTGTTAAGAAATTCTTCATTCCTCACAGAGGGAAGAGTATCAAATCTAACACGAACACGTGGTATGACTCGATCTGCATGTTGAGAGAAATAAGCTTCCGGACTTTCGAATCCTATTCTTCTGAGGAAAACCGGAAGAAGTTCAAACGGGTCCGAAATAACTACAACGCACTAAGACCTGTTAAATTCTCATTTCATCAAAAGTTGAGAAAAAAGTGCTCCATTTTCGAACTCGTAAAGTTGCAAGAGTACTAAAAGTTCTGAACGTTCTCAAATCTGTTGGTCCTCATGGTATACCTTTTATTCTTCCACTGTGTAAGCTTTTCTATCCGTTCTACTCTTTGGGGCTCTTCTCGGGTAAGCGAGTTTATTGACTCGCTAGAAAATCGACGAAATATTGTATCTCTTTTACTCTTTTATCGCTACTTTAACAAAAACTGCTGTCATGTGTTAGCCGGTTGCATTTCTCCCGCCTCGCTAGGAGTGCCCACCCCTAAGCCCACCTACGGACGTACAGTTGAGTCAAGAGACTTGTTCTTCCCTCTCATTACAATCCACAGATATTTAAAACCAATGTTAACCGGTACTTCCTTCTCTCTTCCTCTATACTTGCAGCTTGTACTTCCTCTATACATCGGTCGTTGATGTGCTGGGGCGTTCAGGCGAGCGTCGTCATTCACATCTTTTCGACCTTCTTTATACCACTTGTAAACAGTTTTTTGACTCAGAATGCAGTGTGCCACTCTCACCATTTCTAGTGTTTTTGAACATTTAATTCAATTTTTACACGAAATCGAATGCAAATTCCATTTTGTATGACTAATTTGTATGACTATCATAAGCAAAATAATATGTAATACAACTGAAACTGTAAACATATGTTCGAGACTAGTGTATCAATATAACAAAATAACAAAAATCCATAATCGGATGTACGTAGCCCGCCCTAAGGCTAAATTTCACCTTTTTGAACAGGCTTCGTATGTGAGACTTAGCACATTTACCCCATTAAATAGCCATAAAACATTATTAGTTGAAATATCGCCTAAAAATAGTAAAATAGAATTTTTAATTGATTTCTGAAAATGGAAATTGAAAGTGGGTGTCTTATAAAGAAACACCCCGAGCTGCTTGCAATTTGTACTCCAAGCAACTTCAATGTTATTTAATGTTATTCAATTGTTTAGTGAGAAGCATTTCCATTTCCATTTTTATATTAATGTTTTAGTATATTTTATAGCAGATTGCTGTTTGGTTACAAACCCAAATGATAATAAAGCAAATAAAGCAGCTCCATAACTATTTGATAACGGAAAATAACGACTAAAGATGTAATATAGTATTGGCGCAATAACCTTACCTTGGGGTAAACCAGTTTTAGTTAAAAATATTTCTGATAGGCAATTGCTGACAGAAAAAGTGATATTTTGACTAGGTAAATTAGGACATTGAGGCTTTGAAGTTTGTAAATCAGACCCTTATGTTAAACTGCGTCAAACACCTGTCCTATATCCAAGATTCATGGGTGTGGAAAAAATGTTTCTGTGTCCTTGATGGCCTGAGGGGCTTCTCTCTATTTATGATGGACAATAGAAAGACCGAGAACCTGTTTTATTGTTTTCTCCCAGCAACCAAGCTTGTACAATTTTGTGGACAAGACTTTTTTGCCAAACGGAGCGTGGGAAAATTTCGTTGTTGCTTTAGCCTACTTTTTCAACGATTCTTAAGGAGATCACAGACTGGAAAGCTCTGTCGGAAGTGTCCATGTCAGACCATAGAGTTCCGAATCGAATAGGAAACCGCAAATTTGCAGAAGAGCAGGAGTCCCAAGACGACAAACTGGTTATGGTTTAGGGAAGAGTAAGGAGATCTCGTTGCACCTTTTCCAAAACTCAGAAGAAATTATTTCGTTGAGGAGGCAGTTAAAAGACTGAATGAGCTGTAATAAAATGCTTCGAATTGATTTGGCTAGTCATACGCACCCGACACAGACCCTCTATTCTGTAGTGGAATGCACAAATGCACAGAACTCGCAAGAAAACCAGAAAACTTTTAAATAAGTCACTCAAGAGCAATCTGTGGGAGGACTGGAACTTGCACCAATCGAAACAAAAATAATGAAAGAAACTAATTCGTAAAAAGTGCCTTCTATAGAGATTTTTGTGAAAAAATCGAAACACTCGGTAAAACCAGCAGACTGGTGAAAGTCCTTAAGAAAGACAAAGCAGTCAGGTTGGGTACACTCAGTAAACCCTGAGTACTGTACTGAGACCAATTGTTCGATCGCTTACTTTTATGACCTAAGTGTCCTGACTCAGCTTCCGATGTAGTTCGCTGTCGTGGGAAACGATTGATTGTACAGTGAATGCACCAGACACTTGGTCAGCGTTTCTTCATTTCGGGGCTTGCGCGTGCAGGTGTACTTTGCGCCGTCTGCTGGTGTTAAGTCTTTCTTTCTTAAATGCGATTTTCCCTAATCGCTAGAAGTATGGGAGGTCGTTGAATATTTTTTTTGGCACATCGAGGTGTTGAAGCACAATGGGTGATGCGATCCTTTTCGGCTAAATATGTTTTTCCTGGATCTTTTCATTTGGAATTCTGATGGTCACCTTGGTGCTACTTCGCTTGGGTAAAAGTTTTGGGATTGTAGTAATTATGACACTTTTCGTTGTCGATGCCTCTCTGGAGATGAATGATCTCCCGTTAATATTCACAATAGTGTTATGAAATTTTACTACGAACATTCCATTTAGATTATCGGTGGTGTTTTCAACTTGTAGATTGCCACTTGGTACTTCGTCTATAGCTGGAATGTGCTGACTGTTGACGGTGTTGCAGGTGGCTGGTAGACTATTCATAAATCTAGGAATACATGTATCGTTTCTAATGTCAATTATATCCTTGGAATTACATATAAAATAGATAGATAATTATAATTTTTACATTTTTTACTATTCCATACATTCCTTCATTGTTTCTTAAAATAACACCAAATAAAATTTCAGTTACAATATTGTTACTTTTCACTGATTTAATAACAAGGCTTTCGTAGATTTCAAATGTCGTTAATGGGATGTTTACAATGTAGAGTATTACTGAACTATTACTTATGATTTTTATTTCTGCAAAGTCGAATGTTTCTTCTATTGTATTGTAAGGTATCTGTTGTCGTATTTCTTTTTTGACAAAATGAATGAATTAATCACACCTGATTTAGCCCAGTGCATAGCATAATTAATATTTTCTATTTCTTCCTTTACGAATTTTATTTTGTTTTGTTCGTTTGTTATTGCTTCAATATTGTATATAATTCTGAACTTGAGTAATATTGTTACTCAATAATATCATTGTATAATTGGTTAATTACAAACTGTTTGTTATTATTTTCTAGAACATTCGTGATTTTACTTATACTGGTAACAAAATCATTATAGTCTGGATTGCATTTCCATGTGCTGCCTATGAAAATTAAAGAGCGCTTCGTGATTCGTGGTTTCAAGTAATGCAAAAGATTCTTAATTTGTTGCACCTCATGTGATAGCAAAGGAAATAGGGTATGGTTTTGGATTGATTCGAGATTAAGGATTGGGGCTGTTGCGGATATCAATTCATATCAATAAAATGTATTAATTTAAAGTTTCCCTCTTTTATTTTTGTCTGTCTAACGTGAAAAGTCACTATGTGTGCTTTCGAAAAGTCCAATATTTGTATGGTTGCTTGGCAGGTACAAAAGATCTTTCTGAAAGAACAAATATTAATTTCTAGTGTTACTTTTATGCACTACTCTGCCCGATTCAGTTACTGTGGAGTTTTTATCGTCTTTAACTATTTCTTGTTGGTATCTACTAGACAATTTTGAGCCTATTCGCCTATTTTTTTAACGAAAATGGTTTGTCCTATTTGTTAATCTTTAATTGTATTCCTTTTTTGTTGTGGTGTTTATTGTCTTTTTCATGTTTACTGCTTAGTTTCTCGATGCATGGAAACCGTGCTTTTGCGAATTGTTCTGGTTTAGTCCTGGTATTCGTCCAAGAAAAAGTCGTATTGGTTTCTTACCTGTGGTTCAGTGGATTTACAGCACGTTCTTATAGTTCTTCGAACGACGTTGAGGGCCGTCTTGAGGCATCTCATGATCTCGGATTGTGTGGAGTGGAAACGCTCGACTTGACCTTTTACTTCAGTTTTATATGATGGTGTTTTAAAAATTAAATTTGTAGATATCTTCTATATAACGTGATGGAATGACCTTAGCTTATGATAAGCATGTCAGTGTATCTTTAGAATTCTTTCGGTCTCACTAGGAATATCTTCTACAATTTGCTGCGTATATCTGATATGGTAGTCTTTGAAGTGGAGCGGATAAATTTGCTGTATTTTTCCCATAGATTATTCATTCGTCGAGAGTCCGTTTGTAGTATTAGGATGTAGATATTTTTTGAATATGTTGGAAAAATCTTCTTCTGTGTATTCTGGTTTGAAAAAAAAAAGGGTCTTGTGTAATTTTAGAATGGGGTTTTAATTTCATAATTATTTTCTTCGCCTATTTTTAGTACTAATTGATTTCGGAATACATTGACTTTTGTTTCGACAGTGGGTATTAAATTGTCACTAGAGCTATAGGCACTATGTTCGCTCGGGGGCATTGAGTGAATCGCAGTTACTTGAGGAGGGAGTCGGCCACTACATTGGCTACCCCGGGTTTATGCTTGAGTTCGTAATTATACTCCTCTGAAATAGCATTCAACCTTTTCATTTTACTATTGGTGTTTTTGTTACTTAAGGCATATGTGAGGGGTTGATGATCAGTAAAAATGTTCACTTTTCGTGATCCGTAAAGGAAATTTCTTAAATAATTTTAAGACCATATAATGGCGAGCATCTACATCTCGTTGGTTGCATAATGCTCTTCGGTCTTGTTTAGAGTTCTTGAGAGGAATGTGATTGAGTTACCATTTTGGGAAAGGACTCCTCTGATGGCGTAGTCTGAGGCGTCCGTGGTCAAATCGAATTTGTTTTGGAAATCAGGGTACGACAGAACTACTTCTGGTGAAATAAGTGAATTTTTTATTTTATTGAATGCTTCATAGGCTTTTTTGTCTAAATGAATGAGTTTGGAAGGTTTCTGGACACACGTCCGTCTTGCCCTCTTAGAAGTGATGTCAGGGGTTTCACCAGCTTAGCGTAATCCTTAATGAAACGGCGATAGTATCCTGACATGCCTAGAAACTAACGGAGGTCTTTAAGAGTCTTCAACCCTTTTGGGATAAGTTTTGATGCCGTCTCTACCAATGATAAAGCCTAAGAATTCTATTTCTTCTTGGAAAAATTCACATTTATTTGACTGCATTTTCATATTAGCCGCTTCTAGTGTCTTGGACACTTTTTCTAAGTTCCTAAGGTGTTCTTCCTTATCTTTCCCAAAGATGACGATGAGATTCTTTAGAATATCGTCCAAAGTCCTATCGTCTAAAGTCCAAAGTTCTGAGCTTGCGGTAATCAATGACCATGCGATATTTTTTTACTCCAGTGCCGCCCATTTTTTTGGGGACAATCCAAACTGGAGAGTTATAGGGCGATTTCGATGGTCTTATTATGCGGTCTTTTAGTAACTCATTAATATAAATATAAAAATTATTTGCAATAAATACTTGATAAAAATATATTAATGTAGACAAATAACTAAATAAATAAATAATTAACAAGGAAATATTAATTAATCAATACATTAATGAATGACAACCAGGACCAGGACTTAACTTGCTCATCAACTACTTGTGTTGTGCGCTCAACTGTTCTTACACGAGCGGAAGGGACCTACAGTTTTTGCCGACACCGAACGGCGAAGTTTGAGAAGCTTTTTCTTACAATTTTTACAATTTTTACATTTTTTACTCTTTGAGTGTTGTCAGCAGCTCGAAAGAGGTGATGCCGTGAAAAATTCAATGTGTTCAGCCGGATATCATTTTAGTAAAATAAGGTTTCCTTTGATATAAAAGCTTTATCAGACTTTCTGCAAGACCCGCTATACTAGTCAATTTTTATTTTTCTCAAAACATATATATTTATCTTTCAATTTCATTTAAATCGCCTAGTCTCTCTGTGATACAATACACTTGTGCCAGTTGTGCCTCGAAGCAGTTCTGATATACACTTTTTGTTATGCTCTTGAGCTCTCTCAGCAATTTGATTTGTATTTCCTCAATCGTCTGTAAACGCCGTCCATTCATCGGTCTAGTGAATGTGGTGACTGAGGCATGCTAACACTGTAGTTTTTGGCCAAAAAATTACGAGCAAGCAATGACGAGTGAGCAGGTGTATTATCGTTGTGCAAGAGCAATGAATTGTTTCTTGACGTTTTCTCCGAATTTTTTCTCACAAGCGGCGCAAAACTTCAAGATAATGCTTACTGACCGCGCGACCAGGTGATAAAAACTTCTGATGCACTACGCTACGGTAATGGAAAAAAAGCAAAACCTATACCTTTGATCGAACTTGGAGTTCTTTTTTGACCTTGGCTCTCCGGAACTCTTCCTTTGGTTTCAATGTCATAACCATATATCCATGGTTCGTGACTAGACATGACCTTTTTAAGCAAATATGGATCTTCGTTGACGTCATACAATAATTCTTGAGCGATGCTCATGCGACATTTTCTTTTGCTCAGTTTTCGGACACACTTTGCTTTATGCTCAAAATTTACGAAATTTCCGTAAAAATGCCTTTCTTCTCTAATAGTGATTCGATGATTCTCCATAACAAACTTTATTTTGTTTGTTAAGAAATTCTTCATTCCTCACAGAGGGAAGAGTATCAAATCTAACACGAACACGTGGTATGACTCGATCTGCATGTTGAGAGAAATAAGCTTCCGGACTTTCGAATCCTATTCTTCTGAGGAAAACCGGAAGAAGTTCAAACGGGTGCGAAATAACTACAACGCACTAAGACGTGTTAAATTCTCATTTCATCAAAAGTTGAGAAAAAAGTGCTCCATTTTCGAACTCGTAAAGTTGCAAGAGTACTAAAAGTTCTGAACGTTCTCAAATCTGTTGGTCCTCATGGTATACCTTTTATTCTTCCACTGTGTAAGCTTTTCTATCTGTTCTACTCTTTGGGGCTCTTCTCGGGTAAGCGAGTTTATTGACTCGCTAGAAAATCGACGAAATGTTGTATCTCTATTACTCTTTTATCGCTACTTTAACAAAAACTGCTGTCATGTGTTAGCCGGTTGCATTCCTCCCGCCTCGCTAGGAGTGCCCACCCCTAAGCCCACCTACGGACGTACAGTTGAGTCAAGAGACTTGTTCTTCCCTCTCATTACAATCCACAGACATTTAAAACCAATGTTAACCGGTACTTCCTCCTCTCTTCCTCTATACTTGCAGCTTGTACTTCCTCTATACATCGGTCGTTGATGTGCTGGGGCGTTCAGGCGAGCGTCTTCATTCACATCTTTTCGACCTTCTTTATACCACTTGTAAACAGTTTTTTGACTCAGAATGCAGTGTGCCACTCTCACCATTTCTAGTGTTTTTGAACATTTAATTCAATTTTTACACGAAATCGAATGCAAATTCCATTTTGTATGACTAATTTGTATGACTATCATAAGCAAAATAATATGTAATACAACTGAAACTGTAAACATATGTTCGAGACTAGTGTATCAATATAACAAAATAACAAAAATCCATAATCGGATGTACGTAGCCCGCCCTAAGGCTAAATTTCACCTTTTTGAACAGGCTTCGTATGTGAGACTTAGCACATTTACCCCATTAAATAGCCATAAAACATTATTAGTTGAAATATCGCCTAAAAATAGTAAAATAGAATTTTTAATTGATTTCTGGAAATGGAAATTGAAAGTGGGTGTCTTATAAAGAAACACCCCGAGCTGCTTGCAATTTGTACTCCAAGCAACTTCAATGTTATTTAATGTTATTCAATTGTTTCGTGAGAAGCATTTCCATTTCCATTTTTATATTAATGTTTTAGTATATTTTATAGCAGATTGCTGTTTGGTTACAAACCCAAATGATAATAAAGCAAATAAAGCAGCTCCATAACTATTTGATAACGGAAAATAACGACTAAAGATGTAATATAGTATTGGCGCAATAACCTTACCTTGGGGTAAACCAGTTTTAGTTAAAAATATTTCTGATAGGCAATTGCTGACAGAAAAAGTGATATTTTGACTAGGTAAATTAGGACATTGAGGCTTTGAAGTTTGTAAATCAGACCCTTATGTTAAACTGCGTCAAACACCTGTCCTATATCCAAGATTCATGGGTGTGGAAAAAATGTTTCTGTGTCCTTGATGGCCTGAGGGGCTTCTCTCTATTTATGATGGACAATAGAAAGACCGAGAACCTGTTTTATTGTTTTCTCCCAGCAACCAAGCTTGTACAATTTTGTGGACAAGACTTTTTTGCCAAACGGAGCGTGGGAAAATTTCGTTGTTGCTTTAGCCTACTTTTTCAACGATTCTTAAGGAGATCACAGACTGGAAAGCTCTGTCGGAAGTGTCCATGTCAGACCATAGAGTTCCGAATCGAATAGGAAACCACAAATTTGCAGAAGATCAGGAGTCCCAAGACGACAAACTGGTTATGGTTTAGGGAAGAGTAAGGAGATCTCGTTGCACCTTTTCCAAAACTGAGAAGAAATTATTTCGTTGAGGAGGCAGTTAAAAGACTGAATGAACTGTAATAAAATGCTTCGAATTGATTTGGCTAGTCATACGCACCCGACACAGACCCTCTATTCTGTAGTGGAATGCACAAATGCACAGAACTCGCAAGAAAACCAGAAAACTTTTAAATAAGTGACTCAAGACCAATCTGTGGGAGGACTGGAACTTGCACCAATCGAAACAAAAATAATGAAAGAAACTAATTCGTAAAAAGTGCCTTCTATAGAGATTTTTGTGAAAAAATCGAAACACTCGGTAAAACCAGCAGACTGGTGAAAGTCCTTAAGAAAGACAAAGCAGTCAGGTTGGGTACACTCAGTAAACCCTGAGTACTGTACTGAGACCAATTGTTCGATCGCTTACTTTTATGACCTAAGTGTCCTGACTCAGCTTCCGATGTAGTTCGCTGTCGTGGGAAACGATTGATTGTACAGTGAATGCACCAGACACTTGGTCAGCGTTTCTTCATTTCGGGGCTTGCGCGTGCAGGTGTACTTTGCGCCGTCTGCTGGTGTTAAGTCTTTCTTTCTTAAATGCGATTTTCCCCTTATCGCTAGAAGTATGGGAGGTCGTTGAATCTTTTTTTTGGCACATCGAGGTGTTGAAGCACAATGGGTGATGCGATCCTTTTCGGCTAAATATGTTTTTCCTGGATCTTTTCATTTGGAATTCTGATGGTCACCTTGGTGCTACTTCGCTTGGGTAAAAGTTTTAGGATTGTAGTAATTATGACACTTTTCGTTGTTGATGCCTCTCTGGAGATGAATGATCTCCCGTTAATATTCACAATAGTGTTATGAAATTTTACTACGAACATTCCATTTAGATTATCGGTGGTGTTTTCAACTTGTAGATTGCCACTTGGTACTTCGTCTATAGCTGGAATGTGCTGACTGTTGACGGTGTTGCAGGTGGCTGGTAGACTATTCATAAATCTAGGAATACATGTATCGTTTCTAATGTCAATTATATCCTTGGAATAACATATAAAATAGATAGATAATTATAATTTTTACATTTTTTACTATTCCATACATTCCTTCATTGTTTCTTAAAATAACACCAAATAAAATTTCAGTTACAATATTGTTACTTTTCACTGATTTAATAACAAGGCTTTCGTAGATTTCAAATGTCGTTAATGGGATGTTTACAATGTAGAGTATTACTGAACTATTACTTATGATTTTTATTTCTGCAAAGTCGAATGTTTCTTCTATTGTATTGTAAGGTAACTGTTGTTGTATTTCTTTTTTGACAAAATGAATGAATTAATCACACCTGATTTAGCCCAGTGCATCGCATAATTAATATTTTCTATTTCTTCCTTTACGAATTTTATTTTGTTTTGTTCGTTTGTTATTGCTTCAATATTGTATATAATTCTGAACTTGAGTAATATTGTTACTCAATAATATCATTGTATAATTGGTTAATTACAAACTGTTTGTTATTATTTTCTAGAACATTCGTGATTTTACTTATACTGGTAACAAAATCATTATAGTCTGGATTGCATTTCCATGTGCTGCCTATGAAAATTAAAGAGCGCTTCGTGATTCGTGGTTTCAAGTAATGCAAAAGATTCTTAATTTGTTGCACCTCATGTGATAGCAAAGGAAATAGGGTATGGTTTTGGATTGATTCGAGATTAAGGATTGGGGCTGTTGCGGATATAAATATATATCAATAAAATGTATTAATTTAAAGTTTCCCTCTTTTATTTTTGTCTGTCTAACGTGAAAAGTCACTATGTGTGCTTTCGAAAAGTCCAATATGATTAAACAATTGGACAAATGAATGGTGTGTGATTTCTACGCTTCCACCGACTGAATTAACGTAGAATCGTTTTTCATTCGGGAGAGGGTTTCTTATTTGCTATGGTTGAACGTATTTCTTATTTGATCCTGTGTCTATTAAAAATTTTAATTTCTCTTCGCTTCTTGCGATGTGTTCGAAGCAAGGAAGCGAAGAGAGCCTTATTGTAAAAAATATATGTCGTTCTTCTGGTTTGTCAAGTTGAGGTTCGTTATATCCGTCATAGTTTTGATCTTCTTGTTCTGCACCGTATGCGTCTGGCGTCGGTTCATTCGGATCGGGAGCTTCGGCGTGGTAGACTCTTTACACCTTGTGTGGCTGATTAACCTGTTGCGAATATTGTCGTTTCTGGGGAACGGTCTGTTGGTTACGGGGTCTATTCTAGTAGTTGACCTTTTGCGAAAAATGTTCCTTTTTGGGGGAACCGGAGGAGGTGCTTGGTGAGATGCTTTTCGAGAACTAGACTGAGAGTTGTTTGCATGTTGAGTTCTAAAATCAACATTCTGCAACTTCAAGTACAGATGTAGTGCTTGCGCAGTATCTGCTGGTTCAGGGATACTGAGCAGCCTAGGTAAGTCGCGTTTGAGCCCTCTAAGAAAAGTTTTAAAGGCTTTGTCCCTGTAACACTGAGTCATGTTGTTCATTGACTCTTGGCTCATTTGCATTGATCCCAACTTGTTTAATATGAGTGACAAGTGATGGTAAACAGCCTGATAAAATTCGAGAATGGTACTATTGCCTTGTACCAATATTTTGATTTGGTACTCTGGGGTTCCTCAGTCCCTTTTGTCTGCATAAAGCAACGTAAGACACTTTGATATTTTTTCCCAATTATGCGGTGTATTGTAAGATTCCAGGGCTACATTTAAGTACCCTGTAATCTTGTTTCGAATAACCAACAATATACTATAATACTTGGCTGTGTTTTTTAAGTGTTCATAGATTATGAGTATCCTATCGACACTCTTTTTCCATAAGTTGAACTCGTGAGGCTGCCCAGAGAATTCTCTTAGATTTTTCACCACATCAGGTATCTTATCTAAGTCTGTCAAATTTCTATCAATAGTCAAATTTATTGGTTGGCCTACATCGTTATTAATATCGGACGCTGGGTTCATGATGGAGTTACGTAGTTGCCGTCCTTGTATTTGGAGGGTTTCGGTAACTAATTGCGAAATTAATCTGATCATATCTTCATTAATCACATTAGGAGTAGAAGCGGGAGTTGAAAGAGCTTGAGGAGCTGTAACATTGTCTTGCGGTTCAGGAAAGGAATTTATGAAACAATTTACTATTTCTTACAAAAGTATAATATGCAAATATTATCTTTAAATTGATTATTAATAATGACTTACAGTAAAATTATTAATCTACATAGCACTTCTTCTTAACGTTGTTGGTTCGGGTTGAGGCTGCTTCTGTTGGTTATGGGCGGCTGTCAGGATAATTGACCTCTTTTTGCTCCTTTTGGTTATTGGAGCTACCTAGGGGCCTTCGATTTTCCTATCACTACACTGTCGTTTAAGTGGCTTGGCTGTCCACTTCTATTTACACGGTGGTTTGATTGTCCACACCTATCACTATTATGACGGTGGTTTGGTTGTCGACTCTTTCCACCCATATGACGGTGGTTTGATTATTCACTCTTTTTCACTATAATGACGGTAGTTTGGTTATCCACCCTTTTTCACAAACTCACGCACAGAATGCAGCCTCACGTTGGGCACCTGTTAATTTAAATGCTACCGTTTTTTATAAGAAAATCAAAGGCTGAAAGCCCTCACCTTTATTTTGTTCACTTAAAACTAGACTAACAATTGTTCGATAGCTTACTTTTATGACCTTATCCTGACTCAGCTTCTGTTGTTGTTCGCTGTCGTTGAAAATGATAGATTGTGCAGCAAAAGCACCAGACGCTTGGTCAGCGTTTCCTCATTTCGGGGTTTGCGCGTGCAGGTGTACTTTGCGCCGTCTGCTGGTGTTAAGTTAAGTTTACTGCCAGCTTTGGCGGTGGCGTACATTCTAAGTTCCTGGCGCACAGTTAGGCTAGCCTTCATACCCAAAATTGGTAAGGGGCGCTATTCTCACGCTTAAAACTTCAGGCCTACTTTATTCATACTGAAAAGCTTGGAGAGGCAGATTTAACTGCATTTACGCAAAAATGCTTTGCGATTTCACCCTCTATCTCAGATGCACCATGATTATCAGCTTCAAAAATCGCGCTGGCAGAATTGAAAGTGCGCTTGACAAGAAAGAATACGCACTGGGTATATTAATTGACATAGAGGGTGCAGGCGTCGCAGAGGGTTCATCAAGCGCACATCAGAAATGCCCGTGATTTCTTGATGACTTGTGGGAGCATGCACCTTGTCAGCCCGTACGCTAGAGAAGCCATCTTTGGTTGTGCTGTCAAGAACTCAGTCATCGATTGAAGCTTTAACCAAGAGTGCAGTCATAAGGTTCGGGCCCAATGAGTGCGCCTGAATTTAGTCTACCGACAAAATTAAGGACAGTCTTGCATTCTTGAAATAACTTGGAGGGCTGAGCAGAGCATTGAAAATAACCTTCCTGTCACTGCAGACGCAAATACTTCGCCCTTTGATCTGTTCTTCAAATCAGAATAACCGACTTGCAGTTACCTAAAAATGTGGGAAATCTAATATTGTCGTTTTCTATAAAAATCCCAGCTACAGATTCATCAATCGTCTTTGAACCTTTCATGAAAATGTATGTACATTCCATTTCTGAAGTAGTTTTGGGGCAGAGCAGATCCAGCTAGGATACATAAAAATTAAACAACGTACATACGTTGGACCATCACACCACAGGTGCAGAGCGGTTGGCCTGGAGTGTTTTCTATAGAATCTTCAGTTTTAAGAGGCCTTGAATTGATATTAGCCTAGCATTTTGTCTTTTAAATTTCGTTGGCAGAGACGAAGTTTGGGCCTTTGTTACTGTACAGACCATTCGCGAAAAGTTTTTGTTTTTTCAATTAAACACAACTCCGAAGTTTAAAGAACTTAAAAACATGTGTGAAAATCAATGTCCTTTAAACACCGAATAAAAGTTACGCACTGACAATGGCTGAGAATACATCAACAACAATTTCTTGAAGAAGAAATCTAAAACACACTCCGGAAAAAATGGTATATCGGAAAGATTGAATCGGACACTCATGGAGCGAGAACGTTGCATGTTAAACGACAGTGGCTTTGATTATCCCTTTTGAGTTGAAGCAGCCTGACAGCAGCTTACATAACCAACCATGCAAGGGAAGAAAGTATGAGAATATGAACAAATACTGAACAATGTCATAAGTATACTGAAAAATGCATAATAGAATTTGTTTTAGAGCGCAATTTTCAAGAAGAATTTGAAATTATCATGGATGTGTACACATCGAGCTTTTTGAAATATGCATATATATTAGAAGATAATTACAGCGAAAAAGTTCGTCAATCAAAAAGAATCCCCAATAAGTAAATCACAGTCTTAAGACTTCTGTGCCATGCAGTTTATCTACAATGAACTTAAAACTTTTGAAGAAGCTACGTCATCAGAAATGGGAAAGGGTTGGATTACAGCGATGAAAACCGAAATTGAAACTCTGAAAACAATCCGGCCGTGAACGGAATGAAACTCTGATCCACGATTTAATGAAAACGAATTTAATAAGAAATGAAGTAGATCAATGTATTTACCATAACGTAAAAAGATCAGAGGGCAAATAGCTTATAATTGCCATCTACGTGGACGATATTTTGCTGTTGCCTAATAACTTAAGTGAAATTCTGAAGATTAGGCAGAAGCTCTCTGAAAAATTCAAAATGGCGGATACGGATGAAGTGTGAATTAATAGCATTTCCAGTAAAGGTAAAATTACAATTACAGCTCAATACTTGAACACTTTGGAGTGACCGACTGCAATTCCATCGCTAAGCCAACTGATTGCAACCGAATCTTATCTGCTGACATTTCATCGGAAGACGACGCTGCAAAACAACGCATGTATGCAAGCCATCGGTTGCCCATTGTTTGCGGCTCAAATTTTCAGTCCAGATACATGCTACGCTGTAAATATGTATATAAGATATGGATCAAAACAAGAGAAGGCACACTGGGGATCAGTAGAGCGGGTAATGCGATACCTGTAAGGCGAAAGACTTTACGTATGTAAAGAAACTTAGTGACACCATTAGAGGAAATTGCGATGCGGATTGGGCCAGTGACGTAAACAGTAGACAATCCGCAATTGGTTATGTATTTATCTTTCAGTGTAGAGTAATATCGTCAGCAACTAAAAATCAAATTGAGCTAAAGTATTTGCAAATCCATGAAATGATCGCAGACTTATTAATCAAAAGAGTCAGTAAACTTAAACTTTCATAACTTTAAGAAAAAATTGGTAATAACTGAATTCAATCTTTTTTTATTTATTTTCGTATATTTGAATAGATGTCTTGTTACAGAATTTCTTATTTTTTGAATTGATGTTGCTTCCATTTCTCATTCTTGAACTATATACGTATATGAATACTTTTATGTAAACGTTGCATGTTAAAGAATGTGAAGTTCAGGTAAGTTATTATGAATTGAACTACAACCACTATTAATACTCATGCAAACGTTGTACTTCGTGAATAACATGTCAAATTTACTTCTTTCGCCAAACTTCTTTTAGTCTTAATAAAATAATCAACCAGAGAGGAGGTTCATGTTTACAAAGTTTAGTAACTTCTCAAAAAACCATTTCTGTTAATATTATATACACCATTTTTCTAGGTGTCAAAATCGTTCAAAGGTGTGTTTATCCTCTATAAAGGGTAGTCGAACAACGGACGTTCACCCTTTTGAAAGTGTTTTTACTAATCGATTAATTCAACATTCGTTATATAGCTATAAGTGTACCGAATTTGCTCAACTACATAAAAAATTCTACTTTTCAAATGGTTACGTGCAAAGTACCTGACTTTCTGTTTCAGTTCTGCACTTAACAGTCAAATGAGTGAGGTTGTGTTTAAAATATGTGTTTTTTTTTTCTCCTGGAGAACGACCTTTAACATATAACTGAGCATGTATGCAGCGGACCCCTCTTTCCGAGGGTTAAATATTGGCTTGGCCTACCAGTCTGCGGGCTTCGCGTAAGGCTAACTTCCTCGCCACGTAAAAACAAAATCAGTTCAGAGACAACAGCATGCCTAGGAAAAAAACGGATACACTTGCAGTGGTAAAGGACTGCTACAAAGCAGATATCACCGCCATCAAGGTAATGCGATGAAAACTGCGATATTTACTATGGCGATTGTTAAAGAGAGAGAAGGCAGCGCTTATTTGAGTGCGGATTTTTTATTCGAGGTAGACTTTTGCAAAAAGTTTTGGGCGCATAATTTACCAAGATCGTTCTTTAACGCTCAGCTTGGAAAGGAGGACATCTTTGCTGGAGTCATCGGAAAACACAGCCTGCAGGGCAACACATCCGGAAACGGACTCAGTCTGTTGAACTTCGACTCGGGGCGGAACCTCTCTGTGACTACCACGCGGGACCTGACGATCTCCTGATCAATTCACCGTCAACCATATTGATCACGTTGATATCGACGCCAGGCACGTCAGACCTCCAGTATTCTCGATGTCTAAACCTTCCGAGGTGCAAACATCGACTCGGATCATCACCTTGTTGTAGCCAAGGTAAGAACCCGTATATCGAGAGATCAGCGGAGTCGAGACAGACCAATACGGTTTGGCGTCGGAAAGCTACCATCACAACTGATCGCTGGGAACTTTGCCGACTGATTCTCCTAGACACTCGCTCAGAGTTCGACGACTGAAAACGTTGCCAAAAAGCCATCAAAGAAGCTGCCGCTGATGTGCTGGGTTTCACGTCACCACCCAGAAGGAACCCATGGTTTGACGACGAATGCAGGCAAGCACATGCAACTAAACAAGACGCCTATAAGGCGACGCTGCATCCAACAACAAGGGCTGTTCGTGAGCTCTACGAACAGAAATAAAGGAAAGAGCACCGGCTTCTCAGAAGGAAAAAGAAGGAGCATGAGAAGCGCGCGGCCGAGGAAATGGAATGGCAGGAATGAAGTCCGAAAGTTTTACCGAAATGTAAAACAGCTATCCGGAGGATACAAGGTTCGGACCTAGGCCTGCCGGGACCAAAACGGACAACTCGTAGTAGCGTCGCAATCTGTGCTGAGAATCTGGAATAATCATTTCTGCAGACTCTTTAACGGCGATGACGGCCCGAATCCCGTTGTTAGGCAGAATGTTCCACTCATTTTGGACGATGATAGACAAGAATTCCGTTACCCCGACTTAGACAAGCTGAAGATAGCAATATCCCAGCTGAAGTCGAACAAAGCTTCTGGACCGGTCAGTCCGCTGACCTATTTAAAGCAGCTGGAGATGACCTGGTTTGGCGCATGCATCAGCGCATCTGTCGTCGTTTGCCTGGTTCACAAGAAAGGAGACCACTTTGACTGCGCCATTTACCGTGGGATTAGTCTCCTCAACATAGTATATGAGATCCTCTCTGGCGTATTATGTGAGCGTCTGAAACCTTTTGTCTGCAAGGTTCCTATCATTGTGATTTCGTTCTAGGGATGTCCATGAAAGACCAGATGTTCACTTTACGACAGATCCTGGAAAGGACCCAAGAAGTACAAGAAGTACACTTTTTCGCCGATCTTAAATGCCATTTCCCGCTGCTCGCAGCTCCGTCAACGTCGGTTCAATTTAAAAAAGGTTTTAGGCAAGGCGACCCAATGTCATGTGACTTTTTTAATATCATCCTCGAGAAAATCGTGAGTAACTCACAAGTCAACACCAGAGGTACGATTTGTAAAAGTCAGATCAATTGCTAGGTTACGCTGATGATGTTGACTTAATTGGACGAACCCAGCGAGCCGTCACTGAGTCGTTTGCTGGCATTGAAATGGAAGCTGCTAAAATGCGTCTGGTGGTGAATGAGGGCAAACAAAGTACATGCTGCCATTAAGAAAGGACACAGAACATCAACGTCTCGGACAGAGCGTCACACTTGGCAGCAGAAACTTCGGTAGTCAAGGACTTCGTCTACCTCAGCTCGCGGTAAATAGGGACAACAACATCAGTACCGAAATCCAACGCAGAATCACTCTTGCCAACCGCTGTTTCTTTGGGTTCAAGAGGCAATTGAGTAATAAACCCCTCTCTCGAAGGACTGTGCTAACTTTATATATCAGCTTAATTATCCCAGTCCTACTCTATGGCGCCGAAACCTGGACGTTATTAAAGGCGGATGAGGGAACCCTTTTGCGTGCGATTAATGGTCCTGTTTGCGTTGATGGCATCTGGAGAAGAAGATTTAATTACGAACTCTATAGGCTGTACAGCGACATGCGCCCGGTCAAGCGTCTTCGGATACAACGCTTGTAGAGCGTATGGACACCACTGCTCTGGCCCGAAAAGTTTTCGAATCTGAGCCATTAGGACAACGCAACAGAGGACGACTTTGGCTAAAATGACGCACTCAAGTGGAGAAGGACCTAAACCAACTTGGAGTGCGGAATTGGAGGCAGCTAGTGAAATATCGTACTGGTTGGTTGCAGCCCAAGTTCACTTCGGACCGTAGCGCCACAAGAAAATGAAGAAGAAGAAGAATGGGGACAGGCGGTACTTGGGGAAGGTGTTTGATTAGAAATTGTGACCTTTAAAAAACTTAGTACACCCCTTGATTTAACTTAAAACAATTGTAACGATTGTCATATAGCCGTTCAAATTCTATAGGTAAGAAACGAATAAAAAACTTAGGGTACTGTCATCAGCGAAGGAGTGAATTGGATTAAAAGTGAAAGATAGAGGATCATTTATAAAAATGAGGAAGAGTGTTACAGACGAAGCAAAGCTCTGGCGAATACCAGTATTAAAATGGGGAATATCAGACTTGAACCCATCGAATACAATTAATACTGAATGGTTCGATCCATTGATGCTTTCTAGACTATCTCAGTTTCAAGATATTTTAAAAGCTGGCGATTTATCAGCGTTTCCATGAACTTTGCGAATAGGGACGTAAGTGCTAGGGGTCAGCAGGAGGTGGGTGATGACGGTTCGCCCATTTATTTGGGAAGAGCTCTAAAGAGTAGGCTAGATCGAAAAGCTTTTGCACTGGTTTTGACAGCGTAGAAACACACCTCTTCAGAAAATAAGGGGTTATACCATCTGAGCCAGCGGATTTGTGCACGTTTAGATCTTAAAGTACTCTTGAAACTGTACGAGCTCGTAAATGGATTTGTCCTATGAAGAAATTTACGCTCTCAAGTAGAGGTGGGGACAATGCATAATCTGGTAACGTTGAGCGGGCTGCAAAATATTCCGCTAGCGGATTTGGTTTCTCTAAAGAGCTGACAGCTGGAATGTAATTGCAAATAAGCACTGGAATTGAAGACGGAGCGGAATTCTTTACGTTTCTTTTACGAATCATCAAAAGTTTTGCCCCCCGTGGGAAAATGCAGCACATTTTGCCTCAATTTTTGATCATAAGAGAATGTAACACGTCAACGCATTACATTGCAGTCATTTCAGGCCCTTTTGAACTTCTTCCGGTTTTCCTCAAAGGATTAGCATTGAAAGTCCGGAAGCTTATTTCTCGCGCGAGTCATACCACGTGTTTGTCTTGGGTTTGATATTCTCCACTCTATGAGGAAAGAAGTATTTCATATCCAACAAAATATTGTTTGTTATCGTATCAGCAGCGGCTGCTTGTAAGAGCAAGGGCATCATTAAATTCAACAATCGCGATTTCTTTCATTTCTATCAAAATGTTAGCTATAATAGGGTTACGGACATATGTAGCTTATTGTAATAATTAGTTAATTTAAGTTAAGATTTGGATTTAATTTTTTTAGTGTGTATTTCTATTTTGCACTACGATCAGATTTGGGCCTGAACTTGAACCAAACACCCTCCCTAGCTTGCATCTGCTAGCTGCCTTCACTTGCTTTAATGAATTCAGACTAAATGCTTGGTAAACATAACATTCCAAAATTACATTTTCTCAAACTTTTAAATATTGTCAGAATAAATATACATATAGGTTTGCTATCGTTGTTCTAAAATGTTTGCATGGGTCGTCAACAGTTGATCCGTCCTTTTTCGAGGCATATCGGTTTGTCTGAACTCTTTCGCTTACGTGGTAAGGACAATTCACAGACTGGTAGACCAGGCTCTTTGTTTAACTCTCGGGCAGAGGGGTTCGCCCCTTACATTGGTTCACCACACAACGGATGTTGTGATGGCTATCCAGGGGGCGCCCATGGTTTGACAACAAATGCAGGCAAGGTGCAAGAACCGGTATGAAATGAGCGTGTTTTTTTAAATAAACACTAATTATTAATGGGAAAGTAAAAGCATTTTATTCAAAGTATTGGCCATTGTTTTCTACACATTTTGACCACCTTTCTGGCAATTTGTGAATACCACGCCAATAAAATTGTTCGTCTTTTAAAGCAAACCAATCAGACCCACAATATTCGACCTCCTCGTAGGAATCAAAGTGCTGCTCAGTCAATGCGTGTCCCATAGATGAAAACAAATGGTAGTCGGAAGGAGCCAAGTCTGGTGAATACAGCGGGTGAGGTAGCTGCTCCCAGCCAAGTGTTTTGATTGTATCATGAGCCGGTGTTGCTTTGTGTGCAAGTGCATTGTCATGGAGCAGAATTACCTTGCCGTGTCTTCTGGCCCATTCTGATCGTTTTTTGATCAATGCATGGTTCAAATTGATAATTTGTTGTCATTAGCGATCAGTTTTAACGGTTTCACCTGGTCTTAGGAGCTCGTGGTACAGCACACCTTTCTGGTCCCACCAAATACACAGCATTGTCCTTTTGCCGAATCGAACTGGTTTTGCAGTCGATGTTGATGGTTGTCCCAGATTAACCCATGATTTTTTCCGTTTAGGATAAATAAATCCATTATCACATCCATCCTTGATAATAAATCCATTTTTCATCTCCAGTAACAATCCGATGCAAAACGGAGTTTCTTTCGTGTCTTTGAAGCAAAATTTCACAAGTGTTTTTTCGGTTTTCCATCTGTCTTTCATTCAATTCATGTGGCACCCATTTTTTTCCACACATTTTTTATCTTTCCCATATCTTTTAAACGGTCAGAAATTGTTTGTTGTGCAACATTTAACATTGTTGTCATTTGCTTTTGAATCAAAGTGTCATCTCCATCCAATATCGTTTGCAACTCGGCGTCTTCAAACTTTTTTGGTGGTCTTCCACGTTCTTCATTTCTCACATCAAAATTATTATTTCTGAATCATATGCCTCGACAAGCATTCGATGCGACTCTGCAGCACTTTTCTTCAAATGAAAACAAAAAATTAATGCTTTCCGCAAATCATCACTTTCTGGTACAAAATTCGACATTTTTAACACGATGAAAAAATATGTTGTTGTCTGTTCAATGACTTGATGTATACTAACTATTTTAAACAGATGTCACAGCAAACAAACAACAAAAAATAAGGGCTCGTTCACAACAAATGTTCCCTATCGAGACATTCGTATCTTGACGCTCACTTCGTATTGGTATACCTGGTACATCAAGTCATTGAACAGACAACATCATATTTTTTTATCGCTCACTTCATACTGATGTACCTAGTACGCACTGGATTCTCGAAATATTCACTTTATTTCAGAGCTTGTTTCACAAGCCTTCGATTGAACGAGGAAGAGAACTATTTCGTCAGCGCTGGCGATATGAATGCTAAGCACAGCGAACTGGGTCAATAAAGGCACAACGAAGAAGTTCACAGGTACCTCGTACAAATTGACGACGTAATACGACAAACTATGGACAAGAGTATTTGGAACGTAGCTCGTGTCGATGACAGTGCTGTATATCGAAACGCTACCATCGACGCAATCCACGTACATAAAAGCAGACTGCTGTCAAGACTTAAATTTTTGCACAGACGGTCCATAGATGAAGTCCGCTCTTTAAAAGCAGAAGTCAAAAGCCTTCAACAGCCTTTTAAAATTAATTACAGACTGGCTGTAAATTGGCACAGGGGCAATAAAATCCGGGCCGTAAGATCCACCAACCCGGGTGTGTTCCCGCAAATAAATAAAATATTCAGGAGGAAAGACCAGAAAGACATTCAGACCGTACGGCTGGAAAGGATGACTACTGTGGGCATCAATCTCAAAAGAGCAGTGGTCGATGATAACTTCTTCTAGTTGAAGATCCTCAGGAGAAGGGCACGACACTGGGAGCTGTTTTTCAGAAAGTCAGATCACGATCTGGAGCATATAGCCCAGTTGAATCACTTCTACCTTCGGGAAGAGATAAGGTAATGGCGATCTGAGAACACTGGTTTCACGTTCAATGACGAGAATATGGGTAATAACGCCATCGCCAAAGATGGAAGCAATACCATTCAAATCTCAAAAGAAGAATTGCAGGGCACCGTGAACTCTCTGAAGAAGAAGACGAAATCTACAGGGATCGATGGCATACCCAATATTGTGCTACGCCATCTACCCACAGAGGCGGTGGAGATTTACACGACACTGTTCAACAATGCGCTGAGTAATGCATATTACCCGTTGCATTGGAAGACCGCTGTGGTGCAATCAATCTCTAAACGAGACGAAGATGGATCCATCCCAACAAATCTCCGGTCGATCAGTCTTCATCCTTGCATTAACAAGGTCTTGAAAAAAGTGAGAACAATAATATAATTCCGGAGAGCCAGTTCGGCTTTCAAGCTGGGCATGGTACCATACATGCCGCGTCAAGGTTGGTTTCCATCATACAATGGAATAATTACAAGAGCCAATGTGCATGTCTGATCGACTTGGAAAAGAGGAACTGTCTCAGGTTGTATCGAACTCCCGAATCTGAGTACAAGAAATTTTATATCAACGAAATTTTAGTTTAGAAGTTTAGTTAAGGACTAGTTAAGGACTTCGTCTAAGCTCGCTGTAATTGAGTACTAAACTCCTCTCTCGAAGGACTGTGCTTACTTTATATATCAGCTTAATTATCCCAGTCCTACTCTATGGCGCCGAAACCTGGACGTTATTAAAGGCGGATGAGGAAATCCTTTTCGAGAGGAATGTTTTGCGTGCGACTAATGGTCCTGTTTGCGTTAATGGCATCTGGAGAAGAATATATAATGACGAACTCTATGGGCTGTACAACAACATGCGCCTGGTCCAGCGTCTTCGGATACAACGCTTGTAGAGCGTATGGACATCACTGCTCCGGCCCGAAAAGTTTTCGAATCTGAGCCGTTAGGACAACGCAACAGAGGACGACCTTGGGTAAAATGGCGCACTCAAGTGGAGAAGGACCTAAACCAACTTGGAGTGCGCAATTGGAGGCAGCTAGTGAAATATGGTACTGGTTGGTTGCAGCCCAAGTTCACTTCCGACCGTAGCGCCACAAGAAAATGAAGAAGAAGAAGAATGGGGACAGGCGGTACTTGGGGAAGGTGTTTGATTAGAAATTGTGACCTTCAAAAAACTTAGTACACTCCTTGATTTAATTTAAAACGATTGTAACGATTGTCATATAGCCGTTCAAAGTCTATAGGTAAGAAACGAATAAAAAACTTAGGGTACTGTCATCAGCGAAGGAGTGAATTGGATTAAAAGTGAAAGATAGAGGATCATTTATAAAAATGAGGAAGAGTGTTACAGACGAAGCAAAACTCTGGCGAATACCAGTATTAAAATGGGGAATATCAGACTTGAACCCATCGAATACAATTAATACTGAATGGTTCGATCCATTGATGCTTTCTAGACTATTGATGAAGGGATTCATCGACATCGAAAGCACGCACAACAAGAGAGCCTGTTACTCTCTTAAATGCTTTTGAAATTTCCTACATTGTGCGAAGATTCCGTATTGCCGAAGCTTCTCAGTTTCAAGATATTTTAAAAGCTGGCGATTTATCAGCGTTTCCATGAACTTTGCGAATAGGGACGTAAGTGCTAGGGGTCAGCAGGAGGTGGGTGATGACGGTTCGCCCATTTATTTGGGAAGAGCTCTAAAGAGTAGGCTAGATCGAAAAGTTTTTGCACCTCTTCAGAAAATAAGGGGATTTGAGCACGTGTAGATCTTAAAGTACTCTTGAAACTGTACGAGCTCGTAAATGGATTTGTCCTATGAAGAAATTTACGCTCTCAAGTAGAGGTGGGGACAATGCATAATCTGGTAACGTTGAGCGGGCTGCAAAATATTCCGCTAGCGGATTTGGTTTCTCTAAAGAGCTGACAGCTGGAATGTAATTGCAAATGAGCACTGCAATTGACGACGGAGCGGCATTCTTTAGTATTTGACGAATCACCACCCGTGGGAAAATGCAGCACTTTTTGCCTCAATTTTTGATCATAAGAGAATGTAACACGTCAATGCATTACATTGCAGTCATTTCAGGCCCTTTTGAACTTCTTCCGGTTTTCCTCAAAGGATTAGCATTGAAAGTCCGGAAGCTTATTTCTCGCGCGAGTCATACCACGTGTTTGTCTTGGGTTTGATATTCTCCACTCTGTGAGGAAAGAAGTATTTCATATCCAACAAAATATTGTTTGTTATCGTATCAGCAGCGGCTGCTTGTAAGAGCAAGGGCCTCATTAAATGCAACAATCGCGATTTCTTTCATTTCTATCAACCTGTTAGCTATAATAGGGCTACAGACATATGTAGCAAAACTAACTATTATAATTAGTTAATTGAAGTTAAGATTTGGAAGGTATTTTTTTTAGTGTGTATTTCTATTTTGCACTACGATCAGATTTGGGCCTGAACTTGAACCAAAAGGCCTCCCTAGTTTGCATCTGCTAGCTGCCTTCACTTGATTAAATGAATTCAGACTAAATGCTTGGTAAACATAACATTCCAAAATGACATTTTCTCAAACTTTTAAATATTGTCCGAATAAATGTTTTTGCAATTTGAGGAGTTACTCATTTTACATTTTTAATTTTTTTAGCACTATTGAAGATTTGAAGGTTCCTGAAATTTTGTCAGAAACCGACATACAACCTATAGTTCAACCAAAATCAGTGCTGAGGAGGGCCGTGACCGAAGAACCAACTCTTTTTGATTTTCGTGGTCGACCAACAAAATTGAATTCAGCCACACTTTTTGATGACGATGAACTTGATGAAGACGTGCGTATGAGCAAAAAATAAAATTTGTTTAGTTTTATTGTGTCAACAATATTCTTTAAGGTTCAAGCTACATTAAGAAAAATAAGGGAGATAAAAAAATCGAACATAAGTGTTCTAGATGACAATGATATTGCGCTCGGAACTAACAGAAAAATTAAAGATTTGAAACCTGTACGAATAATTAAGGTAAGGTTAACAATTTTATTTTTGGTTCATACATACTTGCGATACACAATACATCATTAATCTTTACTCTGAATTCAAGATATTGTTTAAAATTATAGTTTTGCAAGTATAATGAAACAAACTACTTGTCTCACATCGTTGCTTTATATAATCGCTCCGGCACGCTAAGCAAGCCAAATCAAACTTTAACATAATGCTATAATTCGAAATATCGGCGTGTAAGCTTCAGTAAAACGCTTCTGTGATGTTAACGTTTCTTTACTTAAGTTCACCATTCTTTAACTCTAACTCGCTGTCAGTGCTTATCATAAATTCTATTGCTAACATAAGCGTTTTCGCAATATCCGCCATCAAACTGTTTGATAAATGCTGCTTCAATGTCTTCCTTTCTAAATGACTCTATTAAATTAGGCAAAAAATTAGCCCAAGGGTTGTTATTACCGATTCTGGCAGGGTGTCTTAGTGACATCCGATCGGAATATTGCCCTCAAAAAACTCCATACACAAAATAAACATAAAATAATCTTACCTATATCAGGGCTAGTGAAAGTGAAGTGGTAGCACTCTAAAATAAGTATCCTTGTTCTTCTTCGTGTGGGGCTACAGTTCGGGGTGGAGATTGGCCTCAGAAAACATGCATATCCAGCCAGCACAATCTCTCACCATCTGCCTCTAGTTGATCACTCCAAGTTGGTTTAGGTCCTTCTCCACTTGTGTGCGCCACCTTATCCTTGGCTTTCCCCTGTTTCTTTGCCAATAGATTTCATTGTTGAATCTTCTCCTCCTGATGTCATCAACGTAAACATGGCATAAAAAAAGAGCTTCCGGATTTAGTAATATGGAGCAACCAAAATGATATCGTTTTGTCGATATCGTTTTTTACGCGATGCAAAACTTTCCTTTCAGCGATATCGTCGCACGATAGTTGTCATCCGTGATTAAACCACAGGTTTTCGTGTTATAAAATAAATAAAGTTGAGATAAAAATAAATAGATAGATAGGGCTGAGATGATTAAGCTGTTAGATAAGTACATGAAGCAACCGAAATCGGGGGGGGGAGTACATGAAGCAACCGAAATGGGGGGGGGGAGTACATGAAGCAACCGAAATGGGGGGGGGGAGTACATGAAGCAACCAAAATGATATCGTTTTGTCGATATCGTTTTTTCTGCTTACGCGATGCAAAACTCTCCTTTCAGCGATATCGTCGCACGATAGTTGTCATCCGTGATTAAACCCCAGGTTTCGCGTTATAAAATAAATAGGGTTGAGATAAATATAAATAGATAGATAGGGCTAAGATGATTAAGCTGTTAGATTAAGCAAGCTAAGTCTTTCTAGGTGCCCCCCGTGGCGGAGTGGGTAGAGTGCGACAATCACGCGCTGAAAGTGTAGGTTCGATTCCCGGCTGAACAATTAAAATTTTTACGGGATCTCTTTATGTTGTCAGCAGTGCAACAAACAAAAAGTAGTAACTGTCTGAGAAAAAGCATCTCAAACTTTGCCGCTTGGAGTCGGCAAAAAGCTGTGGGTCGCTTCTACTCGTGAGAGAACAAAACCGCGCATAACACGAGTAGTTGATGAGCAAGTAAGAATGAATTGGTCTATCTTGAGAGGGCTTCATCACTCAATTGCATCTTTATCCCAAAGAAAAAGCGTTGGGCAAGAGTGATTCTGCGTTTAGTTTTGGCACTGACGTTATTGTCCCTATTCACTACAAAGACGAGCTACACGAAGTCCTCTACTACCGCAAACTTACTATGCTGTGTGTCTTTCCCTGACAACAGCATGTACTTCCTTTTTTTCTAATTAATCGCTAAACTTATTTTAACACTGTTCGCTTCAATGCAAGCAAACGCCTCATTGACGGCTCGCTGGGATCGTCCAATCACGTCTATGTCATCAGCGTAAGCTGGCAATTGAGCTGACTTTTGAAAGATAACGCGTCTGGTGTTCACTTGTAAGTTACGCACGATCTTTTCAAGAATGATATTAAGGAAGTCACATAACAGTGCATCGCTTTCTCAAAAACCCTTTTTGACATTGATGATTTCGGTGAGTAGCGAGAATTCTTCATCGTCACTCTACATAACATAACTTGTTTGGAGGAAATACTAAAACTAGACATGGGACTGCACTGTTTGGAAAATTGTACTCCTATCCAGGATCTGCCGTAAGTTGAAGATCTGGTCAATTGTCGAGTTCCCTGGTCTGAAAGCATACTGATGGGGACCTACCAGGTTGTGGAAATACAGTTCCAGCAATGCGGCAGAAAGGATCTTGCAGGCCATGTTGAGGGGGTTGTTGTTGGCGCAGTCGAAAGGCTCTCCTTTCGAGACGAGACAAACGACGCTGAGAATCTTCCGACTATATCTTTCAGATGAGCTGGTACATGCACATAACTAGATAATATTCTTCTTTTTCCTTTTCTTCCTATGGTGCTACAGTCCTGGTGGACCTGCGCCTCAACCAACATGCCTCTCCACCCAGCACGATCCATGGATAGCTGCCTCCAATTGCACACTCCAAGTTGGTTGAGGTCCTTCTCCACTTGTGTGCGTCATCTTAGCCTTAGCTTAGTCCTCTGTTGCGTTGCCACAATGGCTCTCATTCGAAAACTTTTCGAGCCGAAGCAGTGGTGTCCATACGCTCTACATAACCTAGCCACCCAAAGACGCCTGACCAGTCGCATGTCTTTGTACAGCCCATAGAGCTCGTCATTATATCAGTGATAAGAGGACTAAGAATCGCACGCAAAACTTTTTTCTCGAACAGGCTAAGGGCTTCCTCATCCGCTTTTCATAACGTCCAGGTTTTGGCGCCATAAAGTTGGACTGAGGTGATCAAGCTGTTATATAAAGCGAACATAGTCCTCCGAGAGAGGGCTTTATTACTCAATTGTCTCTTGAGCCCAACGAAACAGCAATGCGCAAGAGTGATTCTGCGTTTGATTTCGGTGCTGATGTTGTTGTCCCTATTTACCACGGATCCAAGGTAGATGAAGTCCTTGACTACCCCGAAGTTTCTGCTGCCAAGTGTGACATTCTGTCCGAGACGTCGATGTTGTGTGTCCTTTCTTAATGACAGCTCATTGACGTTTCCCTGTTTTCGTCCAATCATGTCAATGTCATCAGCGTAAGCTAGCAGTTGAACTGACTTTTAGAATATCATGCGGTTTGGTATTGGCTTGTGAGTTACACACTATCTTCTCGAGGATGATGCTGAAGAAGTCACATGACAGTGCGTCGCCCTGTCTAAAACCTTTTTTGACATTGAAAGTCATCCTACACAATCTGACGGGTTTGGTAGGACTGCCAAAACTAGACATGGCACTATATAGATCGTCTCTATGCACACTGTTATATGCGGCCTTAAAATCGACAAATAAGTGGTGAGTTTCAATGTGAACTTCTTAGGTCTATCGTGGACTTCCCTGGTCTGAAAGCTACTAATAGAAACCTATCGCGTTATGGACAAACGGATTCAGACGCTCACACAAAACGGCAGAGAGGATCTTATATACGATGTTAAGAAGGCTGATCGCTCGATAATTGGCGCTGTCAAAGGGGTCTTCTTTCTTGTTGACCGGACAAATGATACTGAGATTCCACTCATCGGGCATGCTTTCCTCCGACCATATCTTACAGATGAGCTGGTACATACGCCCAACCAACTCATCTCCAGCTGCTTTAAATAGTTTTGTAGGCAGTCCATCCGCTCCAGCCGCTAAACTCGACTTCAGGTTGGATGTTGCTATTCATATCCTGCCCATCAGCGGAGTTTGAGCCGTCATCTTCGTTAAGTAGTTTGCAGAAATGATACCTCCAAATTCTCCGCACAGACTGTGCCTTTATTTTTGACTGTCCATTTTGATCCCAGCAAGCTACGGTCAGAACTTTTTATTCACCGGATAGCTGTTTTACTATTCGGTAATACTTTTGGACATCGTTTGTGTCATAACCCCTCTTCACAGATTAATTCGCGCGAAATAAATATTTACAGACTAATTTTTTGTTTTGTTAAGAACTTTTATTATCTCTTAGCAATTATAAGAGTCTACAATATTTTATTATTTTTGAATAATATGGCTGCTGTCTTTAGATGGGCTGCACCGTACTATTCATTGGTGAGTTATTCTTACAACTAACTTATAAAAATCTACGAATGCCAGAAGAAGGTATATCCAAACAGAAGAATTACTTCACCTACTTCCGTAACATTCTGGAGTCGGCAATTCCCTTGCTTGTGTTCCCATTTCACAATATTTCCCAATAGGTTAACCGAATGCATTGGTTGAGTTTTTCATTTCCGGACATTGTCGCTCTAATAAGTCAACATAAAAGTGATGATGTCAACTTTTTGTTTTGCACTGAGTGCTTTGCCCAATGTAATGTGTCAATGACGAAATGTGTTAACAAAAACAATATCGCATTGAAGTATGGTATTATGATCAATACTTAACTCGAGTTTTTCATGTTCCTGATTTTTCTTCTAAAAAACCGGTAACCTTCACTTCGACTTTGTTGGTAGAACTCACGAACAGTTTAATGCAGCCATAGGCTTACTGGCGTATTGTTTGGCTGACTGCACTCGTTTTCTAACCATGGGTTCCTTCTGGAACTGCACATTAGCGACAGCTTCTTCTTTTGTCCTAAGTGCAGGCTGCGTCGAACTCTGAGCGAGTTTCAGGTAGACGCGGTTGGCAAACCGTATTGGCCTGTGTGGACTTCGTTGCTCTCTCGATATCCGAGTTCTTACCTTTGCTACAACAAGGTAATGATCCGAGTGGATTTTGGCACCTCGGAATGTTCGGACATCAAGAATATTGAAGGAAAAGGATTGCTTTGTGAATGTTCAGGGGTGGGTACCGCGAAATTGCCACAGAGAAGTTCCGCACGAGGCCAACAGCCTGAGTCTGTTTTTGAAAGTGTTATCGTGGACGCTGTGTTTCCCAACGACTCCAGCAGAGATGTCCCAGCTGAATGTTGAAATCTCCTAGTACGATGCAGGTGTCGTAACTCGGAAATCGATCGTATATTCTGATTGTCATGAGGGGTGATGGTGACTTTTTGTGTAAGTCTAGCTCGCACACAAAACATCCGAATAAACACTGCCTTCTACCTCTGTAGCAATGTAGTAGAAATCCCAGATTATTATCGTTTATTTTTCAAGCCTCCGCCTCTGGTTTCGAGGCATCTTGTTGTCTTTGAACTGGATTCGTGTTACACGCTAAAGTAGTTTATCTTACGCATAACCCACAGGCCCATTATTTAACCCTTGGGCAGAAGAGTTCGCTGCATACATTGGTTCACCGCACAACGGGTGTTGTGATTGCTACCCAGGTGGCACGAAAAAGCTATACGTCAACTCGACCTCTACACTAGCGAGGATAGTGGTGGTGGCCCCCAAGTAATAGATTCCGCTTAAAATGCATCCTTTATCTATTCTTAACATTCTTTTTAAGTGGAAGACTGGTGCCAATTTATCGGATTATCTGCACTTCTTCTTAAATTTCACTTAGTAATGACGCTCACATATGACTGAATAGGTATGTTAAAAATCAAGAAAACTGTATTTGGGCTGGTGATAATACTCAAGTGTATGATAAGAAATTGTTTCACCCACGGGCAATGATAATCCTGAAGTTTTTCATCTTTGAGTGAAAAATCACCAGAATGAAATTTGGCAAAATAATTTTGACACTGTCCTTTTTTAACGTTTGTCACTCTTCTTGTGAGCTTGCAATTTGTTTGTTCGTGTCTGGATATAAAAAAAATATGACGAAATGTTCGCTTTGATTTTCCATTTTTAAACAGACGCCAAACAAATACTACACAACCGACCAAAATTTTCTTTCACTGATTGATATTTGGTGTCCCAAGTATAAAATGACCAAGAAACCTAATTATTCAACTAAAGCCATCTATGAGTGAACTATACAATTAATAACTTGCCAACCCAATATATAACAAGACATTCTAATACTAACGAAAATTTACTATTTGTTGTGTGTGTAATAGGTCCGTACTTAATTAAGGTACCGCGGTTGAGAGGTCGGTTTTGTTAAAATCATTAACCGAACCAGAAAATAAGGCGATTGAGCAACCAGAAGATCGTAATGGCTGTCTTATATGAAACTCAAAGTAAAGGAAGACTGAATTCCGTCTTTCACTCACATTCAATATTTTCAGTCACTGGCTTTTAAATAAATTTATTTTTATTTATAAATTGACAACAACATTACACATTATGTATGCAATTTATGTAAAAAAAGTATTTATTTCAGACTTTTTATTTCTTTTTTATTTTCAGCCCATTAACGATATTGATAACTTCGAAGAAGGTGACAGTTTTATATCAAAATTTTTAAGTAAGTCATCCAAAATTGAAACCCTTCAAACTGATTCAGCAGCGTCATTGAGGGCGAATGCCACTAAAGAAAGATTGGCGAATATTGAGTCTGAGATGACAGAGAGAATTGATAAGCAAAATCAAAGAGAAAAACGATCCGCAAATTTGAAGAAACTTCTTAGCGAAACCGATCTCGAAAATACCAAAGCTGTCAAAAAAGTAACGTTTTAAAAATTAAATATTTCATACAATATAAAAGAGTTTTATAGTACAATTTTGTTCTCCGATTGTAACACATCTAAAAGGAATGCTTTTATTTTATTTTATAAAATCAGAGTTCGCAAAAAAAGTAAATATAAAACAGTTATGACTTGGTTTGAATAATATCTGTAAAAAAAAAATCTGATTGCAGTTTTATTAATAAAGTTACCTTAAACAAATACTTTTTCATTTTAATGAGATGTCCTCTTCCATGCATCTCTTGTTAACAACACTTCGGTAATCACCACACATCATGATTATTCGGATACGGACCATGTAGCAGATCACCTTCACTTTGGTGCCAAGTTGACTGCTGTAAAACAGCTCTCTTGACATTCCCTAATCTGACCAGAGCTGTATCTATTGGGATGCCACCATATAGATACTTTTCTAGCCAGACGCCTTGATATATTACTTCACTTTTCACAGTCAATGGCAGTGGATTATCCATGCAGAACTTGCGTCAGTTCGATTTGAGTTGAGGCTCATCTCAAATGGAGAGTTTTTTGTAGCTGATTTTAACCTTCCTATCGACGCAAAATCCTTGAACTGTGTCGAAGTCGCTTTGCTATAAAACAGTTATTTCCCCCTCATTCGGACCTGATTTGAACACGATAAGATCATTGGCAAGCGCTATAATGTTACGTAAAACACCTATTAGATCGCTGGTGAATATATTGAACAACATCGGCGAACCCACCGCCCATTGATGTCTCCCATTGTATTTATCGAACACATTACATGACATTCTGTTCTCATTTTTTTACAACGAACTTCCTTCTGGTTACCATGTCATAGCAATGTTTTATTTATGCCGAGCCTGACCAACTTATGGAAGACAACTTCTAACCATACGGTATCGAATACTCCTTCCATATCAATCAGGCAGGTTTTTTTTTTTCCTTTCTATTCCACTAAATGTCGGAAGCCTATTTAGACGTGACAGAATGGTGTCGTCCCATTCTTTCAGATCTCTAAGGACTATCTTCTCAAATACCTTGCTCATTTTTATTTTTTCATTTTTAATACATTTTTATTTCCAATTCATTGCAGACTTACGTACTAGACAAAAAATGTTTAAAACTAGTTGGACGTACTTTGTTTTCATTTTCCTACAATCTAATTTACTGGCCCTCTAAGCTAAACGTATCCTTAATCTATTGCCTTTCGACCTAGCCTTACATTTCATATATTTATGGAGTTCATTATCATTATGTTTACTACTTATTATTAAGAAAAATTTTAAAGAAAAAACTTAATAACTGAACGTTTTTTCTATTTTAGTTAAAACTTATATGCTAACTTACATACTACCTTAAAATAAACTACTTTAACTAAACGTACACACATATATACATGCGTGTATAATACTATACGCCCATATATACATGAGTGCACCTAACCTATGTACATTTGTATACAAATGAATACACTCAATGTACAAATGTGTATACTTAGATTTTGTTTTTGTGTGTATATTTATATATAAAACTTACAACTAACTTACAGTAAGTCTGTAAGTCGGCCATAGGTAGCTGGATCACATCCGCTGTAAGATCGACTACTCCCTTGGAGGAGATCTGTGCTACCCATTCTACCCCGGGTCTAAAGGGTTCGACGAGGGAGTTCCCTCTCGCAGCCACTAAAACTTTCGATGTTGTAACGCAACATCTGTCTTATCCCGACTCGACACCGCCCTACTAAAGCGGAGAAGATTTTCCTCAGCTCGTTGTGCGACGGAACGGTCGTATTTGAGTCGCCCATCCACAGTTGAACGGGCGATGTGAAAGAGGAGTGGTACCCCATTTATGTCTTGTATAAGACCATGTCTATCAAAATGGAGAAATGCTTCTAAGGGGACGAAGCCAGTTTGACGTACCCTTTCGTGGTACTGTGGGTTGGGGTAGTACGACCCAGAGATCAAGTTATTAACCGAGATCATCGCTCTCGTAGTGTGACCTCGAATCAACTTCACCATGAAATTGTCCACTCGTATCAGTTTCGCCCTGTTGTATAATACCTCATTAGAGTAGAATTTTATGTACTGGGACTCTGGTGTTCTGTAGAGGCGAAGGCAAGCCCTAAGACAAGCCCTCTCAAACACATGAATCTTTTTCATCAAGCTTGCACTCACGTTGAATCACACGGGACAGCCATAGGTGAGCATTGGGCGTATGAGGGCCATGTAGCAGATTACCTTCACCCTCGCATCGAGCTGGCTGTTGTAAAACAGTCTCTTTGTAAGAGCAGAAGCGCCTCGGGCTCTGGCCAGAGCTGCATCTACATGTTTGTTAAAATACAGATACTGATCTAGCCATATCCCTAGGTATCTGACTACAGTCCTTTGCGCCAGTGGTTGCCCGTGTCGGCCAACAATTGATAACTTTCGCCAATTTTTTTTTGTATCCGCCGAAGCCTTGTAAACAACGGCGTTCCTTTTTTTTAATTCATTTTTATTTTTCATAAATTAGCTACAGTTTCTGCGAAGCCTTTTGAGGCGTTTCTGCAGAAGATTGAGTTTCTTGCTGGTACTGATATGAGTAAGTTCAAATTAGAGTTGGAGTAAGTTAATACATTGTAGTCAATGAAATGATTCAAAAATTACATAATTATGATTTACTTGATTTGAACAATTGGATTAAGAACTGACAAGAAAAAAACGCATTTACAATAGCAGACTTTACATGGAATTTAAAAAGAATTGTTTGATATTACGTTTTCTGATCTTAACATTGGTGATGTTTTTCTAGTTCTGGTGGAAGTGTATTGAGAACTTCAGCCACGCTGCACTTCAGTTGTCTTCTCCCGTAATTATTGAAAAATCTTGGCTCTTGAAGCATACCCTTCGCCTGTCTTCTTGTATTGATTCCATGTTGGATTGCTGTGATGAACCGGTTGTCTTTGTAGTATTCCAGTATCAGAGTCATCTTAAATGTGTCTGTGTTCGATCCCTGAGGGACGCCATATTCAACTCGTTCCTTTTGGCTGCATGTCTGGTTAATTTTCACTAAAAAATGTCTGTTGCTTAAATATTCTTTTAACCAGTCTGCCAACAAACCTCTTATGCCAATGTTGCTTTACTGAAATCAACGAAGAGCACTAACACATGATGGCTTTTGTTAAGGCCTTAGTTGATACAGTTGGCGAATTCCCCTAAGAGTTTGTCCGTACTTTTGTTTTTTTTTGAAAACCCGCACTGACATGGATGTATTAAAGATTTTTTGTTAATAAAGTCTTGAAGTCTCGTTGTCACTACTTCTTCCAGGCACTTTTCAACTATCGGCAGTATTGGAATTGGTCTATAGTTGTTAATATCACTTTTAGCTCCTCCTTTATAAATTGGTCTGACTAAAGCAGTTTTTAGTTTTTCGGGAATTTTTGCTTGATTAATGCTAAGATTAATGAATTTTTGCAAAATTGGGGTAAAAATGTCAGGATGACGTTTAATATCCACAGCTCTAATGTTATCGAAACCCGGTGATTTTTTGTCGTTGAGTGAATTGATAATTCTTTTGGTTTCCCATAAACCCGTTTCCTGTACGAATATAGACTCAATTCGCGATAAACTTATATGAGCTGATGTATTCACGTCGCATCGATGAATGATATTCTTAACCTGTGTTCCACAATTGGTAGCAACTGCCTCAGCCAAGTTATTTAAGCGTCAGAAAAGTTCTTCGTTATGGTTTCATCAAGTCCGGGTTTTTTTCTTACCAATATCTCATTTATAAGACCCCAATTTGTTTTTGTAAAATATAAATTTTTGAAAGTTTATCTCTTTATTCACCTGATTTCTGAAGGTTTTATATTCCGCTTCATACGATTTATTTAGCCTTAGTCGACTGTGTAAGGCATGTCGACTTTTCATATATGATTGTCATTTTATTCATAAATTTTTCGTACAATGCAACTGCGTCATTTTCATTTAAAACGTCATCCCAATTTTCCTCTGTATTTAATTGATTAACAGAAATGTTCGATGTAACTGACAGGCCGATTATTTTTGCTTTATGAGTAGATTGTTGGTCTGGCGAAAAATACATGACAGGATAATGGTCAGTGATGTAGCATTGAATTACACGTGAATTCATTAGTCCTCGTGTAGTATTTGTTAAAATATGGTCAATGTTCTATTTTGACCCCATGCTTGGGTCTACTCTTGTAGACTCGGATATTACATTCATTAAACATAGCGATGCCAGCACCTCTGAGTAGTCTTTCACACAGTACATTGTCATATCATTTACATTTATGTTTACATCACCCATTACCACAATCTCGTGCTTTTTCCCAAGTTGTTCAATGTTGTTACCGAATTCTTCAATTAAGTCTTTTCGGCTGAAACCTGGTGGCCTATTATCCATTTATTGACATTATCCCCTTTAATGTTAATTTTAATGTTCTCATATGAGACACTTTGAGATGGTACTCGTTCATAGTGTAGGTCATTACGTATAAACATCAGAATTCCGCCTCCTCGTCGTTTGTCTCTATTCAGAAATTCAGTATGGAAACCATCAATACTTTAATGTCCTACATTCTCGTCATCAATGTTAGTTTCGACTTATACAATAATATGTACCATATCAATAAAGGAGTTCACGTTAATATAAAAATCATCCCAATTCTTTTTCATATATCTTATATTAAAACATAAATAGCTGCATTTATTTTGTTTGAACTCATTTGTGCCGCTAAAACCCTGAATTACGCTACAATTTAAATCAACATTTATTTCGTTTGCGTTTTCCATTTTGGTGAGAACCTTATTTTTGATTACGCACGATGCAGTTATTGCGAGCGAGCAATTTTGCTTACATCTGCAGCGGTACTTATAAGAATTGGCTGCGTACTCTCATTCTGTCTAGACAAAATTCTCCCCGCATTCTCCCATACGAATCTCCAGTTCTCCTGTCTCGCTCTTTCCTTTGCCATCCACATCAACTGTTTGTTGTTCGTAGTCAGTTGATTGTTGACGAACACAGTTGCATCAGGCAGAGCCGCGCATACGCTGGAGATGTTGTTTGTGTTCTGCATTACTTTTTTCAATTTGATGGAGCGAGTGGAGCGGGAGTTTTTTTTATAAACTGCGTTCTTTTATGTTAGACGCAAATGTTGTCACAATCGTCGATCGTTGCGGGTTTTTTGTTTTGGTTCTGTAAATGTCAGTGACATCGGTGTCATTGATTTCTATGTTTATTGTTTTTGCTATTCCCTTTACTATCTCTATTAGATTTTCTTGCGGAGTTGGGGGAATATTTTTAATTTCGATGTTGTTCTTGATCATTTGTTGCTCAAGTGTGTTAATTTGTGTTTGTAAATTTTCGATTAAAGTGTCTTTAGTTCTGTCGTGTCATTTAATGCTTTAATAATACTGTCCATTAGTTCATTGTTTTTCTTCATGCTCGAATTTAATTCGTCAGAGAGGAAATTATAGCCAGACGCAATTTCTTTCAGTTCGTCTCTCAGTAGACGAACTTCAGCTATTACAGCTGAGTTGTTGTTTTGCGCAATGGAGTTGTTTGTGTTAAATGGACTGTTGATCTCTCTCATTCTTTTGGGCGGTTGAGCCTCAGGTGTCCCGGACACAGACGTAATCACGTTGTTAGTTTGGATTGTGGAGTTCCTGCAGTTTTGGCATTTCCATTCATCTCTTCTTGCACCCATGGTTCTCCAAGTCTTTTCTTTTACGGTGATGCAGTCGAAATGAAATCTGCTCTTGCATGCCGAGCACATAGGAAATTCTCCTTCAACGGAAATATTTTTACCGCAATGACCGCATGAATACATGATTAAGAGAAGGGGAGCAACAACAAGGAAATTATATACAGTAATTGAAGAAAATGATTTAAGTTTTGTTAAAACACTTATTCGAATAAAAAAAAAGTCACTGTCTTTGGCAAATTTGCTTATTGCATTAGGAAATTTAAGAACTTTATATTTGGGCAACTGAGATAACTAAATCACTGATCGATTAGAAAAAAACCCGTCCACTTTGACTAAGCTTACTCTCGCAAATGAAGTTCTGAACAGAATGGTGTCCGACTTCTGAAAGTTGATATTCAACTTCCAGTCATCGCAATCTCTCATAAATGAGTCGAAGTCACCCTGCGCTAGCGTAGTGATGTCCTCGATTTTTTGCTGATCTGTACACGATCAAGTCGTCGGCATACGCAATTGCGTGAGGAAGAGAACTTATTAGATCGCTCAAGAAAATGTTGAACAGGATCGGCGAAAAATACCTGAAGAAGTCACGTTGCCATTCTTGACTACGAACCGCCTACCAGTAAGCATGTTATACAGTATGTACAGAAGTGGTTTACCAATGCCTAGCCGATTGAGCTTGTAAAAAAGTCTTTCTAACCATACGGTGTCCAATGCGTTCTCCAGGTCAATCAAGCAAGCCCCCGTACATTGTTTCTGGCTCTTATACCATTGGATACCCGACACCAGTTTCGACGCGGCATGAATACTGTCATGCCCCGCTCTGAAACGAAATTGGTTATCCGGAATTATATGTTTGTCCTCTGTCCAGTTGATCAGAGCTTTATTTATCACCTTCTCGAATACCTTGCTGATGTGCGGGAAGAGACTAATTGACCGGAGGTTGCATGGATTCGAAGAATCTTTTCCTTGCTTGGATATGGGTTGTACAATCGCAGTTTTCTAATGTCCCGGATAATGCGAATTATTCAGAGCATAGTAAAACAGGATTGTGTACATAGTAACAACTTCCATGGGAAGGTGTCTTAGCACAATGTTGGAGATTCTATCGATTCCAACTGACTTTTTCTTCTTTAGTGATGCGAAGACCGCTTGAAGATCTGCCTTCGAAATGAACGGGGGATGCACCACTTCGTCGGCGATGACATTATCTGCCATATTATCGTTATTGAACACGACAAAGCCACTGTTCTCAGATTGCCATTGTTGCAGATCTTCTCGAAGTTGAGAGTTAGAGTGCACGCTATTCTCTAAGTTGAGGTTCGGGCGAACACTCTCGTTCACCTTGTACACTTCCTGGAAAACTGCGCCCAGTACTTATACTTTTTCTTGCGGAACTGCAACCACAAAAAAGTTATCGTCAAGTACGGCGTTGTTTGGATCAATACCCGCTGTCGTCCCGGGGAGCTTAAAATACGGAAGATCGCTATTTTTCCTTCGAAAGAATATTTTTGGTGGAGTGCGTCAATTGTCGCATTGCGGTACAAGTTTCCATTGTTCGTGCGTGTATATCGTGGTATCGTACTGTCCATAGTTCGTTTTATTGTCTCGTCTAATTGAATTAGATACATGTCAATCTCTTCGTTTGACAAGTTTCTATTGGACGGAATGTGGAGCGCATTCGAAGAGATTGCTCGAGTCATTTAACGGAGGAAGCGTGGCCAACGCGCCCTACTATATTTTTAGGTATGCGTTTGGACAAACTCTCCTAATTCCGCAATGTCGTTAGGGATCGTGAATTCGGCACTAAGTCCGCAATGGTCACTGAGATACACGAATGTGTTCAAACAGTTCACCGTTTGTCCGTTTGTGTCAGTCAGCTGCAGTCTTGCGTCTAACAGCAGGAGATCCAAAAACGACCCGCTTCTGGGGAAGAACGAGATCTCTGTTGCTTTCAGATCTATCCTATACTCAACACTATGCAAGCAAAACCAGCTGCAAAGCAGGTCCCTTCTGTCATTGGAAACTGTTTCCCCAAAATTCGTGACGGGCATTTAAGTGCCCGGGCAGAATAAAATAGTTCTCCTCCGAGTCCAGACCTAGACATCGAAAGAGTGCAACGGGCTTCTGTCAGCTGCTCTGTCTTGCCCCAGGAGACAATTCTCCGCAATGTGGTTCTCGCTGCACTTTACGTATCGAGGCTGCATTTGGCAGTTCGACGCAGCGTGCCCGATCCTTTGACAGCGAACGCATTGAAGAATGCCATCGCTTCTGTATATACTTTCCCAAATGCAATCCCAGTCATCTAACGTCTTGATTTCATTTAGGTTACCGGGTTTACTTGTGGGTGTCATTTGTACAATATAAAAGGGCAGTTTCCGCCCCTCCCTCTTAGCCTTTGCTGTGGTGAAGGGCTTGACCCCGACGATCTCGACACTATCACACACTTGCTCTCTGAGCAGTTGGAAAACCTTCACCGCTCCCAACGGCACGCCTAACTTCAGCTAAATTGTCTGAAGTTTTTCTCCCAGTGGAGTAAAGGAGAAGAATTCCGTCGTCGAACGCTTTAAATACATACTCAGAACAGTATGCTGCTCTACTGTTTTGCAGCTGATAGTATACTTATCGGCGCCTTTATTTTTCCTTATGCAAAAGTTACCACTACCTATGGCTCTCTTACATACCTGTGCAGTTTGTAGAATGTCTGCCTTGAAGATATTTATCGGTGGCACTTTTCCTTTTTTAGTTGTCTGCTGCTGTTGCTGATGTGCTGCTAGCTGCTGTTGTTGTTGCGCTGCTGTATGTTGCTGCTGCTTACATCGCTGTTGTGTGTCTAGTTGTTGCTGTTGAACAGGTTTTTATTAGTTGTCGCTTTTTAAGCGGTGCTGACTTCTGCTGTTGCTACTTCTTTGCAGATTTGCAGGTTGTTGTTGTTGCTGCTGCATTTGCGTCGAGCCCTTTTCTTCTCCCCTTCCTTCTTTCTCCTTGCAAGGGTGCTTTCACGGAGTTTTTTAATCTCCTCGAGGAGTTTTTCTGTCTCCTCCTTCAGATCCGAGACCCTCTCTTTTTTAGCATGAACGATGGCCTCTATGTCTTCCTCCTCAGTACCAGAGGGGACAGATTTGAAGCTGTTGCTGCTTACCGTGAATCGTCCCCCTCCACCATCTGAAACATAGGAGTACCCGTCTTCTTCAGCATCGTCTTCAGTAGATGACGTAGAAGCCTTAATTCTTTCTTTTTCTGGTGACGCATTGGTGTTACGTCGCTTAGAACTGTTGGAGGTCTGCTTCTGGGTCTCGAACTCGGACCACTCTGCTTTGCAGGTGTTCCTCCTACGCACTCGGCTACGCGCACGCGCTCGTTGCGGATCCTTTAATCGTTTGCACTACTTCACTCTATAATATCACTGAGTCTCACTAATTCGAAAGATGTCTGAACAGTTCAGCAGTTAGTGAACGAATGTCAAATACCTTGCATATGCAAGGAAGATGACTTATGAACTGGAAATTTGTCGGTATGGAGATGTCTCTGCCACGTTTCGGAAAAGGCGGTACCACAGTTGTTTTCCATTGCGCGCCGGGTTATATGCATTACTCTTTCAAAATAAGCATGGAAGTCCTTCTATCATCGACGACGATATTATTTGCTAGAACACCGTCACTGAACCTGGTGATACCAGATTTCTCGGATAGTAATTGACGTATTTCGATATGTAGATGGGGGTTAATTTAATCATCAAGCTCATCGTTATCTCTTTCGAAGTTCAAAAGCGGAGATATCTTGACGATAGGACGCACTAGCACTCCACTTGCCGTCTTTAAAGTAACAACGCGAACTCTTCCATCACTTCCTGGGTGCACTTGCAAAGCTCTACCCATTTTTAATTTGCTGCGATATTTAGGTTAGATTTATTCCACTTAGCACGCTGCTGTAATTGTTGCAAATATTCCTTGCGCCATCTTTTCCGAAAATAATGGCGTAGCTGCGAAATCATTGTCCATCGATGCCTTATTCCAATCCTTTCATTTTTGACATCAGGCTCAGTAATAGTCCTAAGTGGCTCCCCTATTAAAAAATGCCCAGGAATTAGCGGCTCGAGGTCATCGATATCTGACGAAAGTGGGCACAATGGTCGAGAATCAACACATGCTTCTACTTCCGTCAAAAGAGTGGAAAACTCTTCGAATGTCAGTAGACGATCTCTTATTGTTCGCCATAAATAAAACTACGCGTTTCATCCCGCTTCCCAGTACCCACCCATATGAAGTGCAGCAGGGGAGTTAAACTAACAAACGATGTTATCATTCCAAAGATACTCGGCTAGGTGTTCATTCTTCGTTGCCTCGAGTAGAAGTTTCTAAAGCTTTCTCTCCGCACCAGTAAAATTCGTCCCATTGTCGCTAAAGAGTTCTGCACAATGTCCTTGGCGCGATACAAATCTCTTCAACACGGCTATTGACGATAAGTCACTTGCAAGCCCCAAATGCATTGCCCCTATTGCCATACATATAAAAATAGAAATGTAACCTTTCATTGCCTTGCAGCTTCTTCCTTTCGATAGACGAAGCCAAACAGGACCAGCAAAATCCACTCCACTCCGGAGAAAGGGTCGACAGGACTGCACTCGCGGTCTCGGCAAGTCGAGTTGATATCTAATGCATTTAACACACGACCTAAAGATTTTACGTAGTAGGTTGCGTCCATTAACGATCCAGATTCGACCTCCAAGAATAGCCGACATAGTGGAGGGACCGGCGTGAAGGGTATGAATGCGTTCTGCAACCTCCCGCCGATACGCAGGAACCCATTTGTATCCAAAAACGGATTCAATTTCAAGAGTTTGCTTCTTCTTTTCAGACCTGTATCTGCTTCAAGATTTCGAATGTCATCTTCAAAGAATTGTCGCTGCGTAGCCTTTATCCAAAACTGGAGTGCTTCAATGACTTCGTCCACACCGAGAAGTGTATTAAATCTTTTGCAAGTATAGTTCGTTTCTCATTGCAAGTTGCGATACGGCAGCGTATGTTGTTGACGAACCTGAAGATATATGCACTTACATTCTTAAGTTTAGAGAGAGTTTAAGAGCGATGTTATTTGCATTGGATCTCTGAAGTTGTAAATACCATAGTTTTTGCGGAGGCCAGGCTTCTGAGGGTTGATTCAACCATTGAGGTCCTCTCCACCACAGCGTAAAATCATGCAGTTCATGCGGCTGTAATCCTCGAGACACACAGTCGGCCGAATTCTGAGAGGATGGAACATGCAACCATCGTTCTGGAGGTATCACCTCCTGGATTTTAGCAGCTCTGTTCGCAACAAAGGTGCACCATCTGCTAGGGTGTTGATGAAGCCATGCTTTTGTCACAGACTTGTCTGTCCATCCGTAGACGTTACGAATTGCTGAATTTATGGCATTTCTTACCTGCTGCAATAGTCGGGCTGAGGGAGCTGCTGCGCATAATTCCAATCGCGGCAAAGATACTGGTCATATGAGCGCTACTACCGTTATTACTGCGAAAAGAGAGACAACTGCGGAGTCTGCATGAGTAGTTCTATCATACACAACAGCAGCATAAGCAAGTTACGATGCATCAGAGAATCCGTGGAGATCTGTGACTGTGGTCGGATCGACCATTCGAGCCCTCCTCGGGATATTAATTTATTTTATACTAGGCAGATTTGCACGGTAGTGGAGCCATTTTCACTTAGTCGATGAAGGAACTTGCTCATTCCAACTCACTTTTGTTCTCGAAAGGCATTGAAACAGCAACTTAGGAATAAGTGTCGTTGGAGCAAGCCATCCCGAAAGTAGTTGACGTTTAGTGAGATGTGCTGCATTAATATCGGTATCTGCACATTAAACGCAAAGACAACAGCTGACGGATGCCACAGTAATCCCAATGTCATAACGCTTTGAGTGTGAAGTAAATCCAACCTTGATTTAATCTCACGCAGGTTAGCTGGAATGGAATTAAGCGCAGCCGTGGAATCAGACGACCACTTACATAACTGGGAGCCGCCCCGATTTAGCATGCTAGAAATTTCAGTTTGTAGTTTTAGCAGTTTGCTTTCGTTGAAGAGATCGTCCATAGAAAAGTCTCGTTGTACGATTTCAGCGGCATCAGGAAAACTGTGTCCTTCGTCTTTACTGGTCTGCTGCAATGCCTTGATGGTAAGATGAGATGCTGATGCGACACCATATGTGACCGTTCGTAAGCGGTAATCCTTGATAGCTTCCGTCGGTGAACTTCGCCAAACAATGCGTTGGAGGTCAACGTGTTCTGAATTTCTGAAAATGTCTACCATGGGTCTGAATCAACTGCCTTTCCAAATAGCACCTATATCTTCCAAATAGCACCTATCCAAGTGTTGTTTGCTGCGCAACAGGAGTGTTTTTTGGCCCGCGAATTAATCTATTGAGCAAGAAGCTGCCAACCTGATTGCAGCCTAACAATAAGTCAATTTGTGCAGGGACGTTGAAATCGGGATCCACAACATTACCCGTCAAAGTGTTCCCATGATCGATTTCGAATGGAAGAAGAAGGTAAGGCATTGGTTATCTTCGGCAATGTGTATGCTTGAATAGTTTCTGTAAAACTATTGTCTAGTGAAGATATTACCAGCTGTACGACTCCTTTGGAATGACCACCTGATAAAACACCTACACCTTCAACTCTGGTTATGGAAAGCATAGAGTTTAGCGAAAGTCACTTAGCGCATTATTTTGTTATAAAGGTTAGATGCGGAGCACTGTCAAACAAAATTCGTATTCTATGGTATGTTCCAAACTTATTAATTACCTGTGCTGGTTGTCTGAATTAGAAACGTTAGCTGCAGATGTTTTTATAGAAGAAGATGGTTTATCAACATGCAACAATGTGTGGTGACAATCATGACATAAACGACAAGTATTATCGCTTGGACACGTTTCTTGGTAATGAGCACGTGAGAGGCAGTTTGTGCATAGGAATTTCTCTTTCGCAACTGTAACTCTACACTGAGGTGTAAAAGCTCGATACTGCTCGAAACTGAATATCTTATGTAAGTAAAACTTTTCCATAATCTTAGGCATGGCAAGGACTGTGGCAGATCTGTTTTGTGTAGCTCAATAGTCTCCAGTGGCCGACATCGGGCTTCTAAGAAATTCACTGTTTGAAATTAGATACTTCGCCGTTTGCTTGCGAAAGCTCCCACTGTTGACGGGTTTCCTGACTAAGTTTACTGACTGCCAGATGAACTAACCAGTCATCCCAATACCATTCCTAGAGATTTAAGCGAGCGATAATTTTCCTGTACACTGTCAACCACTTCTCGTATACCTACAGATGTCTCCGATATCAGTTTCGGTATAAAGAACAAAGCTCGGAAGTAAGCGTCAATAAGAACATGTTCTACATTCTACATCATACATACATCTTTTGCTTAACAACTCCCATGCTTCTTCATAGTTGTTGTCAGTAGTTGTTCTTCTCCATGCAAGCTGCACCGCAAGTAGTGTAATTTTTGAAATCCCATGAGAGAGGTTTCATTATGTATTAGAGATACAAATACGCCGTGAAATTGTTTCCACTCCAAAGGATTCCAGGCAAATTTCGGTAAGTCCATACGTGGCAGTTTTACGTCTGTATACTTTTGACTCTCCTTCGCTTGATTGGTGCTTGGAGTGACGATTGGAGTCAATTTTGATTGAGCGCGTGTAAAATTAGAGAGTGCAATCCTATACCATTCTTCACCCTGTTCACGTTAAGCCTCTTCTGCTGGCAACGAGTTTTCCCCACACGTGCATTCCACTTCACTTTGCGCTTCTTCGATGTTGCAAGAGTATTAGAAATCCATTAATATCGGCATGGTCACAAGTTTCTGCCTTCTTACTAGTGGCAAGTAGGCGTTTTAGCGAATTCCTCAAAACGTCTCGCTTGGTGGTGGACATGGTAGGAGAAATAATATTAAAAATATATAATAAACGATATAAATGCCAACAATTTGAAAAATAAATCCGAAATCGGAAGGACCAAAAATGTTGCGAATGAACAAGAGACTTGCACAAAAATAATTGACAGAATTAAGCTGGTTCAATTAACATTAGAAAAATATGTGAACAAAAAGATGAACGACAAAAAGGCGCGCAGCTCAGACAAAAAAGGCGGGAGTGTTTCGTTGACAGTTGACGCGAGATGTGATGCCAAATAAGGTTATCTTGTCTGTTGCGAAAAGATATAATTTGGTAAGAACAATTACTATGAATTCAAAATTACGAAAAAAAAGACACCAATAGATTATGTGATTTACTTAAAAATAATGGTCTTAACTCGTCTAACATTTTATAACCTCTGCAAAGTTGCTAACATTGACAAAATTGTCGATGGTTTGCTTTTATATAAATAAACTTTTGAATGCAGCTAAAAATTATGGGGTAGAAAAATCTTTTACCGGTTCCATATAAAATGCTTTCGTTGCAAAACAAATGAATATGCATACGTAACATCTGACTGAGGTCGATTGCGAATTTCTATCTATAATAAAACGGTCCGCAGAGTTCGATTCCCGTAGTAAAGAATGTTCTCTTGATTTGCACTCTATCTGCTGTAGGTTGTAATATTTTCGGCCTTAGACTGCGACGAATTTGCTGCATAATTCGGATCAACAAGTGTGTTCCCATTTTTATATTCCCTGGTGTCACATATTCAAAAAGCAAACCCTCTGCTATGTGTCGTTTATGGAATATGCGAAAGTGGTAAATGTATGCTAAAGTACGTTGCAGCTTTTCAAATGAATTGTGGAACTTGAAGGTGAGTGATATTTCATATTATAATGAAACCATAAGGGCGTTATAACATCGTTCGGTAGTTCAGTAAAAAATGTTTGGCCAAAGTGAACAATCCTTTACCATTAATGATTGATCCATTTACGGTATCTGCTAATGACATGTGACCAGGCGATATGTATTCATTGATAAACGAAATGTATTCGGCTCTCGATTTCGAATTCGGTTATAATTTTCTTTCTAAACTCTAAAATCTGCAAAGAGCTCAATTCAATGAATCACCCAATGCATTAAGATCTTTCTTTGTGGGCAATTTAACTTAATAAGCTCCTGAAGCAAGAGGAGTACAATATTTTTGAAAATGTTCTTCGCACAAAATATCCTCTTGTGGAAAATAATATCAATCAATGCATTCAAAACTAAAATAATGCATATGCGAAATCCTCAATTTAGCGCTACGCTATACAATCACAAATCTATCGAAACAGTAGCAAGTTATAGAAATTTGGGAGTTACCATCGACAGCACCTTTCTGTGAGATGTACACATAGATGAACTTCAAGTGAGTCTAAGGCGATCTTTATACGCACTAAATCATCTACAGTATCATGCCATAACGGACGTCCTTAACGTACGTAACCAGCAGAAGATTCAGGAGCATTGGCGTTTCAAAGTGTTTTCAGTAAAATTAGATATCTTCAAGAATACCCTTAAACTGAAGTTTTACGATAACAACCGATTCGTAACACTGATTCAACGTGGAGTCAATACAAGAAGGAGGTATGCTCAAGGTATGCTTCTTGAGCCTCATTTCAATGACAATTATGGAAGACAACAGCTGAGATGCACAAGAGCTCAAAAACATAGAAATTCAAGACGAGAACAAAAAGAAAAAAAAACGTTTTCTTAAATTCTCTGAAAATATTAAATCAGTTAAAATAAATTATCAAAAATTACAATTGTAAAATATTCGAATTCAATCTAAGTTTACATATAAAATTATTCAAAAGTTAATATAAAATTAATTTGAGATGCTGAGTCCTAAATGGCACGGCAGAGAACTAACGAACCTGCACGATTTTTTACAAAACAAAAATGGCTGTAGCTTATAATACGTTTACAACGTATTACGGTGTAGTTCATTGTTGATAACGTGGATTTAGGGGTGGAAATTGATGATGACGAGTTATTTAGAGAAGTTTGTTGGAAGTTGACACATTCTTTAGAAGGCGCGTATGGTGACGAAGACACGGACGGAGGATTAGAATTCATGTGAATCAAGGAATGTTGCTGGTTGAACAATGACGACAATGACCGGATTTACATTGCTGCAAACTAAATAGATAGATAGATGTAGATAGTTTAAGCAAAGATGCACCCGTTTGGCTTCTTTTAAGTGTATATTTGCAGACAAATTTTTAAATAGAGGACAGATGGTAACAAAATGCATATTCGAATCGCAAAACATGCATAACATACATATACCCTGAAGAGGAGGCTACTTAGATATTTCTACTTATTTTTTTATGATTCATACCTGGTTGGTAGGTATTTTTGTTATCAATGTGTTTTCCAAATTCTTTATCATCCTGCATCTCTTTTTCAGAAATGATGACGTTCTTGTTCATGTGTAAGTTGTTAAATTTTCTTCCCATTTTCCTTCTTCTTTTCTTCTTTGGTCGAATTTGTGAACGATTAGCTAAATTAGCAACCGTCAGAAGTTTGTGGAGTGTGAGTTGAACTTGTCACTTAGTGCCCGTAAGCTTCTGGCCGACACCATTGTCGATGTTCTTTAACTTGAAAATTTCTTTAATATGTTCCTGAAAAATAAGTAGTTTATTATCGAATCGACTTTTTAGTAAAACAAGGGCCTTGTCGTAGTTCTGCTCATTGGGTTCAGGTGTAATATTTGTATCCAGAGCAACGTTTTGCATGATGGCCCGCAGATATTAAAATTTTTCACTTGTACTACATTCCGTATCCATGTGCAAACAAATTCGACCATTTAGTATATCCTCCAAACGTTGTTATTTTTAACTCTGCCCAGTGAGGTTTGAAGTGAATTAACATGAACTAAACTGTACTTCTTTTAAGTTGAAGCGTTGAGTTAAAGAATGTCTTCCCAGTTCCTTGCGGTAACAAATAAATCCACGTGAGAGTTTAGCCTTCACATCGAAATAAACGTGAGAAAATTATTATGCTCGATTTGCACCTTTATACTCATAGTCTTCTTTTTCGCGTACAATTTTGGGTCACGGGTATTCGGTGTACTGTACTGTTAGCACCGGTATTATTTGCTGCACCGAAAATATGTTTCAGCATGTTGTTAGTGGGAAAACGATATGATCGTATTAAGGTTAAAGCAAATAAATATAGAACGAGGAGTATTAATTTGCTCAAACGATATTATATGTGTACGAAGAATTAATGTATATAAAGAGTAAGATGAAAACTGTTGAATTATTCGAATTGATAACAATTTAAATCCCGTACTTGAGTCAGAATGACGTCGGGGTCACCAAATATCTGAGGAGGTACTCGTTTGCACCACCCATTCTTCGAAAAAAAGAGAAAGAACCAATCGAAGACAATTGCCCTGAATTGTTATGAATGTGTACGAATTTGCCCAAAAAACTACGAAAAAGCATTCCATTAGCTGATTTTTTCGTAGAAGAGAGAGCTCATGACAGAGTGAATTTAACAATTTCTTTAATTCGTGTTTTAAATGCGGTTAAAGAGGACATGAGAATGTGTAAATAAAGGCATAGAGAGTTTCAAATGTCACATAAAAAGATAAATTCAGTTATGGTATATGTACATGTGTTTGCATGGAAATTTGTAGAGATCTATACTGCGAGCAAATAACTTCTTCCATTTATGTAATCTCTTCGTTTGTTAAGTTTTTTTCAAAGAAGGATTTATCACACTTGAACGAAATTTCTCTGATTTAGATTCAAGAAAAACATGCCTTAAGTAAACATGCCTTTAATAAAACGTTAAAACAAGTTATTCTAGCAATCACCCAACACCAGTTGACGCAAAGTGGTATAATAAAAACTTCCAAAAACGTTTTCAATGGAACATTTCGCTAACAAATTTCTAAAATCCTCCAAACGCAGGATTAGACACAACAGGAACGGGTTTTCCTTGTATACATCGGACCCCCTTTGGTATTCGATTAATAGCGTCAAAGATACGAAATTTTCAAGAACGATTTTAAATGTAACTTTTTACCCCACAATTTGCCATATCCCGTAGAGACAGGGTGGATACGAACAATGCTATCACCTGGTGGTATAATTAAGTGGGCTTGTTTCTAGGCAGCACGCTGCACCCTGTAATTTTTCACACTTTACACTTAAACTACCTACGTAAACTATCAATTTTGGTATGGGTTAAGGCAGTCTTATGTTTTATGTAAGATTTTTTTTTACCTCCTAGAGCCAACTCAAATAATGCTTATTAGTTTCCATGCCAAAGACATTGATTGGTTCGCAGTGAACTTTGGGTATTTTGCTACTGTTGCTGTTACTCCGGTTACTTTTATTTTTGTGGTTGTGGCTCCTGCTGTTTGTGCTAATTCTGCTGTTTGCTCGCTTATTGCCTTTTGCTGCGGTGAGTGCGTCTGCTTTTGCTGCTTCTGTTGTTTCTAATAGTGTTTTTGCAGTTTCTTTCGGCGTGAAAGGCATCAGTTCTGGTTGCTGTTACTCCTTTCTTTCCTTTGTTTCTGCTTCGTACGGACGCGTGCACCAGAACGTTTGTGTTATTTATATGCTTTACATGTATATCTAACGCGCCGTAGGGCACTTTTTTTTGTTTATAGTTTTTTTATTTTTTTGCTTTTCTGTTGTTGTGCTTTTGTTTTTTTTTAATTTTTTTTTTTGTTTTATTTTATATTATTTTTTGTTTTGTTTTATTTTTTAACCCTGACTCAACTATCCCGTCTTTAGCGGCATCAGAGACTGATTTTGGTGCAGGTATCTTTAAAGATGCTCTATCGCTGGAGTTGTGTTACACCCTGGCACTCAACCCAGTATTCGGCAGCATACTGTAAATAACAAAAAATGATTGGCATTCTTGTTCTGAACTTAGTATGAACAACAACTCATAACACTTAAAACTAAAAAAATATTAAAAAATATAAATTAAATATGCGCTACTCAGACAAACGCAATGAGACAAGTGACTTATTACAAGTGACAATACGTGACTTACAGCAGCTACGACTAAATCAACATATAGTCGATGTCTTTTACTCGAAAGTTTTCGAAATTCAGTCAGCTATGATTAATCATGTTAGGGTAGATGAGGTAGATTATAACGTTATTTGTTCCAAGGTAGTCATATCTGAAGAAATGTGTTTAAATACGTTCTGGACTACGTGAACCTTTAGGGTCTACCGTCAGAGCCATGAGGTGTAACAAGTTGTCGGACACTTTAAGTTTTTGCCTAAAAGAACAAAACTGTACTTACTTTCGTGACCATAGTTATTTACAGCAGACATCTTCCATAAAGTTTCTTATCGAATAAATATGTAGTTTCGAAGAAATGGCCCACCTTCAAATCAAAAATTATCTCCAAATTACCAACAACAATTTGTAAGCAGACAACAACATTCAAACAATGAGTTTTCCAATACAGTACATTTGCTTTTCAACTAACAACAAAATTTCGGTCCACAGCAAATCAGCAACAACCCATCGTCCTCAAATAAACAATATCATTTTAAAACGTCTTAAACTCGTTAGGAATCACTTCCTATTATAGGATATAACTGAGCTTGATGAGCAAGAGAAAACAGTAAAAACTTTTCATGCCAAATCGAATCATAGGGACATGAACGAAAACTTGGAACATCTTAAGAAAAACTTTATATTTTCCTAACATGAAACATGATATATCTCGTATAATAAATAATTGTGATGTATGAAAAAAATATAAGTTCGTCAAGTGGAACCGTCGAAATTCGAACTAACAGAAACACCTTCAAGACCACTTCAAGTATTGCACTTAGATATTAATTCAGTGTTTAAGAAGAATTTTCAAACAATCATAGATAAGTTTAGTAGATTAGCGAGTGTTTATTTGCTATCTTTTAGAAGTAGCAGTAATCTTATGAAGTCTCTTAAGCATTTTTTTTTCACACCACAGAGTTCCTGAATTCAGCAATGAAACTGAATTTTTGTTTACTGTATTAAAGGAATTTCAAACCATATACGACATGCGTCTGCATACAACGTGTGCAAAGAAATCCACTGGAAACTCACCAGTTGAGAGATTCCACTAGATTCTCACAGAATTAATAAGAATCCTTAAATCAAAAACTGCAGATAAATCTATAGCCGAAATTGTTGAGTAAGTAGTAATTACATACAATAGTTACATACATTCAGTCACAAAGATGATTCCATTCGAATTATTTACCGGTCATATGGTCAACAACACATTTTTTCCAACAACGAAAAATATCCAGACAGGAAATGATTATATAATCGAACATATCTCAATTATCTTTAAGGAAATTAGCACATGAAAAAAGATTAGCACATAAAAAGCATATAATTGATAAACGAACTGAAACTTTACTATGGAACGTAAACGACACAGTGTTTGAGAAGGACGATAGAAGGAATAATAAATAATAAATTATCTGCTAAATTTATTGAGCATAAAGTAGTAAAAAAAAAAAGTAACCATTGAAACCAACAAAAGAATAGTGCACAAGCAATAAGTAAAAAAGAAACGAAAAATTGCTTAGAATAATTTCATATTATAAGAAGTGCTTAATAAAATAATAATAATAAGAGACAACATATTCATTTTGGCAAATAATGCAAGCTATCTCACTATGTTCATCAAACACCAAAAAAACACAACCCAGTATTCGGCAGCATGCTGATCATCGGCTGTCCTCTTAGCTTAACAGCGGATTATCTCAACCCAAGCCATGCCTTGTACACAAAATTAACCAAACTTAAGCCAAGCCTATAAGGGCCAACTAACCAATCAGAATTAACCTTCTAAAGCTCAATCGACCAAGCCGACTATGGCCTGAAAAAACACTGATAAACAACATCACTGGAGATAACAGTGGGACGGCGGCTACACAGAGGCGAGGCTATGTAAATTATATAAAGAAGAAATGATAGGCATTCTTGTTTTGAACTTAGTGTGAACAACAACTCATACGAGGGTTGCCTTTTATATTTCGGGATTAGAGAACAAAAACAAATATTAATCATCGAAAATAGCTTCATTGTTTTTCAAAATATTCTCCATTAAGATCTATACACTTTTGCATGCGTTTGAACCAATTGTCGAAGCACTTTTGCCACTCTGATTGACGTATCTCCAAAACATACATTCTGAACGCATCAACCGCTTCTTTAGGTGTCGAAAAACGTTGACCTCTTATGTTATTTTTTACGTACGGGAATAAAAACAAGTCAGGACTATATGGCGGATGACTCATCAAATCGATGATTTGAGTGCTCAAAAATACAGTTGTTTGAGCCGATGTGTGAGAGCTCGCATTGTCGTGTTGAAGAGTGACCCGTCTTCGGCGGTTGGTTTTCCTGATTTCTTGGAAGACAACTGGCAGACAAATGGTTGTGTACCACTCCGAAAAAACAGGCGACCATTTGTTTGGAAGTGCTTCGTGCGCGAGCAACTTTTGTTGGATTTGGTTCAATTTGAAACACCCATAAAGTCGACTGCTGTTACTTTCGGGCTCATACGCGTAAATCCATGATGTCCTGTCACGATGTCATAGACGTGTTCCGAAGCACCGCGATCATATTTTCATGCAGTATTGAATGTATTCTGGTCCCACTAATGCCTAAGGTTGTCTCAATCTCACGATAGGTCGCATGACGATCTTGCAATATCAGTTGGCGCACAGCATCAATGGTTTCCGGAACAACAACTGATTTTGGACGACCTTCACGAAATTCGTCTTGGAATGAACTACGACCTCGGTTGAATTCACCATACCATTGATAAACACTGGTCCTTGATGGAGGTTCATCGCCAAAAATTTAATTAAGTTCATCGATACACTGTTGTTGAGTTAATCCACGTTGAAAGTTGTAAAAAATAATCGCACGAAAATTTTAACGATTTAATTCCATTTTTCGGGCGAGATGAATCTGAACAACACAAATAGCGCTCGTATGTCAAAGAGTTTTGAGTACCTATAACATCCAAAATGTCAAACTTTACGATAGAGCTGTCGGATTGCAACACAAGGCTTGCCCAATTCCCAAATATAAAAGGCAACCTACGTAACACTTAAAAATAAAAATTTATTAAAAAACATGATGGTAACGCGGCCTTCCCTATCTTATATCAAGCCTTTCGCAACCTTATAAAGTAAAGCTCCAGGCGAAATGAAGCCGTTAAGTCCCAAAAATTACACTGTTCATTGAAGCCTCTAGGTAATGTATCTGGATTTTATGAATCACATGACTCAAATATCACATCCGTTCATTATATATAGTGACAACAGAAACACTGATGGAGAAAAGACGGGGAAAAGCGGGAGCCTGACTGGTAGTGAGAGCTTGACCAGAGGCTATATTCTGGTGTCACGGGAGGTCAGGAGACCCTGGAACCTCGGTTTCAGCCTAAACGAGCGGTAGGGAGTATCGTCGTGGCTGTGGTTTACAACCTAACATCGCGGGTAAAGTCGAGGATAATGTACTATGCGGACTTGTCTACTATTTGTTAACCCATGGCTAGGCAAGGCTGCTCAGTGTGGAGTTACATTCTCAACCGGGTGCTGTGACCCAGAGCGCAGAAGAGTTTTTAGAAAAGCCTCGCTTCAAACCAAGGTGGAGTGATTGTCCCTCAAGCATAATATCAGTTTGGCGTAACAAGTTGTCGGACACTTTAAGTTTTTGCCTAAAAGAACAAAACTGTACTTACTTTCGTGACCATAGTTATTTACAGCAGACATCTTCCATAAAGTTTCTTATCGAATAAATATGTAGTTTCGAAGAAATGGCCCACCTTCAAATCAAAAATTATCTCCAAATTACCAACAACAATTTGTAAGCAGACAACAACATTCAAACAATGAGTTTTCCAATACAGTACATTTGCCTTTCAACTAACAACAAAATTTCGGTCCACAGCAAATCAGCAACAACCCATCGTCCTCAAATAAACAATATCATTTTAAAACGTCTTAAACTCGTTAGGAATCACTTCCTATTATAGGATATAACTGAGCTTGATGAGCAAGAGAAAACAGTAAAAACTTTTCATGCCAAATCGAATCATAGGGACATGAACGAAAACTTGGAACATCTTAAGAAAAACTTTATATTTTCCTAACATGAAACATGATATATCTCGTATAATAAATAATTGTGATGTATGAAAAAAATATAAGTTCGTCAAGTGGAACCGTCGAAATTCGAACTAACAGAAACACTTTCAAGACCACTTCAAGTATTGCACTTAGATATTAATTCAGTGTTTAAGAAGAATTTTCAAACAATCATAGATAAGTTTAGTAGATTAGCGAGTGTTTATTTGCTATCTTTTAGAAGTAGCAGTAATCTTATGAAGTCTCTTAAGCATTTTTTTTTTCACACCACGGAGTTCCTGAATTCAGCAATGAAACTGAATTTTTGTTTACTGTATTAAAGGAATTTCAAACCATATACGACATGCGTCTGCATACAACGTGTGCAAAGAAATCCACTGGAAACTCACCAGTTGAGAGATTCCACTAGATTCTCACAGAATTAATAAGAATCCTTAAATCAAAAACTGCAGATAAATCTATAGCCGAAATTGTTGAGTAAGTAGTAATTACATACAATAGTCACATACATTCAGTCACAAAGATGATTCCATTCGAATTATTTACCGGTCATATGGTCAACAACACATTTTTTCCAACAACGAAAAATATCCAGACAGGAAATGATTATATAATCGAACATATCTCAATTATCTTTAAGGAAATTAGCACATGAAAAAAGATTAGCACATAAAAAGCATATAATTGATAAACGAACTGAAACTTTACTATGGAACGTAAACGACACAGTGTTTGAGAAGGACGATAGAAGGAATAATAAATAATAAATTATCTGCTAAATTTATTGAGCATAAAGTAGTAAAAGATAACAAAGTAACCATTGAAACCAACAAAAGAATAGTGCACAAGCAATAAGTAAAAAAGAAACGAAAAATTGCTTAGAATAATTTCATATTATAAGAAGTGCTTAATAAAATAATAATAATAAGAGACAACAAATTCATTTTGGCAAATAATGCAAGCTATCTCACTATGTTCATCAAACACCAAAAAAACACAACCCAGTATTCGGCAGCATGCTGATCATCGGCTGTCCTCTTAGCTTAACAGCGGATTATCTCAACCCAAGCCATGCCTTGTACACAAAATTAACCAAACTTAAGCCAAGCCTATAAGGGCCAACTAACCAATCAGAATTAACCTTCTAAAGCTCAATCGACCAAGCCGACTATGGCCTGAAAAAACACTGATAAACAACATCACTGGAGATAACAGTGGGACGGCGGCTACACAGAGGCGAGGCTATGTAAATTATATAAAGAAGAAATGATAGGCATTCTTGTTTTGAACTTAGTGTGAACAACAACTCATACGAGGGTTGCCTTTTATATTTCGGGATTAGAGAACAAAAACAAATATTAATCATCGAAAATAGCTTCATTGTTTTTCAAAATATTCTCCATTAAGATCTATACACTTTTGCATGCGTTTGAACCAATTGTCGAAGCACTTTTGCCACTCTGATTGACGTATCTCCAAAACATACATTCTGAACGCATCAACCGCTTCTTTAGGTGTCGAAAAACGTTGACCTCTTATGTTATTTTTTACGTACGGGAATAAAAACAAGTCAGGACTATAAGGCGGATGACTCATCAAATCGATGATTTGAGTGCTCAAAAATACAGTTGTTTGAGCCGATGTGTGAGAGCTCGCATTGTCGTGTTGAAGAGTGACCCGTCTTCGGCGGTTGGTTTTCCTGATTTCTTGGAAGACAACTGGCCGACAAATGGTTGTGTACCACTCCGAAAAAACAGGCGACCATTTGTTTGGAAGTGCTTCGTGCGCGAGCAACTTTTGTTGGATTTGGTTCAATTTGAAACACCCATAAAGTCGACTGCTGTTACTTTCGGGCTCATACGCGTAAATCCATGATGTCCTGTCACGATGTCATAGACGTGTTCCGAAGCACCGCGATCATATTTTCATGCAGTATTGAATGTATTCTGGTCCCACTAATGCCTAAGGTTGTCTCAATCTCACGATAGGTCGCATGACGATCTTGCAATATCAGTTGGCGCACAGCATCAATGGTTTCCGGAACAACAACTGATTTTGGACGACCTTCACGAAATTCGTCTTGGAATGAACTACGACCTCGGTTGAATTCACCATACCATTGATAAACACTGGTCCTTGATGGAGGTTCATCGCCAAAAATTTAATTAAGTTCATCGATACACTGTTGTTGAGTTAATCCACGTTGAAAGTTGTAAAAAATAATCGCACGAAAATTTTAACGATTTAATTCCATTTTTCGGGCGAGATGAATCTGAACAACACAAATAGCGCTCGTATGTCAAAGAGTTTTGAGTACCTATAACATCCAAAATGTCAAACTTTACGATAGAGCTGTCGGATTGCAACACAAGGCTTGCCCAATTCCCAAATATAAAAGGCAACCTACGTAACACTTAAAAATAAAAATTTCATTGAAGCCTCTAGGTAATGTATCTGGATTTTATGAATCACATGACTCAAATATCACATCCGTTCATTATATATAGTGACAACAGAAACACTGATGGAGAAAAGACGGGGAAAAGCGGGAGCCTGACTGGTAATGAGAGCTTGACCAGAGGCTATATTCTGGTGTCACGGGAGGTCAGGAGACCCTGGAACCTCGGTTTCAGCCTAAACGAGCGGTAGGGAGTATCGTCGTGGCTGTGGTTTACAACCTAACATCGCGGGTAAAGTCGAGGATAATGTACTATGCGGACTTGTCTACTATTTGTTAACCCATGGCTAGGCAAGGCTGCTCAGTGTGGAGTTACATTCTCAACCGGGTGCTGTGACCCAGAGAGCAGAAGAGTTTTTAGAAAAGCCTCGCTTCAAACCAAGGTGGAGTGATTGTCCCTCAAGCATAATATCAGTTTGGTAATTGAATAGCTAAGGCGTTATCCACGACTCTTGGGAAAATTCACCCCGTGATATAAGCTGTCAAGGCAGGTGATCGCGTAAAACCAAATCCAACATCTGTTCATTGAAGCCATGGCCCGACCAGTGTGACTCCGAATCAACTCAATAGTAAAATTAAATATCCTTATTTCATTTGCCTCGTTGCACAGAACCTCGTTGGAATTTCTTGTAATCAGATTCTGGTTGTCGATATAAACGAAGACAGGTCCGAAGGCACAGCATCTCGAACACTCCCATATTTTCCATTTGAGAAGGACTCACGTCAAACCACACAGGACAACCATATACCATGATTGGCCGGATGAGGGCCATGTAGCAGATTACCTTCACTTTGGTGTCAAGCTGACTGCTGTAAAACAGCCCTCTTGCCATAGCGAAGATATTCTTATCCCTGGCCAGAGCTGTTTTACATGATACAACCATATAGAAACTGGTAATATATACAGTCAATGGCTGTCCTAGTGGATAAACTATGCCGAACTTACGCCAGTTCATTTTAGCGTCCCTTGAGGCTCTGGACAACGGTGTTCTGAAAAGGATAGTTTCACATTTTTGGTAGTTGAACTTCCAATCGTCTCAAAAACTGTGAATCGCATTGAAGTCACTCTGCAACAAATCGTTTATTTTTTCTACTTTCGAACCTGATCTGTATGCGATTAGGTCATCGACTAACCCTATTATGTTAGGCATAGAACCTATAAGAGCACTGGTGAATATCGTGAACAAGATCGGCGAACCCACCGCCCTTTGTTGCAACCATTTTTTTAAGTTAGTTTCACAGTAGTTGAAATTTCGTTGCCATTTTTGATAACGAACTTTCTACCTGTTTCCATGTCGTAGATCATAAATTTTTTCCATGTCGATCAAGCAGGCCTCTGTGCACAGTGTTTTATTTCTATTCCACTGAATGTCGGAAGAGAATAGACGCGGCATGAGTGGTGTTGTGCCTCGCCCTGAAGGCAAATTGGTTTTCCGGTATTGTCGCTCGAGGATCGGAAAAGTAGGCTTATAACACAGTTGAACGCAGGATTGTAATAATAAACATTCATTCAGTATTTCATTCATACACATTCATTCTTGGCTTCGACGAACGACAATAAGTGACAGGGCCAACAATGGCTGCCTTCGTTAAAGAGGTGCCAACTGCTGCATTGGAACTATCACGTGATGTATGCGGTCCTTGATGGTGCTTAAACTTTAACGATTTACCACATTCCCACCCCCGTGAAACAGTCCGATTCACCATCCGGCGGCTTACTCTATGAAACTGCAATTTATACTTAAACTTGCCTTTACCTGTCTGCCAGAACATGCACAAGACCTTTTCAGCTCGCAAAAGAGTCCCTCCATTCGTGGATGTGGCGGACTTCAAGGCGGTGAGAACGGCTTGTGAATTCGAAGTGAAGTTACGTAACTCAAGCCCAGCGGCTTTGTGCTGAAATCTGGATGGCTTGCTCAACGGTCCAAAGCTGTTCACGAAGTCGTCCACATAATGGTAATTGTCGATTGCTTTGACGGCGCTAGGATCATACATACCGCTGTGCCCCATGGCATTTTCGAACTTGATGTACTGAGCAGCACAGGGCGAGCATGCGGCTCCAAAACGTCATCACCAGCATTTCATATATATCAGGCGGCTTGCTATAATCCCCACGCCAAAGAAGTCGCTGTGCGGGTCTGTCCTGCCGGCGGATACCAATCTGGTGGAACATCTCTTTGATGTCTCCACTAACGGCAACTGCTCCCTCCCGGAAGTAAAAAGTGACGGATGGCAACAGCTGGTATGTCTGAGGACCCTGAAACAGGTAGGAATTGAATGACACTCCATTTAGGTGAAGTTTTTGAGGCTTGTTGGGGTTAACTACCCCAAAAAGAGGCAAATACCAAGTCCTCGGTCCAGTGATGGAAACTTCTGCTGGCTGCAGTTTATGGGCATAGCCTTTTTCCACGGAACCCTTTATGATTGACTTGTAGGCGGCGGCGAAGTCTTCGTTATTCTTTATCTCATGTTCTTCACCCATCAAGTGCTTCTTTGCCATCGAAAAACTCTCTGGCAAGATGACATCATCGTCCTTCCACAACAAATCAACCTCGAATCGACCGTTGATTCTTCTTGCAGTTGAGTCCAGAATAATTCTGGCACGAATATCCTCGTTCGAATCCATTGGAGGAGACGGCTTCACACCAAAGCATACCGTGCGAATGTAATCGTCAACCAGGTCGTTTAGCATCAGAGGTTGTGTACGTCAGGAGACAAGCAAGTGTGATCGAGTGCGTGGTCGTTGGTGTTGGTCCAAACACAGCCCAATCAAGTTTCGTTCGAGTTGCATAAGATCCCTTCTTACCAAGAATTCGTGTTTCCATTGTCGTACCGAAGCGGCAAAAATCGAGTCCGATGAGTAGTAGGAACGGTGTTTGAGTACAGCTGCATCTTGAACTCCCTTGAGAGATTGCACTCTAATCCGTCACCTTACGGCTCTGTGTTGGTAGGTAAGGACACATCCAAAATTGAAATAGAGGTTTTTTGATCTCCGTTACAAGACGGGGCAGAGGTGGATCTAACTTCATCTTCACGGAGTAATAATGTATCTCCTAGAAACAACTCTCCAGCTCTTCAGCTCGTCAGTCTCCATGCCGAAGACGTTGATTAATGGGCAGCGAACCTTCTGTTGCTGTGTCTGCTGCGCGTGTTGCTGCACTTTTAAGGTAGCAGACCGCGTTTGCTTTTGATGCTGCTATTTCTTCTGCTGGTGTTATTGTTATCGCTGTCTTAGTCCCTGATCGGCTTTTTGTAACAGTAGTGCTGCTTTAAATATTGAAGGCATCGATTCAGGCTGCTGTTGATCTTTTTGAGGCAACTGTTACTGGTTCAGCTGCTGTTTCTTTTGTTGTAACGTTAGAAGTTATTCATCCTGTGCCTTTTGCTTAGCCGTTTTATCACCAGCTCTTCATGTAATTAACCCATCATGGAAGAATTTAATATGGGCGTTGAGCTTTGACCATTCCTGACCTTTGTTCTGCCTCAGAACGTGGAAGGAGTTCTCGTTCCCCTTATAAGAAAATCAAAAAAACATTCCACATCAAAACCACATTGGGGCAACACCAATTCCAACGTATGTTGGTGAAATACTTCACTTGGATATTTATAATACCGGACAGAAATATTTTATTACCTGCATTGATAAGTTTTCTAAATTCGCGATAATTAAACATATTACATCTAGAAATTCCTTTGACATCAGAAGGCCCCTAATAGAAATAGTATCCCTCTTTAAAAATCCAAACATACTGGTAACAAACAATGAAGGTGTTTTTACGTCTATAGCAGCACAAGCATTATTAAAAAAGGAGTTTAATAGGTAGTACCTGCCCTTCATAGCGAAAGCAATGGGCAAGTTGAGCGGTTCCATTCAACCCTTGTTGAAATTGCTTGTTGCAGTAAGGAGATATTCTCAGAGCTTATGCTGTTTTCATCATACACGTATAACAGTATCCACTCAGTTACAAACTGTAAGCTAATTGACATTTTTCATGGTACTACCGAAAAACCTAATAATGAACTTGTTTCCAGGCTCAACAGTAAACACAATAAGGATCTCGTATGCCATAATAATGGCTGCACTCCAAGAGAGTTTAGGCAAAGTGACAATGTCTATGTTAAGATAAACAGGAGGATAAGAAATAAATTTACAGAACTGTTTGTTCAGAAAACCATTCAGTCAGAGTTAGGATCAGCTGTTGTCATAGACGGAAGGCAGATTTAGAAAAAGAATATAAGATAAGATTACTTACTTTTGCTTTTGCGAAAGCAAATATTAATGATTATTTAACTTCAGAATTCATCCCAGTTCCAATGGGAAAAGTGGCAATATTCGATGAATATTTTTAGATGATGACGATACCAGAGAAATTCTACAACAGGATGTTAACGAAATGAAGCAGTTGTTGCGCATGTTTACGAGTCCGGGTAAATATATAGATTTTATCGGATCAGCCATCAAATTCATCGCAGGAACACCAGATAGCCAAGATTTGAAAATCGTGTAATCACAATGCAAGAAAACGAATTAGTAAGGTACAATAAAAGACAAGTAGAAATAAACAAAGGGATTCAAACTAAAATTAATGAAATAACAGAAAGAATAAAACAAAAATAACATGTCAGTAAGTCACCAAGTAATAATAAAATTTATGAACAACCGAAATAGAATAATCAAAGATAATTAACGTAATAACTTACAGGCAATTGTACTCGCGAAAAATAATATTGTAAATGCTTTATTGTTAAATGTTGAAGAAATAGATTTAATAGCTTCTAAAGAAAGTATTGTGAATTCAATTTACGAACTACTTTTCATAGCCGATGTTAAAATGTATTATTTTTAAGAAACCCTAGTATATTTAATAAAAATTCCTTTCCTTGCGCTTTCTCTGCAATTCCGAGTTCCACCACGGAACAGGGGTGTTTTTTGACTGGACATGTTAGTTCGAAGCATTGGGTTAGGGTGTCATTCAGGTTCCGAACTGCCACCTCAACCTTACACCTCGTTCTGAGTTTTGGGAGAGGCACCGTGCGACTTGCTAACTCTTCCTTAAACTTTGGCCAGTTTGTTCTCCTAGGGTTCCTGCTCCTCTGCGAGGCATTGGTTTCGCATTCGATTCGGGACTCTATGTATCTATGGTCCGACATGGACACTTCCGACAGAACTTTCCAGTCTGTGATCTCCTTGAGATATCTATTTGATAACGTTAAGTCAATCACTTCCTGTCTTCTTGTCGTGACAAACGTTGGTTGCGATCCAACGTTGTTTATGGTCAAGCCAGACGAAAGTGCGAAATTGAGAAGATACGACCCTCTTCTGTTACATTTGCTGCTGCCCTAGAAGATGTTCTGAGCATTAGCGTCACAACAGATAACGAGACCCATCTTTTTCGATTCGCAGTACTCTACGAGTTCCGCTACTTCCCTTGGTGGAGGTGGTAAAACGGAATCGTAGGGGAAGTAGGCCGAAGCCACGACAAAATTATGCCATGAACTGCCTGCAACTAAATCTTGCCCACAGAATTGTCCAAGCTTGGTTGCTGGGAGAAGATTCGGCACAATAACACAAGCTCTCGGTCTTTCCGATCGCTCATCGCAGAGTGGGGAAAAGCCTCGTAGACTACCAAGGCCACAGATGCGATTTTTCCACACCCATTGTTCCTGGATAGACACGATGTGTGATTTTGTCTTCATCATGGAAAGTCTGCTACATAGAATTGCAGTAGCATCCTTAGAATGATGAAGGTTGATCTGGGTAAACAGTGGCATACAGAAATACCATGAAAAGCATCCCTTATTCGCAAACCTTGGACATGAGGCGGAAGTTAATCCGTCCAAGATGCAGATAGGGACGAGAGCCGTATCTGGAGACGATAATCTCAACCAAAGGTCGGTCCAGGCCCACAACGAGAGTACAACCGTCTTTGCTTTCCCGGTTCTTACTCTCCCTGTGGGAGAAGACCTTCCACCTTCTGGTTTCGAGACCAGGGTTCTGGATGCAGAGACGCGCCAGCACATCCTCCGTGTTCCTGAGTGGCCCCAGGGTCCAGCAGATGGCGCGCGTAAGTTTTAAAGGTCTGAGAACCTCAAAACCTGTGGTTCCCAGGGGGAGAATTTTCGGCACGGAAGTGCTCGGCCACTCAAGAAATTTGCTGTGTGGAGCACTTCACCAAAGAGGTTCCGTTTTTCAGAGCACAGCCCTGAACTTGGAAGCAAGCGTTCTCTGCCTTAGCCAGCTCCCACACCTTATCTTCGCAGTGCTTGCATTCTGCGTCGGTCATGCTGTCGTCATTGCCCGCTTTCGCTATTCGCAGCAGCAGAGAAGAGATGGCAGCCTTCTTGTAGGGCTGCGGATCTCGTTTTCCGCTTGCCGCTGGGTTGAGTCTATTGGCGGGCTCTTTTTTTGGCATATTTTATTAAATATCTAATGTTATCTTAGTTTAATTCTAGAAAAATACTTAAAACTAGCTTAGATTTATCTTAACAGAAGTTATTAAATCTAACTTACTGACCATTAGCAGGTGATCTAAGTTAGTCTTGATGTAATTTAAAAATTGCCTTTGGGCATAGTTAGTGCATTAAAATTTGTTTATAATAATTTATTTTTTTTTTTCCAAGAAAGTTTATAAAACTTGGGTCTAAGCCTAAGCCTAACCTAACCTATCTTAAATTTTAACTTAATTAAAACCTACGAAGAAATGAAATAAAATTAAGCTAAGTCCATATCAAAATACGGACACGTTTTGCAACCACCAGTAGAAATGTCGTTCTCTGGCGGACTACGCCCTATCTCGGGCGAAGATCACTCTACTAAACCGAAGAAGTTTCTCGTGGGTACGAGCGGCGGCCGGTTTATATTAGAGCCGCCTATCCACTGTTCGGCGTACGACATGGAAGATGATAGGACATCCTTCCGTGTTCTGAATCGGCCCTTTCTAGTCTAAGTAGAGAAACGCTTCAGGAGGTATGAATCCGTTCAGGCGCACCTTTTCATGGTACATGAAGTTGGGGTAATACGCCCCAAAGATCAGACTGTTGGAAGAAGTCATCGCTCGTGCAATGTGCCCTCGAGTCAGCTTAATAATGAACTATCTATCCTAATTAGACTTGCCTCGTTATACAAAACCTCGTTGGGATAAAATTTCTTGTAATCGGATTCAGGTGTTTGATACAACCGGAGGCAGGCCCGGAGACATTGCCTCTCAAACACCCACATCTTTTCCATCTGGGAAGGACTCAGATTGAACCACACTGGGCAACCGTACACCATGATTGGCCGTATGAGAGCCATGTAGCAGATCACCTTTACTCTGGTATCAAGTTGGCAGCTGTAAAACAACCAACTTGCCGCAGCTGCTTTCTTAGCTTTCTTAGCTTTTGTCAGAGCTGTATCTGAATGCTTACCGCAGCACAAATACTGGTCCAACCAAATGCTAAGATATCTGACTACATTTTGCACAGTTAACGGCTGGCCCCGCGGGTCAAATATGCCGAACTTGCGCCAGTTTTTCTTCGTGTCCCTTGAGGCCCTGGATAGCGGGGTTCTAAAGATGATAGTTTCGCACTTCCAGAAGTTGATTTTCAACTTTCAGTCGTCGCAAAATCGCTGAATTTCATCAAAGTCATGCTGCAACAAGTTATTTATAACTTCAATTTTCGGGCCTGATCTGTAGCTATGAGATCATCGGCGTACGCGATTAAATGCGGCATGGAACCAATAAGATCGCTAGTGAATATAGCGAAAAGGATCGGTGAACCATGCTTAGTCTGACTAACTTGAGGAAGAGGGCTTCTAACCAAACGGTGTCGAACGCCTTTTCCATGTCTATCAGGCAAGCACCTGTGCATTGGTTCTTGTTCTTGTTCCACTGAATGTCGGATACCAATTTGCCCTGCTCTAAGGCTGAATTGGTTGTCCGGTATAATTTGACGTTCCTCGACCCATTCTTTAAGGGGCTCTAATGACAATCTTTTCAAAAACCTTGCTTATGCACGGAAGAAGACTTATAGACCGGAGATATGTCGAGATGGAAGTATATTTGTCCTTTTTCGGAATGGTCTGTATCACAGCTGTTTTCCAATGCGCCGGGTAATATGCGTTACTCAGCGCATTGTTAAACAGAGTTGTGTATACATCTACTGTCTCAGAGGGTAGATGGCGCAGAACAATATTCGGTTTCCCATCGATTCCTACTGACTTCTTCTTCTTCAGTGAATTAAAGATGCCCTGGAGTTCATCCTTCGAAATAAGGATGGAATTGTTTCCATCATCAGCGACGGCATTATTTGCCAGAAGATCGCTACTGAATATGGTGAAACCCGGATCCTCGGATCGCCATTGACTTATCTCGGTATTTAGTTGGTTGGCGGGCTCTCTCGCAGCAGTCAATTTCCGCTAATCTTGCGGACCTTGCGTGCGGGAGGTGCTGCCAACGGAAATGTGCGAATCCGTTTTTCGCTTTTTGTTTTGAGAGCCAGAGGAAGAGAAGGCGGCGTTGGTTTCGAAGGATTGGCCAGCTTCGGTTGGTGATACTTCTACTGACCTAATTCTCTTTACCTTCGCCATCTGCAGAGGGCTGGATAAAAAAGCTTGATGTTCGGTTGCTACATGATTTGACGTAAAAAACCTTCTAGACTAAATCAATGCCTGCGATATGCTGCTGAACGGAAAGAACTCAACCCACTTTTGAAGCGGATGGTGACTGGCGACGAAAAATGGATCACCTACGACAATAACAAGCGAAAACGGCCTTAGTTGAAAGCTGGTGAATCGTCCGAAACAGTGGCCAAGCCGGGATTGACGGCCAGGAAGGTTTTGCTGTGTGTTTTGGTGGGATTGGAAGGGAACCATCCACTAGCTGCTCCTTTATGTCCAGACGCTTAATTCTACCATCTACTGCAAACAAGTGGACCGCTTGAAGCAGGCAATCGACCAGAAGCGTCCAGAATTGGCCAACAGGAAGGGTGTAGTATTCCACCAGGACAACGCCATACCACACACTTCGTTGATGACTCGTCAGAAGCTACGGGAGTTCGGACGGGAGGTATTATTGCATCCACCATATAGACCGGACATAGCGCCAAGTGATGACCAGTTCCAGTCCATGGCGAACGCCCTTGGTGGTGTGAAGTTGATTTCAAAAGAGGCTTGTGAAAAGTGGATATCCGAGTTCTTCGCAAATAAGGAGAGGGGCTTCTACCAGAGAGGTATTATGAAGTTTCATTCTAGATGGAAATAGATTACCGAACAAAACGGCGCATATTTGACCTACTTTTTTTGAAGTGCCGTGTCATCCTCCGACGCATGAAGACGTGTCGTCGCTGTATGCACTTAACAAATAACAAAAAAAAAAAAATTGTCCTTGCGTCGAAGTGAAAAAAAACACTAACAACAGTTAACGCCCAACACCTCCGCGACTGGAAAAAAAAATCTTAAAAAAAAGTGCAGTGTAGTGCAGTGAAGTGTTTCGGTAGAGCGCACGCGGTCCGTTCCTGTCGCAACTCCCGTTTGATCTACCAGACGGGCTGGGGCGATGTCTGAGTCTGCCTAACACCTGACAAAGCGGTTTCGGAAGTGTGGATTTTCCTGTCCCTGTATCCTCGCACTGAAATCGCTATTGCGGGCGATTTCAATGTACGCAATTCTACTTGGCTTCGACATTCAGGCCAGACAACACCCGAAGGAAGGTTTGTAGAAATCTTCGCTGAGGTAAAGAATTTAACCCAGTTTGTGAATGGGCCAACACGAATACCTGACATTGCAGATTATACCGCCAACACCTTGGATCTGTTTCTCACCTCTCATCATGGAAAATATTCAATTGATATATTGTCGCCTCTAGGCTCATCCGACCACTGAGTCAGCCAAATTCTCGTACTCCTCCCACACAGTTAGAGAACAAATTCCGAAAAGAACAGTATGGCTCTACGAGAAATTTAATTGGAGCGGACTTTTTTAACTGGTCTCTATGCTTCCTGGATAGTGACGTGGATGCCGCTACTGATGAGATCACAAACATTATTTCGCTGGGCATGACGTCCTTCATTCCTCACAGAGTGAAGAGCATCAATCCAAAGGCAAACGCGTGGTACGACTCGAACTGCAAAGAGGCTATCAGGATGAGAGAGTTGAGTTTCCGGGATTCTTCTGAGGAAGCCCGGAAAAAGTTCAAACGGATCCGAAATGACTGTAATGCATTAATAAGACGTGTTAAATTCGCCTCTAACCAAAAGTTGAGGCAAAAAGTTCTACAATACCCCCAGGGGAAGCAGGAGCTTTTGGTCTTTCGTAAAAAACATAAGGAATTCAGCCTCGTCTTCGATCCCAACGCTCATTTTCAATGACATTCCAGCTGTCAGCTCTTTGGACAAAGCTAATCTGCTTGCTGCACACTTTGCAGCTAACTCAAGGCTGCCAGATAGCACTTTGTCCCCACCTGTACATGAGAGCGTATATTTTTCTCCATGAGGCAAATCCACTTTAGCACTCGTACAGTAGCAAGAGTACTTAAAGAACTAAACATACACAAATCCGCTGGCCCGGATGGTATACCCCTTGTTCTTCTGAAGAGGTGTTCTTCTACGCTGGCAAAACCACTGCGTAAGCTTTTCCATCTGTCCTACTCTTCAGGGCTCTTTCCGAGTAAGTGGAAAACTGCATTTGTCCAGCCCGTCCCTAAAAAGGGCAAATGTTCGTCACTCACCTCCTACCGACCTATTGCACTAACGTCACTTCTCTCCAAGGTCATGGAAATGATGATAAACGGTCAGCTTATGAAATATCTTGAGTCCCGGCAACTTCTTAACTAACGGCAGTACGGCTTCCGAAGCAACCGTTTCATAGGTGATCTGATGGCATATCTCACTGAAAAGTGGAACCAATCTTTGCACAATGTAGGAGAAAGCAAGATTGTTGCGCTTGATATTTCAAAGGCATTTGACAGGGTCTGGCATCAGGCTCTCTTGTCGAAAATGCGAGCTTTTGGGATCGATGAGTCTCTTCTTCAATGGATTAGAAATTGCCTTTCGAATCGTTCAATACAAGTCGTTTTGGATGGATTCAAGTCTGATAATCATCATATTAATGCTGGTCTTCCCCAGGGCTCCGTTTTGTCTCCGACACTCTTAATCATTTTTATAAATGATCTCTTGTCTGCTACTTCTAATCCTATTCATTCTTTTGCTGATGACAGTACCCTCAGCTTCGTCCCTCCCCTTCGGCCATAGACTCAGAACGGCAGCGTATGTAAAGCACATTAAATTCCGACCTTGACAGCATAATCGATTGGGGAAATAAGAATAGTGTGGAATTTAATGCTTCCAAGACCCAGTGCTGTCTACTGTCGTTAAAGCGATCACAAAATAATCAGCCGTTATCCATGAACGCCACTTGCGTTGTTGAAACCGAAAGACTTTCCATCCTCGGTATGTGTATCAACCCAACAATTAATTGGAACGATCATATATTTGAGGTCACCAAAAATGCTGCGAAATGTCTAGGCTTCCTTAAACGTTGCAAGAAGTACTTCACCCCCTCTGATCTGGCTACAATATACAAGGCCTACATACGCCCGAAACTTGAGTATAACGCTCCTATTTGGCCAGGTGCTTCTAAGACCTCCCTGCACCTGCTGGATAGAATTCAAAAGCGAGCGATAAAACTTAAAGGTGACAGTAATATTGCGAAGTCGTTTGACTCGTTAGAACACCGACGTAATGTTGCGTCGTTGCCACTCTTTTATGGCTATTTTAACAAGAAATGCTCAGATGAATTAGCCAGTTGCATTCCTCCCCTTCAAGAATTCACCCGCAATACACGCCTCGCTAGGAATGCCCACCAATGCACCAATACACCCTCAAGCCCTCTTTCGGATGTACAGTCAAATTCAGAGACTCGTTCTTTAGCCGCACGACACGAATCTGGAATGCTCTTCCCAGCTCGATTTTTCCTCCTCATTACAATCCACAGGCATTTAAAACCAATGTGCATCGGTACCTCCTCTCCCTCTCTTCGTCTATACCTTCGGCCCGTGCGGTGACTTGATCCGGTCACTTAAGGGTACTCTCAACCCCTTGTGCACGCGTCAATTATAAAAAAAGGGACTGAATGAAGAGCAAAAAAGGAAGGGAGATATTTGACAAACTTTTTATCAAACCTAGGAAACTCAAGTATCTGATAGTTTATGATAAAAAGCTTTAAAGCTTCAACTGTTTTCCCGTCTGTGGAATTTTGTAGCTGAGTATGAATTTTATTTTGTTTGGGTTAGGCTTCATTCTATCCTTAATCAAAATGTGGCCTAAGAATTCGGTATCTCTCTTTAAAAATCAACACATACTGAGTTGAATCGTTAGAATTTTTTCGCTTAAAACATCGAAAATTATTCTGATTGCACTAAGATGTTCCTCTAGACAGGTGGAAAATATTCAAATGTCATCAATGTGGACTACACAGATTTTATTTATGTAATCTCTCAATACGTTATTCATAAAGCTCTGGAATGTAGCTAGAGCGTTACTAAGATCATATGGCATTTAAGTATATTCAAACAAACCCTTTGGTGTGACAAATGCGGTTTTCTGTATATCTCTTTAATGCATTTTAATTTGGCGGTACCCTTTCAGGCCGTTTCAACTTGTCTAATATAGACTCTACATAGGGAAGTGGGTATTTATCGTTAACAGTAATTTAATTTAGTGTCCGATACACAGATTCTGAGCTTTTCCACGCCAGACTTGTCCCTTTACTTTTTCAAGGCGACTATTAGTCTTCCATACCGGCTGTTTGATTTCCTCACGATTCCTTATTTTTCCTTTCACCTTTTCACCTCCTCATGCTTTGGCGGCAACCTATAAAGTCTGGCATTGATTTGTTAATCCGTTGTAGTTTCTCATGCATCACTGTTTCCGTATTAGTTAATGATCGTCATCTCTATAAAGCAGATTTGAATATCTTCTGAGGAGCTTATCAAGCTTTTCCTTCTCTGCGTTCAAATCAACAGTCAACATATTTGTCATCGTCATCCGCTTCCGTTAATTCAAAGCATCAATATCTTCGATTTGCAAAGGTGATTCGGAAAACGTGTGTAAGCCTGACGCTTGTTGGAAAATTGGGTCAGCTGGGGTAGATGCTCTTCGATTTGTTTCCTTGGTTCGGGTCAGGTGGTGTTGATTGCGTTCTTTTGATGACGATGCACTTCGTGTGCAAGTGTTATTATAACACACGCACGGTCCCCTCCCTCCCTGTCAAAAGCCGATACTATGTATTCTCGGTTGCACCGAGAGAGAGTTGAGTTTCCGGGATTATAAAGCCAACCCTTCTCATGAAGCCCGGAAAAAGTTAAAACGGATCCGAAATGACTGTAATGCATTAATTAGGCGTGTTAAATTCGCCTCTAACCAAAAGTTGAGGCAAAAAGTTCTACAATACCCCCAGGGGAAGCAGGAGCTTTTGGTCTTTCGTAAAAAACATAAGGAATTCAGCCTCGTCTTCGATCCCAACGCTCATTTTCAATGACATTCCAGCTGTCAGCTCTTTGGACAAAGGTAATCTGCTTGCTGCACACTTTGCAGCTAGCTCAAGGCTGCCAGATAGCACTTTGTCCCCATCTATACTTGAGAGCGTATATTTTTCTCCATGGGGCAAATCCACTTTAGCACTCGTACTGTAGCAAGAGTACTTAAAGAATTAAACATACGCAAATCCGCTGGACCGGATGGTATACCCCCTGTTCTTCTGAAGAAGTGTTCTTCTACGCTGGCAAAACCACATAATCATCATATTAATGCTGGTCTTCCCCAGGGCTCCGTTTTGTCTCCGACACTCTTTCTCATTTTTATAAATGATCTCTTGTCTGCTACTTCCAATCCCATTCATTCTTTTGCTGATGACAGTACCCTCAGGTTCGTCCCTCCACTTCGGCCATAGACTCAGAACGGCAGCGTATGTAAAGCACATTAAATTCCGACCTTGATTGCATAATCGATTGGGGAAATAAGAATAGTGTGGAATTTAATGCTTCCAAGACCGAGTGCTGTCTACTGTCGTTAAAGCGATCACAAAATAATCAGCCGTTATCCATGAACGCCACTTGCGTTGTTGAAACCGAAAGACTTTCCATTCTCGGTATGTGTATCAACCCAACAATTAGTTGGAACGATCACATATTTGAGGTCACCAAAAATGCTGCGAAATGTCTAGGCTTCCTTAAACGTTGCAAGAAGTACTTCACCCCCTCTGATCTGGCTACAATATACAAGGCCTACATACGCCCGAAACTTGAGTATAACGCTCCTATTTGGCCAGGTGCTTCTAAGACCTCCCTACACCTGCTGGATAGAATTCGAAAGCGAGCAATAAAACTTATAGGTGACAGTAATATTGCGAAGTCGTTTGACTCGTTAGAACACCGACGTAATGTTGCGTCGTTGCCACTCTTTTATGGCTATTTTAACAAGAAATGCTCAGATGAATTAGCCAGTTGCATTCCTCCCCTTCAAGAATTCACCCGCAATACACGCCTCGCTAGGAATGCCCACCAATTCACCAATACAACCTCAAGCCCTCTTTCGGACGTACAGTCAAATTCAGAGACTCGTTCTTTAGCCGCACGACACGAATCTGGAATGCTCTTCCCAGCTCGATTTTTCCTCCTCATTACAATCCACAGGCATTTAAAACCAATGTGCATCGGTACCTCCTCTCCCTCTCTTCCTCTATACCTTCGGCCCGTGCGGTGACTTGATCCGGTCACTTAAGGCTACTCGCAACCCCTTGTGCACGCGTCAATTATAAAAAAGGGACTGAATGAGGAGCAAAATAGGAAGGGAGATATTTGACAAACTTTTTATCAAACCTAGGAAACCCAAGTATCTGATAGTGATACAAAGCTTTAGTGATTCAACAGTTTTCCTGTCTGTGGAATTTTGTAGCTGAGTATGAATTTTATTTTGTTTGGGTTAGGCTTCATTCTATCCTTAATCAAAATGTGGCCTAAGAATTCGGTATCTCTCTTTAAAAATCAACACTTACTGAGTTGAATCGTTAGAATTTTTTTGCTTAAAACATCGAAAATTATTCTGATTGCACTAAGATGTTCCTTTAGACAGGTGGAGAATATTCAAATGTCATCAATGTGGACTACACAGATTTTATTTATGTAATCTCTCAATACGTTATTCATAAAGCTCTGGAATGTAGCTAGAGCGTTACTAAGATCATATGGCATTTGAGTATATTCAAACAAACCCTTTGGTGTGACAAATGCGGTTTTCTGTATATCTCTTAAATGCATTTTAATTTGGCGGTACCCTTTCAGGCAGTTTCAACTTGTCTAATATAGACTCTACATAGGGAAGTGGGTATTTATCGTTAACAGTGATTTCATTTAGTGCCCGGTACACAGATTCTGAGCTCTTCCACGCCAGACTTGTCCTTTTACTTTTTCACGGCGACTATTAGTCTTCCATACCGGCTGTTTGATTTCCTCACGATTCCTTATTTTTCCTTTCACCTTTTCACCTCCTCTTCATGCTTTGGCGGCAACCTATAAAGTCTGGCATTGATTTGTTAATCCGTTGTAGTTTTTTTTTCTCATGCATCACTGTTTCCGTATTAGTTAATGATCGTCATCTCTATAAAGCAGATTTGAAAATCTTCTGAGGAGTTTATCAAGCTTTTCCTTCTCTGCGTTCAAATCAACAGTCAACATATTTGTCATCGTCATCCGCTTCCGTTAATTCAAAGCATCAATATCTTCGATTTGCAAAGGTGATTCGGAAAACGTGTGTAAGCCTGACGCTTGTTGAAAAATTGGGTCAGCTGGGGTAGATGCTCTTCGATTTGTTTCCTTGGTTCGGGTCAGGTGGTGTTGATTGCGTTCTTTTGATGACGATGAACTTCGTGTGCAAATGTTATTATAACACACGCACGGTCCCCTCCCTCCCTCTCAAAACCCGATACTAGGCATTCTCGGTTGCACCTCTCGTTAGTTCTCCAGACGGGCTGGGGAGATGACTGACTTTATTTAGCATTGACGTAGCAGATTATGAAGTGTGTATTTTTGTTAGTGGAGCGCTTCAAGTCAATGTTTGGGCAGATGCTCTAACATTGATTTATGTTGCAAAGTTATACGCAGAAGTTTACATTTCTAAATTCTGCTTTACCAACTGCATAGTAAGAGGTGGTTACTGGATGTCTGAGACTGGTATGAGAGGGCAATTCTTAGTTGATCTGGGCAACGTTCGTAGGTTTAAAGCAAATCCGGATATACATCAGCTCAAGTGTTTTTCCTACACCGCAGTTTCACTATTGACGTGCGTAGTGATGTTGCATATCAACTTTAGCCACAATACGGCCACTGTTCCAATCCAGAAATACATTTTCTGTTGTAAAAGCTCTTCATCCATAAAGACTTAATTGACTGCTGCATTTTTTGTAGAAGTCTTACCCTGGGCAGCTATTCAACTTACAACGAGTTTGATGCCATTTTTGTTTTATTTTTGTTTATACCCTCAACTGGAATTAAGTCACAGCCCGGGCCGACGGTTCTGTACCGGAACGGATAACGGAACGGAGAGACCGATGCACATTGGTCTTAAATGCCTGTGGATTGTAATGGTGGGGTTGGAGGGGGAGGAAGTAGTTGGGCTGGGGAGAGCATTCGATATTCGTGTGGTGCAGCTGAAGAACGAGTCTCTAAATTTAACTGTACGTCCGAAGGTCAACTTAAGGGTGAACGGGATAACCAAGGATGAAAAGTCGTTCAGTTTCAACAACGCAGGAACCATTCATAGATAGTGGCAAGTTTTTTTGAGATCGCTTGAGTGACAGTAGACAACATTGATTTTTGGCAGCACTAAATTCCACTCAATTGTTTTTACCCCAATCAATTATGCTGTCCAGATCGGAATTTAATGAGCTGAACATACGCTGCCTGGAGGGTCGAGAGCCGAGGAACGAATATAAAAAGCTAAGCCCAAAAATATAAGAATTTTATATAAAATATAAAGTTTCCACAGCGTCCACTGCCTTTCAACGGACGGTTTTAATTAATAAGTAAATAAGAGAGACACTTAGTGTGAGCGAGGGACATGGAAAGTGAAGAGCGACCCGAGCTCAGTAAATAGGGTGGTTTTAAAACATCGGTGGCAGGGAAATCAGGCCACCAAACCAGCGACGGTAGTTTCCGTATGGCTAGTCCTAAAAGCCGGACTACAGAAATGAAAAAGAGGAGAAAGAGGCTGCAGCCGCAGCCTACTATCACTAAGCATCGGACGACTACAATGACGTTAGATAAATTGGCGGTCGCACCGAGCAAAGGCGGATCGGTGCAGACCAAAAAAACTCCGCCAAGAAAACTGCAGCAACAACAACATCGGCTGCAGCTGAAGCTGTAATCGACATTGATGCCCTTCAATGCGAATCGGAGGGCAACGAATACCAATTCTCATATAGAGGGAGCGATAACTCCTTCAAGGTGCTTGCCACGTCGGACGCCGATGACGAGGAGGAGGAAATACGACAGAAGGAGACGAAACTCAGAAAACTTGATGAGGAAAGGGCAAAGCTTGACGCCCATATCAAGTTCCTCTATGAACAGTCCACCGCAGAAAGGCTGCTGAAAAAGCAGCCAAGAGAAAAGAACAGCTCAGCGACATTTTAAAGCTGCAGCAAAAGAGGCGACAAAAGCAACAGGAGAAAGAAAACCTGCAGAAAGAATCGCAGCCATCCACATCAAAGGCAGCTCAGCATCTACAAATTGCTCAACTGCAACAACAAAAACAGACACAGCAAAAAAAGCAGCCACAAACAAAAGGCCCAGCAAACGCAGACCCAAAACAAGAAACAAGCAGCATAAACCACAGCAACTACAACCGGAGCAGCAGAAACAACAGGAGCAACAGCAGCAGAAGTCCAAGGTACGCTGCCCACCCATCAACGTTTTCGGCATGACCGACGAACTAGAAACCTTATGTGAGTTGGCCCTAGGTAATATGTTATTTTACATAAGATATACTCCCCAAACCCACACCGTTCATTGCCATGGACGGGTTTAGATTTCTGAATGAGAAGTTAGCTACATCGAACGCCGACGTCTATACGTACAACCCCAGAGGAGAAAGGTTTTGCTTGTCAAAGGTATTAATCCTTCTTCTGACCCGAAGGCCCTCCTCGACAAGCTGCGCCAAGTTGAGAGCGATGAGGTTCAGTTTGTAGGGGTTAAGCCCTTCATTACTGCGGCAGCGAGAGCGAAGAAGAAGGCACTTCCCTTTTTCTTAGTGCAGGTATCCCACGGTACCAAAATTGAAAGCCTACGAAAAATCCGTTTCATAGGCGGTCTTAGTGTAGAGTGGGAAAAACTAAACAAATCTGACACGTACTTCACTGTGCGAAGTGCAGAAGGCTGGGGCACTTCGCGAAGAGCTGCAATATGGAATTCCACTGCGCACGTTGCAGTGGCTCCAATTGCCAGGCAACCTGAGGCAGACCCCTCCATAAGGGATATACTGTCTTCCATCCAGTCGATGCAAGCGTAGATGATTGCCTTACAGAAACAGATGGTCGAACTACAAACCAGTTTCCTTACGCAGACGGCTAGAGAAGATTTCCTCTTCTCTCAGCTGCCTGCAAGCAAGCGCGCTCAGATATAATGGGCTCACGCGTAAGAACCCTTAAGATCCTAGCTGTGAATTTTAATTCACTGATTAGGATCGAACGAAAACTATCGCTCGCTAATTTACTGCAAACCCACAACACTGATGTGCTGATGGCTAGCGAAACTAAGCTTAACCAGACGCGCAACCTTAGGTACAAAAATTACCATATTATAAAATGGGACCGACTCCAATCCACTCGAAGTGGCGGAGTCGCCCTCTTAATTAAAAAGAATATTAGTCATAAGGTCATATATAGCAATGAAGTCAGAAGATATAGTGTGCTAGAAGCGGCCATCGCACGCATCTTTCTCCAAGGTGGAAAGAAGTTGTTTGTGATCGCTGCTTATGCATCAGAACCTCAAAACCCTAACTTTCTTTCGGATTTTGAGGTACTCTTCACCAGGCTCTGCTTAAACTCGGAAAAAAGCTTTTATATATTACCCGGGGATTTGAACGCCAAACACGGTGAATGGGGTAATACTGTCCCAAACGAGAGAGGAAAAACTCTCTTATGGAACAAAACAATATTGAGTTCAGGCTGGATTTGCTAGCAACCGATAGACCATCGTTTCCTAGAAGCGGGTCCTATCTGGATGTGATGCTAATCGACAGACGACTAACGATACGAAACGTAGAGCGACGCACAAGGAACTGTTTAACTACGGTCGAGTACGACAGTGACCATTATGGTCTCGCCGCGGTAATTCAGCTACCGAATATGCTGGAGGAACTTGAGGAATTTGTGCAAACGCATCCTTATAATTACAATAAGAAGCGCTGGCCACGTTTCGCCAGAACCTTAGCCAGAGAATCAATGGTCAATCCTCCTATGAACAGAAAGCTTACAAGCGAAGAGGTTGATGGCTACCTCAAACAAATGGACGAAGTCATTAAACGAACATTGGACAAAACTTTCCCAAAGGTAGCACAAGCTGATGATGGCGACATTTATCGGAATGCTACGATAGATGCACTAGCTAGCACAGACTAGCTTTAAGCTTGCATTGGGGCAATAAGATTCGGGCTGTAAGATCTAACAAGCCGAGCATGTTCCTGCAAGTCAATAAAATATTTCGGAAGAAAGATCATAACGACATTCAGAGCGTTCGACTTGACAGAACAAGTGACAACGCGAACCTACTTACTTCAGTTAGCATCGATCATGATAGGACAGTGCTTGACAATGACTACTTCGTAGTTGAGGATCCTAAGGAGAAGGTGAAAGCCTTGCATAATCTTGTCTGTCTTCGGAATGAAATAACATAAGTCAGTGGCGATCCGAGAACCCTGGTTTTATCAGGTTCAGTGACGATTATCCGGCAAATAGTGTCGTCGCCGATGATGGAAACAACTCCATCCGTATTTCGAAAGATGAACTCCAAGGTATCCTCAACTCACTGAAGAAGAAGAAGTCAGTGGGAATAGATGAGATACCAAATATTACTGATTATTCAACTTCAGAATTCATCCTAGTTCCAATGGGAAAAGTGGCAAAATCCGATGAATATTTTTAGATGATGACGATACCAGAGAAATTCTACAACAGGATGTTAACGAAATGAAGCGGTTGTTGCGCATGTTTACGAGTCCTGGTAAATATATAGATTTTATCGGATCAGCCATCACATTCATCACAGGAACACCAGATAGCCAATATTTCAAACTAGTGCAATCACAATGCAAGAAAACGAATTAGTTAAGCAAAATAACAGACAAGAAGAAATAAAAAAAGGGATTCAAACTAAAATTAATGAAATAACAGAAAGAATAAAACAAAAATAACATGTCAGTAAGACACCAAGTAATAATAAAATTAATGAACAGCCGAAATAGAATAATCATAGATAATTTACGTAATAATTCCTTATAACATTCCAGAAGACCATCACTATAGACGCAAAGAAGTTCAGCACAAGCCATCCAGTCGAAATAATACAGTTGCCAGCGCCCAAAAAGACTATTTTGGTTGAACGTGAATTTGAACACAAAATATCATTACCTTACTTGCATAAATTGCAAATCAGAAATATTGAAAAGATTGAAAATTTTAAAATCATGCTGGAGAGCATCAAATGGATATTATATGGAGTCAGCATTGTTCTGATCCTATTAATAATAACATTGGTCTTCATCAAATTGCGACCAAAAACAATTAAGATTCAAACCACACAGCCTGAAGAAACAATTAACAAAGATGAAATGCTTCTGAAGGTGCTGGGAATTTTGAACAGAGACGTTTAAATTTAAGAGAGGGAGAAGTTAATCGTGGTCAATACATCACACACTTAATCCATTCACTCCACACTTCCGTCACACTTTCCCAGTACATTCACCGCAATAAACATTACACTTCCCTCACACGCTACACTTCTCGAATCAGCACTTCCTAACCTTAGCGTGATTACCCCAAACGCGTATCCCCAATTCAGCAGTTCCCGCACAAGTCCCAGCACCGATAATTGTTAAGGTAGGTTAAGGAAGAGAGAAAAAGAAAAATTAAAAATTAATCAGTCTTGATTTGATAATCACAAAGAAACGAAGTATTTTAATTTGCTGTATTTGGACTTTGCAGGGTTCATTTCTTACTTGTTTAGAAACAAGTTGTGCAGTTTGAAGAAGTAATGTCGAAAAGACTACAGGACTACATTGAACACTTTAAGATTATCCACAAAAATCAGTACGGTTTTCTGAGAAACCGAAATGTAAACCAACTATTGTGTGAGTTCTCTAATCTTGTAAATTCCAATATGAACAAAAACTTTCACACTCTGGTATTGTTCATAGATTTTAAAAAAGCTTTTCATACACTCTGTCATCCAAAGATAATTGAAATGCTGGAAAAAATAGGCGTCCGCGGAAGGATATTAGGATGGTTTGAAAGTTATATTAAAAACAGAGGATTTAAAGTGAAAGTATCTAACAGCTACAGCAATCTTCAGAATGTTGAATTCGGAGTGCCCCAAGGATCCATCCTAGGTCCCCTTTTATTCATCATATATGTAAATGACATGCTATCCGTTCTGGAAAAAAGCGTTGGTTTCCAATATGCAGATGACACAGCCATAATTGTGAGTCATAAAGATATTAACACCGCTACACATATATTGCAGTCAGAGTTTGAAAATATTCTTCGGTGGTGTTATGACAATGGCCTTATAATAACTCAAAGAAAACCAAAATTATGCATATCCGGCCTTACTACCTTACAAGTAGCCCTGTAAAAATAAAATTCCATAATATTGATTGCTTACACAGGTCTCACCAAATCTCTTCGACAGATAAATGCACAGAATATATCGATGCAGTTAATGTATATCAGTATCTCGGAGTGAAGGTAGATTGCTACTTTAAATGGGATACTCACTTAAAGTACCTATGTATGCGACTTATATAGGCAACATACGCTATTTACCATCTAAGCAATTACGCGTCGTTTGAAGTTCTGATGCTGAATCTATCTGATACTGAATCCATCCTTCAGTACGGAATAACGGCGTGGGGTAATGCAGCGCGCTACAAAATCATTTAACTCCAAAGGGCTCATAATAGAATATTTAAAATACTCATACGGTCAAAGTATAGCAGTTATAATATAGAAATTATGTATAATCTTAGTGAAGAATTACATTAATTAACTATACAAAAACTTTTTATTTTTAATGTTATACACGAGACCTACAACGACCAACGTTTCAAACATCCCATTGATCACTGCGTCAACACAAGACAAAGGGCAAACGGACTTTTGAAAATTCCGAGAATCCACAACTCCTATGGAAGAAAACAGCTTTCCTTTGTGGTACCAACGATGTTCAACCAACTTCCACGCTCTCTATGGAATATTCGATCGATACACATTAGAAAACGAAAACTTAAAAAATTTATTTTAAAAAATAATATAAGTCTTTAAAAATGTAAATAATATGTGTTTCCAGAAATAACAAAAGTTACTCATAAATAATGATTGATTCCTTACGCTTAACCTTCTGCAGAAAAGCCTCTCGGCTTCGCAGATTTTACATTGTCTTAAGTCACATTGTTAAATAGCCACATAACATGGTAAATAGCACTATTAGGCCAACTGGCCTGACTGAAAAAATTTATCAGAGTTTGTTGTGTGGTAGCTCTGCGAAGATACCTATTTCGCCAGGTGTTAGGATTAACAAGTCCTTCCAATATGAATTATTTTTTGTCATATAGACTTGTAGTGTCGTTCTTCCATGTAGAACCTCGATTTGTCGGTAATAATGTTGGTCAAAATTAACTGAGTTTTATATTGAATATTTTCTCTTTAATTGTGGAGTATTCAATTAACTGCTCTGGTGTAGAATGAATCATAGCCATATTAGACGTGATATCGTCATCCAATTGGTCTATATCTTCTATTCTACCCAAAAAGTCAGCTGCTTTATTCTCCTTCCGTTAAAGAAACTCCTTGTCATAATTTAACTCAGACAATTTGAACAACCATCTTTGGTTTCTTTGGGAGAATCCTTGTACTTTTTGTTGAGGTATTTGATTGGCTGATGGACAGTGATTATGCATGCAGTACAGTAACTGCTGCAGTGCTGTTTTTCATGGTCGTTCAAAGTTCGTTATGTATAAGATGCTTTCTTCCTGAGTAAGAACTGCACTTGTTGCCTAATCGGTTGTCAAATATCTCCGCCTTTTTGTCTTTTGAATTTTCCGGCTGTATACAAAGCGCTACAGAGCTTGTATCTGGCAATACCAACATCACTTGAGAGTTTATAGACGTATAAACATGGAGTTCACTGACGCCGAAATTCGCGCTATTTTAAAGTTTTTCTTCGTTAAAGGCAAGAGAGAAACGTTTCGTGAGATTAATCGTATTTTGGGTGATGGTACACTACCACTTCGAACCGCGGAGGAATGGTATCGACGATTCAGAGCCGGTGAAAACGACACCGTGGATAAGCCAGCCGACGAAAGATCTGTGACGACGATTACCAATCGAATAATTTAAATCATCGAGTTCCTGTTCATCCTGACATCGCCCAGAAGTTAGGAGTTAGTCACCAAACCATTGTTAACCATCCGCAGAGGGCTGGATACAAAAAAAGCTTGATGTTCGGGTGCTACATGATTTGACGTAAAAAAAACCTTCTCGACTGAATCAACGCCTGCGATATGCTGCTAAGCGGAACGAACTCGACCCACTTTTGAAGCGGATGGTGAATGGCGACGAAAAATGGATCACCTACGACAATATCAAGCGAAAACGGTCTTAGTTGAAAGCTGGTGAATTGTCCGAAACAGTGGTCAAGCTGGGATTGACGGCCAGGAAGGTTTTGCTGTGTGTTTGGTGGGATTGGAAGGGAACCATCCACTAGCTGCGCCTTTATGTCCAGACGCTTAATTCTACCATCTACTGCAAACAAGTGGACCGCTTGAAGCAGGCGATCGACCAGAAGCGTCCAGAATTGGCCAACAGGAAGGGTGTAGTGTTCCACCAGGACAACGCCATACCACACACTTCGTTGATGACTTGTCAGAAGCTACGGGAGTTCGGATGGGAGGTTTTATTGCATCCACCATATAACCCGGACATAGCGCCAAGTGATTAGGACCTGTTCCAGTCCATGGCGAACGCCCTTGGTGAAGTGAAGTTGAAATCAAAAGAGGCTTGTGAAAAGTGGATATCCGAGTTCTTCGTAAATAAGGAGAAAGGCTTCTACCAGAGGGGTATTATGAAGTTTCCTTCTAGATGGAAACAGATTATCGCAACAAAACGGCGCATATTTGAACTACTTTTTTTGAAGTACTGAATAAAGAGCAAAAAAGTAAGGGAGATATTTGACAAACGGTTTATCAAACCTAGGAAACCGAAGTATGGGATAGTTTATGATACAAAGCTTTAAAGCTTCAACAGTTTTCCCGTCTGTGGAATTTTGTAGCTGAGTATGAATTTTATTTTGTTTGGGTTAGGCTTCATTCTATCCTTAATCAAAATGTGGCCTAAGGATTCGGTATCTCTATTTAAAAATCAACACTTACTGAGTTGAATCGTTAGAATTTTTTCGCTTAAAACATCGAAAATTATTCTGATTGCACTAAGATGTTCCTCTAGACAGGTGGATAATATTCAAATGTCATCAATGTGGACTACACAGATTTTATTTATGTAATCTCTCAATACGTTATTCATAAAGCTCTGGAATGTAGCTAGAGCGTTATTAAGATCATACGGCATTTGAGTATATTCAAACAAACCTTTGGTGTGACAAATGCGGTTTTCTGTATATCTCTTAAATGCATTTTAATTTGGCGGTACCCTTTCAGGCAGTTTCAACTTGTCTAATATAGACTCTACATAGGGAAGTGGGTATTTATCGTTAACAGTGATTTCATTTAGTGTCCGATACACAGATTCTGAGATGATGCGTAGTGATGTTGCATATCAACTTTAACCACAATACGGCCACTGTTCCAATCCAGAAATACATTTTCTGTGGTAAAAATTCTTCATCCATAAAGACTTAATTGACTGCTGCAGAAGTCTTACCCTGGACAGATATTCAACTTACAACGAGTTTGATGCCATTTTTGTTCTATTTTTGTTTAAACCTTCAACTGGAATTAAGTCACAGCACGGACCAAGGGATAACGGAACGAAGAGAACGATGCACATTGGTCTTAAATGCCTGTGGATTGTAATGATGCGGTTGGAGGAGGGAGGGGGGGAAGTAGTTTGGCTGGGGAGAGCATTCCATATTCGTGTGGTGCAGCTGAAGAACGAGTCTCTAAACTTAACTCTACGTCCGAAGGTCGACTTAAGGGTGAACGGGTGAACAATTCTAGCGAGCCGGGTATTGCGAGAGAATTCTTGAAGGGAAGGAATGTAGCTGGCTTACTCGTTAGAGCACTTTTTGTTGAAATAGTTATAAAATAGTGATAGAGATGCAACATTTGGTCGATGTCCAAGCGAGTCGATTGACTTCCCAGCATTATTATCACCAATAAGTTTTATCGCTCTCTGTTGGATTCTATCTAGTAGGTACAGAGAAGTCGTGGGAGCAACAGATCAGATAGGAGCGTTATACTCAAGCTTTGGTTGGATGTGCGCCTTATACATTGTTGCCAGGTCAGAGGGGGTGAATTATATCTTGCATCGCTTTAAGAAACCTAGATATTACCCATTTGCGATTTCGAATATGTTATCATTCCAACTTAGTGTTGTGCTGATACACATACCGAAGATGAAAAGTCGTTCAGTTTTAACAACGCAGGAACCATTCATAGATAGTTGCTTGATTGACAGTAGACAACATTGATTTTTGGCAGCACTAAATTTCACTCAATTCTTTTTACCCCAATCAATTATGCTGTCCAGGTCGGAATTTAATGAGCTGAACATACGCTGTCTGGAGGGTCGAGAGCCGAGGAACGAATATAAAAAGCTAAGCCCAAAAATATAAGAATTTTATATAAAATATAAAATTTCCACAGCGTCCACTGCCTTTCAATGGACGGTTTTAGATTCCTTAAAGAGAAGTTAGCGGCATCGAACGCTGCCTTCTATACGAACACCCCCTTTTTAGTTAATAAGTAAATAAGAGAAACACTTGGTGTGAGTGAGGGACATGGAAAGTGAAGAGCGACCCGAGCTCAGTAAATAGGGTGGTTTTAAAACATCGGTGGCAGGGAAATCAGGCCACCAAACCAGCGACGGTAGTTTCCGTATGGCTAGTCCTAGGAGCCGGACTACAGAAATGAAAAAGAGGAGAAAGAGGCTGCAGTCGCAGCCTACCATCACTAAGCGTCGGACGACTACAATGACGTCAGATAAAGAGGCGGTCGCACCGAGCAAAGGCGGAATAGGTGCAGACCAAAAAAACTCCGCCAAGAAAACTGCAGCAACAACAACATCGGCTGCAGCTGAAGCTGTAATCGACATTGATGCCCTTCAATGCGATTTGGAGGCAACGAATACCGATTCTCATATAGAGGGAGCGATAACTCCTTCAAGGTGCTTGCCACGTCGGACGCCGACGACGAGGAGGAGGAAATACGACAGAAGGAGACGAAACTCAGAAAACTTGATGAGGAAAGGGCAAAGCTTGACGCCCATATCAAGTTCCTCTATGAACAGTCCACCGCAGAAAGGCTGCTGAAAAAGCAGCGAAGAGAAAAGAACAGCTGAGCGACATTTTAAAGCTGCAGCAAAAGAGGCGACAAAAGCAACAGGAGAAAGAAAACCTGCAGAAAGAATCGCAGCCATCCACATCAAAGGCAGCTCAGCATCTGCAAACTGCTCAACTGCAACAACAAAAACAGACACAGCTAAAAAAGCAGCCACAGCAACAACAGGAAAAACAAAAGGCCCAGCAAACGCAGACCCAAAACAAGAAACAGCAGCACAAACCACAGCAACTACAACCGGAACAGCAGAACCAACAGGAACAACAGCAGCAGAAGTCCAAGGTACGCTGCACACCCATCAACGTTTTCGGCATAGTGACCGACGAACTAGAGACTTTATGTGAGTTGGCCCTAGGTAATAAGTTATTTTACATAAAATATACTCCCCAAACCCACACCGTTCATTGCCATGGACGGGTTTAGATTTCTGAAAGAGAAGTTAGCTACATCGAACGCCGACTTGCTTGTCAAAGGTATTAATCCTTCTTCTGACCCGAAGGTCCTCCTCGTCAAGCTGCGCCAAGTTGAGAGTGATGAGGTCCAGTTTGTAGGGGTTAAGCCCTTCACTACAGCGGCAGCGAGAGCGAAGAAGAAGGCACTTCCCTTTTTCTTAGTTCAGGTATCCCACGGTACCAAAATTGACAGCCTACGAAAACTCCGTTTCATAGGGGGTCTAAGTGTAGAGTGAGAAAAACTAAACAAATCTGACCACGTACTTCACTGTGCGAAGTGCAGAAGGCTGGGGCACTTCGCGAAGAGCTGCAATATGGAATTCCACTGCGCACGTTGCACATTTAGCCACAACAAAGAGGAATGTCCTCTAGGTGTGGAGGAAGTCTAGGATAATGCGCTCCTCAAATGTGTACTCTGCGGAGGAAATGGACACCCCGCAACCTACTTGGGTGTCCACGAATAAAAGAACTCCGGCAGAGAGTAAAAGCAGCAAGGAACGACGAAAAGGTTACCGCCAGACCAGCTACCCTTGCTCTGACTGCCACCGTTACACCTGGTGTCTCCTACGCCCAGATTGTGTCAAGCAGACAACCGGCACAGCGAACAGTGCCAAAGGCTGCCCCGACTCCAATGGCCAGGCAACCTGAACCCTCTATAAGGGATGTACTGTCTTCCATCCAGTCGATGCAAGCGTAGATGATTGCTTTGCAGAAACAGACGGCAGACAAATGGACGAAGTCATTAAACAAACAATGCACAAAACTATCCCGAAGGTAGCACAAACTGATGATGGCGACATTTATCGGAATGCTACGAAAGGTGCACTTCACTAGCTAGCACAGACTAGCTTTAAGCTTGCATTGGGGCAATAAGATTCGGGCTGTAAGATCTAACAAGCCGAGCATGTTCCTGCAAGTAAATAAAATATTTCGGAAGAAAGATCATAACGACATTCAGAGCGTTCGACTTGACAGAAAAAGAGACAACGCGAACCTACTTACCTCAGTTGGCATCGATCCTGATAGGACAGTGCTTGACAATGACTACTTCGTAGTTGAGGATCCTAAGGAGAAGGTGAAAGTCTTGCTTAATCATGTCTGTCTTCGGAATGAAATACCATAAGTCAGTGGCGATCCGAGAACCCTGGTTTTATCAGGTTCAGTGACGATTATCTGACAAATAATGTCGTCGCCGATGATGGAAACAACTCCATCCGTATTTCGAAAGATGAACTCCAAGGTATCCTCAACTCACTGAAGAAGAAGAAGTCAGTGGGAATAGATGAGATACCAAATATTGTTCTGCGCCATTTACCCTCTGAGGCAGTGGATGTATTCACAACTCTGTTTAACAATGCGCTGAGTAATGCATATTACCCGGTGCATTGGAAAACAGCTGTGGTACAGCCAATTCCGAAACGGGGCAAAGATACCTCCGTCCCGACGAGTCTCCGTTCTATAAGTCTTCTTCCGTTCATAAGCAAGGTATTGGAGAAGGTAGTCATTACAGCTCTGAAAGAATGAGTTGAGGAAAAAGAAATTATACCGCAAAACCAATTTGGCTTCAGGGCGGGGCATGACACCATTCATGCCGCATCAAAATTGATATCCGACATCCAGTGGAATAGAAACAAAACACAATGCACAGGGGCCTGCTTGATTGACATGGAAAAGGCGTTCGACACCGTATGGTTAGAAGGTCTCTTCCTCAAGTTCGTTGTGCAAAATGGCAACGAAATTTCCTCAACTGTGTTCCATATAAAAAATGGGTTGCAACAAGGGCCAGTGGGTTCACCGATCCTGTTCACTGTATTCACTAGCGATCTTATAGTTTCTATGCCTAACATAATAGCGTTTGCCGATGATCTAATCGCTTAGAGATATAATATATATCCGAAGGTAGAAGAAATAAATGTCTTGTTGTAGAGTGACTTGCAATTCAACGATTTTGTGACGACTGGAAGTTTAAAAACAACTACCAGAAGTGTGAAACTATCCCTTTTTAGAACCCCGCTGTCCAGAGCCTCAAGAAACATGGAAATGAATTGGCGCAAGATCGGCATAGTTGACCCACTGGGGCGGCCTTTGTCCGTAAAAAGTGTAGCGAAATATCAAGCATCTGGTTGAATCAGTACCTATATGGTGGTGTCCATGTAGATACAGCTCTGACCAGGGCTTAGAACGCATTCGCTATGGCAAAAGGACTGTTCTACAGCAGTCAACTTGACACCAGAGTGAAGGTAATCTGCTACATGGCCCTTATTCAGCCTTTCATGGTATATGGTTGTCATATATATGGTTCAACGTGAGTCATTCCCAAATGGAAGAGATGAGGGTGTTCGAGAGGCGGTTCCTTCGGGCTTGTCTTCGCCTATATCGAACACCTGAATCTGATTACAAGAAATTCTATACCAACGAGGTCCTGTATAACGAGGCAAACCTTACAAGAATAGATAAATTTATTAAGAAGTTGATTCGGAGTCACACTGCTCGAGCCATGACTTCAACCGAAAGTCTAATCTTTGGGGCTTACTGCCCTAACGTAATGTACCACGAGAGGGTACGCCTTAATGGCTTTATTCCGCCTGTAGCTTTCCTCTATTTGGACGCGAAAGGCCTGATACAAGATGAGGATGGCTGCCCTATCATCTTCCATGTCGCACGCCGAACAGTAGAAAGGTAACTTCAATACGAGCCTGACGTCGGTCGCAGCCACGAGGATCTCCTACGGTGCAGTAAAGCGATTTCTCCCCGAGACAGAGCAGTAACAGACAAAGAACAGCATTTCTACTGGTGGCTACACCGTAACCAGCATTCGATGCCGCTAAGTACTTAAAGTAAAAAATGGTATAGTTATTATATATAGTCATAGAGCCAACTCACATAGGCTAAGGTAGATGTAAGGAGTTAAAAAAAATAAAAAATAATAAAAATAAAAATACAAACAAAAAACACGAAAAAGGCGCATCACAGCGTTTAAGATATATATATTAACCATATAAATAACACATACGCCCTGGTGCTCGCGTCCGTATTTTTACGGACATAGTTTTGTGCTATGTAAATTGGTTTTATGAATTATAGATTGTAGATTTAAGTTTAGATCTAGGTTTAGTTACTGTAAGAATGTAAGATAAAACAATTTATAAGTTAGGATAAGTAGCAAAAAAAAATATAAAGTCCAAGTTTTTTCTTAATTTTCTTGGAGAAATAATAATTACACTTATACACTTTAAACATAAAATCAGAAATTGTAAGAATCCGAAAGATATTAGAAAAATTAATACGTAGGTTAGCTTAGAGTACTTGAAGGGAGTCAGTAAGTTAGAACTAAGATCATTCGATTTCATTAGTAAGCTAGTTTTAAGTATTTTTCTGTCTAGCATGTAAGACATTGAATTTGAAAAATAAGAAAAGAACGCATTACAAAAAAACCTATTGTAGTAAGGAACGCAAGAACGGAAGCAGCCAGGCCGATGGCCAGTGCCGTAGATACTACCGTGACGCCAGCAATCTCCTACGCCCAAATGGTGTCAGGCAGAGAACGTTCACAACGGACAGTGCCGAAGGTTATCCAACTCCAAGGTATTTTCAACTCACTGAAAAAGAAGAATATAGATCGGATGCCAAATATTGCTTTGCGCCATCTGCCCGCTGAGGCGGTGGATGTTTACATAACTCTGTTCAACAATGCGCTGAGTAATGCATAATACTTGACGCATTAAAAAACAGCTGTGGTACACCTCCATCCCTCCGAATCTCCGATTTATAAGTCTCTCGCCTTGCATAATAAGGGTATTTGTGAAGATAGTCATTAAAGCTCTGAAAGAATGGTTTGAGGAAAAACAAATTATACCGGAAAATCAGTTTGGCTTTAGGGCGGGGCACGACACCATTCATCTCGCAATGAAATGGGTTTCCGACATTCAGCGGATTAGAAATAAGACAGTGCACAAGAGCCTGCTTGATTGACTTGGGGAGGCATTCGAAACCGTATTGAAAGATGGTCTCTTCCTCAAGTTGGTCAGGCTCGGCATTCACAAAACATTGTTATATATGATCTACGACATGGTAACAGGTAGAAAGTTCGTTGTGAAAAATGACAACGAAATTTCCACAACTGTGTTCCGTATAAAAAATGGATTGCAACAAGTCACGGTGGGTTTGCCGATCTTATTCACTATAATCATTTGCATAATAGCGTTTGCAGACATTTTTATCGCGGACAGATCAGGTTCGAAGGTAGAAGAAATAAATGGTTTGTTACACTTTTTAGAACCCGTTGTCCTAGGGACACGAAAATTGATTGGCATTGTTTGCCCATTGGGGCGGCCATTGACCGTGAAAAGATATACATGTGGATACAACTCTGCCCAGAGTTAAGAATGCCTTCGCTATGGCAAGAGGGCTGTTTTCCAGCAGTCAACTTGACACCAGAGTTGGCCCTCATCCGACGCCAAAATGAAGATAATCTGCCACATGGCCCTCATCCGGCCAATTACGGTATATGGTTGTCCTGTGTAGTTCAACTTGAGTCCTTCCCAAATAGAAAAGATGAGGGTGTTCGAGAGACAGCGCCCTTCGGCCTGTCTATGTTTATATCGAACACCTGAATCTGATTACAAGAAATTTTATCCCAACGAGGTCCTGTACAACAAGCAAACCTTATAAGGATAGCTAATTTTATTATTAAGTTGATACGGAGTCACACTGCTAACTACCCTTATGAAATGTACCATGAACGGGTGCGGCTTCATTCCGCCTGAAGCTTTTCTCTATTTGGACACTAAAGGCCTAATTCAAGATAAGAAAGTCTGCTTTATCATTTTCCGTGTCGTGCTCCGAGCCGGACGTTGCTCGCAGCCACGAGGAACTCTTGTGGTTCAGTAGAGCGATTTCTGCCCGCGGTAGAGGAGTCTCTGCAAAGGAACGGCATTTTTACTGGTGGTTACACCAGAAGCAGCTTTCGATGTCGCTAACTTCTTGGAAAAAAGACAGGATAGTTGAGTCACTAGGGTCAACTCACATAGGTTAAGGTAGTTTTTAAGATAATTTACATAAATACAAAAACAAAAAATACAAACAATAAAAAACTAAAACAAAAAAAGGGTACAAGTTTCATATAAATTGTTAAGCAGAGTTAATTTTTAGGTTTATTAATTATATATAGTTATAAGTTAATGTTTAGTTTTTAGTTAGTGTAGTTAGTTTATATAGTTATGTAAGTTAGGTTAAGAAAAAGAACAAATCAGACGTTCAAGTTTTTATAATTTTCTTGGAGGAAATTTAAAAAAAGTATTTAAGCACTGATTTGAAACATATAAATATAAAGACATAGAAACTAGATTAGAAGGCACAAAAACTAGATGAGCTTAGAGTACTCGTGAAGAGTCAGTAAGTTAGAATTGAGGTCAGTAGATTATTTTGGTCAGCTAGCTTTAAGTATTTTTGTCTAGCATGTAAGAAAATTAATTAATAGAAATAAAAGTGCATTGAAACAATAAGTTGTCTGCAGTCCTTTCAGTTTAGAGGTAGCAGATATGCAGCGCTTATCTGATTTTAAAGCATGCAAATGTATTCCAGAGTCCCAGTTTTATCGAATTTAATCTGTCGACCAAATTTAGGGAATAATTTCACTCCTGTACCATTTTGGTAATAATTTAAGGGTTGAATAAGGCCTTAGGTATAGCTATTGGGCAGCTAGATTCATTAATGAAGCAGATGCGTAGCAAGACGTGCTTGGGGAAACCACTGTTCCGTAAAAACAGACCATTTTTCGCGAAAGCTTATATCACTAAACAACTGATGTATACGAGAGAGGACCAAGAAATTTGTCGGAAAACTGACACCGCCTTGCAAGTTTTCAGCTTTCGTTCATTAACTTTTTCATTTTTTTCAATTTCATCACTTCAATTTTTCTGCCACATGTTTATTGGGGCAAAATGAAACTTTTCTCCTGTCTGTGTTACTTCTTGTATGATCTTGTATGCATTTAGATGCACTATGCCATTTAATTTAAATTCAGCCTATGATTTCAACTCATAATACTGTTCTATGCAAATATCCTGCGACATGTTCAATATCAATCGCGAACCTTCCTAATGGGTATAGGTGGTCATCACCTTTGGCTGTATTATGGCTTATGGTACCTTGTTGTCATATATTTCCACTTCATTTACTTACTTGCTAAAGAAAATGCTTAAAACTAGCTCATTCGTGAAATCCGGCGACTTTTATTCTTACTTTGATTCTTTACAAGTACTTTACATTAACCTACCTACTTTAAATTAAACCCTTCATAAATTTTTCTAAATCTAAATTCGTTTACTTACTTGCTAAGAAAAATGCTTAAAACTAGCTTATTAATGCAACCCGCGACCCGAATTCTCACTTCCAGATTCTCTAGAAGTACTTTAAATTTTTATTTTTGGTTTTTGAACATTATGAAAATTATTTTCAGCCTATAGGCGGAAAACTTGTGCGCCTTTCTAAAATGTTTCTAAATCTAACTTAACCCATCTTTACCCTGAGTTTTACCCTAAGCTAAACTAAAATTAAGTAATTGTAATTTATTTTTAACTAATAACACTTAATTAATTAGTTAATTTATTAGAAATTTTATTTAACTTTTCACAACGGACTTTTTACGCGTCACCATGTTAAAGACCATATACGTAAGTATCTGGCCAAGGCCCTCTAACTAAACTGTGCAAACTACGTTTTGCATGTTTATCACGTAAACACCGTTCTATTGAGTATCGGAGATCAGTGTGGTCGTGGTATGTATGGTATCATGGCATTAACTGAAGCTCAAATGGTTGAACGCTATGATTACTTTTTGTCCCAGTTTTTAAGGGCTCTATTGAATATCTTTTCGAATCTTAAGAACTAGAGATTGGTCGGGTTGTAGGTATCCACGTCCCATTCCGGAATGGGCCAGAGATAAAACATCCAATTCAATTTGTAATATGCATTACTCAGCGCATTGTTAACAGAGTTATATATAAATTTACCGCCTCGGAGATGACGTATACCAGTATTCGGTATCCCCTCGGGTCTCATTGACGTCTTTCTCTCCACTGCATTGAGTTCATCTATGATCTATGAACGGCTGTACAAGAGTTTAATTTTTGACATTAGCTTGTCTTGTCCCTGGACTGTTTCTCATGCTTCGATCTACGTTCAGTATCGTAAGTCGTTTGTCTACAAGCATCATGTCAAGACATGAAGATATTTAATAATGAAGGTCTATCGGTAAGCAGCAAATCATACCTGAACTCAATACCATGCTGCTATATCCACTCTAGAAGTCCATTTCCCCTTCCGTTCGGTCCCCAGTTGCACTTCAATTACCGACAATGAAGTTATGAAAACGCAAGTATTACTTTTTAAAAAATTATTTATTCAGAGCTGTGAAAGCTCGTACTCTAACTTACATTCTAAATTCACAATCGTTTGGATGTAACTTCTGGTAGGCTGGCCTAGGGCTGAGTATGAGTAGACAGAACGGTTATCTTGGCTTCGTTGTTTCGGCAGGGTTTTACGATTAGACATTTACTTATTATGAAGAAAATAATGATAACAATACTAAGTTCCGTAAGTAAAGAGATTTTACTATTAAAGTTTAATTTCTTTAAAGATTTAAGATTCCTTAGGTGAAGGTTATGCACATATTCTAAATTTAGTTTTAAAATTTTATGGGTTAGGTTGCTCTGATGTATGGGTGGTATGATTTCGTACGTTTCTGCTTCTTTGCTTATGTACATTGTGTCATCTATTTTAATAGTTTCGTTTACATATTATATTAAAAAACTCCCTTCTATTCGTCCTGAACACTTTTGATGGTAGAGTGTTCCATTAAAGTTCGTTAAGTAGATTGTATTATCGCCTATATTTTCAATGATTGAGCTGTTGTTCTGATGGTAATCACATCTGGCTTTGATTCCCTTTAATAGCTGTGTTATACAGTGGTCCTCTGGCAATAGATGTAATTTATTGCTTTTGCATATTATAGTCTTTCGCGTGGATCTGCATTCTGAGGTTATTTCAAACTGGTAAGGTTGTTGCTAGCAGTTTTTAATATTTTATTTGTGCATTCGCCTTCCAGAAAATGTTGAAATTGTAACTCTGTTGTCTTTTGCAACTGTCTCTGCTTAAAATGCCTGGTATGGTTTGGTTTTTTGTCAGTATCAAAAATTGTGTCTCCTGGTTCATATTTTGTTGGTTTATTTCGTTTTAGATTTTCCTTCAACTGCTTTTGATTCTGGTGTTTCCTAATTTGCTCTGTTAAGTCTGAACTTAGTTTATTCCTGAAATTTATTCAATTTTGGTAGTTGATGCGATTATATCTGTCGAAAAATATATTAACTGGTTTTCTTTTTATTACGGAATATACTGTATTATTGTAGCGATCGACTGATATTTCTTTAAGTTGTTTTAAGTCTATATCTGGATATTCCCTTTTTAAATGCCTGGTAATTTCGATGATAGTTGAATGAACTCTCTCGAATTTTCCAGTTTTGTAAATTTGTATCCCCAATGATTTTATGAAGTTGTCCATTGTCCATTACCAGAATTTAGGTTGCGAAGAAATAATGCAAGCTTTTGATCAGTTTATTTTGTAAATGGAGTGCAGATTTGTTTTTTATGGAAAAGAATTTTGCTTTGACTTTGACAGTTTATCTATACATGTTACATTTTTTTTCCTTCAATTTCCAAAATGTCAAAGTGAATATTTCTGTAGAATAAGTCGGAATTGGTGTATGTTGGAGCTCGGGCTTGTGCGGGTGTCTGTCATATTTATTCATACGGCAGATGTCACATCTATTTATATATCTCTTTATTTTGCTTGTCATCTAAGGGAAATAACATCGTTCCAGTAGTTGTTCTTTATTATCTAAGGCGTATCTATGTGCTCTATTGTGTTCTACCTGAATTTTCAAAAGTTGGTTATTTTTATTTGTTATATCTTCTGCTATCCTCTGTGTTATCCTCAATTTTCCATATACACATCCTGAAGCATTTGGATGTACCGTTTGGGAATTTTAATACCATTTATTACATTCGGATTCAATTTATCCGGTTCTTCCAATATAGTGTCTGCTGTGTGATGGATGAGGATAGGCGTTGAACTTACCTTGACCGATGATTATCTGATTTTTTAAAACATTGATCGAAACTTCACAGTGGGGAATTAAATCTGTTCCATCTTCTTCGGCACTGTGTATGGTTTCTGCTGTATCAGTACTTTCTGTTAAAGCGTTTACTTCTCTCTTCAATCGGGATAGGGCATCGGCGACTATATTTGTCTTTCTTATATATGAGTTCAAAGTTATATTCTTCGTTTCTAGCCTTCCATCTTTTTAATTTTGATTTTGTGTTTCGTAAGCTTAGTGCAAAAGTTAGTGATTGATGATCCGTCAGAATTTTTATTTTCCTTGCTCCGTACAAATAATTTCGAAGAATATCCAACGCCCAAACTATGGCCAACATCTCCCTTTCATTGGTAGCATAGTTTTCCTCTGTCTTGTTTAAGTTGCGGGATTTATTTGAGATTGGTTTATCTATTCCAATTTCTCCTTGACTCAACACTGCTCCAATGGCGTGATTCGATGCATCTGTAGTTAATATGAATAGTTTGTCAAATTCTAGAATGGTAAGTATTTCCGATGATGCTAGTAAAGTTTTGAGATTATAAAATGCTTCTTTCTCTTTTTCGTTGAGATGAATTCTTATATTCTTAGATTTATTCGCTTTTGTTTGTGAATTCGGACCTCTCGTAAGGTTGGTTAGTGGTTTTGCTATCTTCGCAACATGTTTAATAAAACGTTGATAGTTCTAGTCCCAGTCCAAGAAATCCTCTAAGTTCTTTCAAATTCTCAGGTGGTTTGATCTTTTGAATTGCATCTACCTTCTTAGGATCTGGTTTTATTCCGTTGCTGGTAATGAGAAATCCTAAAAATTTAGTTTCCGTTTAGAAGAGTTCGGTTTTGCCAAGATTAAATTAAATTTGCCTCTTAAAATCTTTGAAAGATAGTGTCCAAATTATGTAACATTTCTTCTATGGTTGCTCCGAATACTATTTCGTCGTCTATGTAAACGTAACGATCTAACCTATGAAGTATTGTAAAGCGTTATCTATCATTCGTTGAAATATGGCTGGTCCATTTTTTATACCAAAAGGTATTCTCGAAGGTAACTCGAACTTTCCATTTAGAGTGGAAAATCCGGTTTTTGGTATGTCTTTTTCATGCATTTTGATTTGGTGAAATCCGGACGTCAAATCTAGGGTTGTAAAAAGTTTTGATTTTCCTAAACTGGATATTGTGCTGGAAATGTCGTGAATTGGGTACGTATCGGGTGTGGTAATCGAATTTAGTTTTTTTAAATCAATAACCATTCGATATTTCCTGATTCCTGAAGCATCCTCTCTTTTGGGAACAACCCAATTTGACGGCCGTATAATCCCGTCCGAGAGGAGTTTTGAGATTTGTTTATTGACTTCCTCTCTCATACGAACTGGATATGAGTGAGTTTTAACATAGACTGGTTCGTTTGTTGTTGTCCGGATCTCTGCCCTTACTTTTGTTATAATAATTTCTTGACCATTTATTGGTCCAATGATGATTTTGTGTTTTCCAATAAGATTTTTGACTTTGATTTTCGTGTCGACATTTAAATGTCCATCTCTTATAGTTAGGTTATTAACTTGTGTTGACTGCTTCTCTTTTAATGGTATGCGAATGTTAGGTCTTATGGTCATAGTATTATTTTCATGATTGATAACTGCTCCTAGTTTCTTAAGAGGGTCATCACCTACTACGCCATCAAAAGTTTTCAGTCCTGGCAAAACGAAAAATCCTAGTATGGTGTTAGTTCCCACGCAGGCCAAGAACTTCACCGCAATTTTCCTATTAATAGTGATTTCTCCTGCTGCAGATTGAATTTTAAAAGGTTTGATCGTTGGTTTTGCAGAATTTCTTTCCTCTTTTAGATCTTTGTTGTTTTTATGAGATGTTTGACGAGACAAGTGGTCTGTTCGGTGTAATGTAACTTGGTCTGTTCATATAATTGATCTGTTTCGTCTGCACGGACCTGTCAACATCCATAGGCTCTGCGGATTTTGTTTGTGTTGGCGTAGGAGGTGGATTATACGTCCTTGGTACAAAATTATTTTTTTCTGTACATTAAAAGCTTCATTTCTTTGTTGTACCTTCAATTTCCTTGGCATTGGCTTCGGAGTCGGTTTTGGTGGCAATCGAGGAAGTGGCTTAAGTGTCGACATATCGACATAGTGAACGGATAACTGGTATCCTTTTTGTGCACTATTTTGTTCCTCATGTTCAAGTTTTGATATTCCAGGCATAATGCGTAAGTCAACACGATCAACGAAATTCGAACTGAGTAAACAACTCAGTGGCGAATGCCTCCGCCGAAAGTTGCTGACTCCAGTGTCTGTTGCCGCCGACACCGAAGATAAGGGCAATATGATATCTTGCACACGTGCATTTTGGCCCGTTGTCGGGCAGTTGGAGTTAAGAAGTGGCAGGCAGTTGATTTTAAGATTGTAAGCGACATAGTTCGCAAAGAATTTGGTTAAATAAAGTAATTAATTATTAGCAATAATAATGTCTTTTGTTAATTGGCCCCCAACGTCAAAAATATCTATTGTAACCAAAGTCGTGTCAACACACACTCCCATACATCAATTCATCAACTCAACGGAAGCGGCAAAAGAAAAATCAACTCAACTCAACGGAATCTATTGTAAACAAAGCCGCGTCAACACACACTCACATACATCAACTCAACTCAACGGATTCAAAGAAGCTGCAATGAAGAAATCAACTCAATTAAAAATGTAAATGTGCTCATTAACTAATTATTTCTATGATAGTGTCCAACATAAATAAATAAAACTCGCGTTCGACGGCAAGTGTTATTGTCAGTTTTACAAATTTTTACGAAATTTTAAGTTTGTAGTGTTCATTGGTTAATGAAATTTATGAGCGACAGTGATAGTCAATTCGGCGTAGTATTAGAAGAACTTAAGAACTTAAGTATTAATAGGGAAAATAGAGAAAATATGAATGCAGCAAATTTGAAAGCTATTATAGAAGCTGCAGTGCGCGGCGCGTTAGAATCTCAGAGGGCGGAAATAAATAATTTAATACAGGAAGTGAATCAGAAACTTTTGGCTACCACTTTGGCTAGTCTAGAAGTAGAGGTGTATAAAGAAACTGAACTAATTGAGGGTAAAAAATGTGAGGAACCGCTGGACGTAGGGAAATCCTTGCCATGATTTGATGGCAAGCAGGACTTGTATTTGTCCTTGCGTCAAGCTGCTCATGCAGCGTACAAGGTCTTTGAAATGTACGATGGTAGCTCAAAGCACTACCAAGCTATATCAATAATTAGGAACAAAATAAGAGGACCAGCCTATGGCGTCCTAGCATCCCTCAACACGGTCTTCAATTTTAAGGCCATAATTGCTAGATTGGATTTCACTTACTCAGATAAGCGCCCAACTGAGTACACTAATGCAGGGTAAACTATTTATTCTGCAATATTAGGTTGAAGTCGAAGAAAACTAACGTTAATAACAAACAAAACAATTATGTGTTATGATAGTGCTCTTGCTACGTCTCTTAACGAGAAATACAGAGCAGATGCGCTCCACGTTTTCTTTTCTGGGTTAAAAAAGTCTTTAAGTTTCGTGTTGTTTTCAGACTGCCCATCCGATTTACCAATCGCTCTAGCGTTAGCTCAGTGGGTCGAATCAAACCATGAAAGATATATGTTTGCAACAACAATAAATTTTGACAGAAACTCTGAGTAGAGAGCACACAGGTCTGAGAGTCAAGGATCACAACATAAATCTTTTAGAACCACGTGGCCGATGCGCTATCGCGACAAACAATTCACGCTCTTGAGGACGAAACATCCTCCCACGCTGCTTCAGATCATAGTAACTCACCACAATTCGGTACGAAAACTAGGCATTTTATATACTACTGAATCCTTTCCATCCACAAAATTTTGGCATTAGAAAAGGTTCGTGGTGGACATTTTCGACAAAGCCGACCAAAAAGAGATTGCGGCTGCTGAGCATAATGGGGAAAACGTAAAATAAATTTTTTCAAATTTCTTGCAACTTATGAACATTTTCCCTGAGATAAAAATGATTTTTTGTGATAATGAGGCCGCACTAAATTCTGAGAAAATAAAGTCAATTCTATTAAACCATTTTAATGTCCACACAGTAAATGCCCAACCTTTGCACAGTACGTCTAACGGGCAAGTGGAGCGCCTACATAGCACTTTGATAAAAATAGCAAGGTGCCTTAAGCTTGAAATAAAGATTGATGACAATGTAGAACTGATACTCCAAACTGCCATTGAATATAATAGAACTATTCATTCAGTCACAAATCGAAAACCACTCGATGTTATTCACTCGTCGCCAGCAGAGCTCAGAAAGGAAACAAAAAGTAAGTTGACAAAAGCGCACGAGGTATTACTTCAAAGGCAAAATAAATCAAAGCAGGATAGAACTTTTAGGGTCGGAGAAAAAGTATTGGTAAAAATTAATAATAAAAAAATAGGTTAGGAAATAAACTAACACCACTATACTTCGAAAAGGTAGAAGCAGATTTAGGCTCGACAATTCTTATTTGAGGGAGGGTGGTCCACAAGGACAATCTTAGGTAGAATAGACTAGGATAGGATTCGATGTTTTCAGTTTAAAATTTTAATTAAAAGAAAATGTATCTTTCAGAATCTTGCATACACTTGTTTCATCTGGAAAGTTGATAGAATACACTCATTCTAGTTATATCCCAATCGAGGCCAAGGACGTTTTACTTTGGCAAGACTATCGTTACCTTACACATACAACGAACCTAACGGAGTATTCCAAAAAGGTAGATGAGATCGTCAACATGTTTGTCCTTTTTCCAAAAACACATATGAGGACAATTTTAGAAATAGATACTCAGCATTTGAAGACACTCCTTAATCTTCTTAAGATACATTATAGGCATTCGAGAAGCCTAAACTTTCTGGGTACCGCTCTGAAAGTGGTAGTTGGAACACCCGACTTCGATGACTTCGAACAGTTAAAATTCACACAGGCTCAACTCATAGAAGCAAACAATAGGGAGATATCAATCAACACAAAAACACAGGAACGGATTAATAAGCTAACTGACACTGTAAATGGTATTCTATTTAACTCTGTAAAGGAGCGAATTGATACGGAACACCTTTATGAAACCTTATTGGCAAGAAATTGAATGATGATTACAGAAATAGAAAATTGTTTGATACTGTCAATAACACTCGCCAAATTAAATCTAATAAACACAGTTATTCTGGACGATGACGATTTGAAACAAATAATTAATGAGCAATCCGCATATATTACTTTATCGGAATTAATAGAAGTAGCTAGTATTAAGATCTTGCAAAACGAAGATGTATTACGTTTTATTGTAAAATACCCTAGACCTGAGTTATTGTGTAAGAAAGTTTTTATTTTTCCCGTTTCGCATAATGGAACGATCCTACGACTCCTCGACAGCAACGTAATAGCAGAATGCGGTAGCCGAACAGTAGCAGTAACCAATTGCACCGCAACAATGTCATCAATCTTTTGTAAGGAAATGCCTGGTGCAACTTGGGCGCAACAATTGCAACTTGAGAATGTGGCATACTGCAGCACTCAGCCTAGCCACCTAGATGATCGATGAAGGCATCATCATAGTAAATGACAGGATTGCTGTGGTGAAGGATGTAAATAACGCCGAGAAGGTAATCAAGGGCACATACCTTATTATGTTCAATGATAGAGTTTGGGTCAACGAATCCCTGTTCGTTAATCGTAAGAACAACCGAAGGTGACGACCAGAGACACCAATATATATATCATTAAATATAACGAGTCATCAATCAGATATTAAGCCTGTCCTACTTCAATACAATGAATGAGCAAAATCTAAATGAAATCAAGAAGATGGGGATAGTAATAGTAATGCACCCAATTATATTTTGCTGAGGAACTTTCGCGTTTGGTGTTTTTTGCTATATCATCATAAAACAAAAGCAACATCAAAAGAAGAAACACCATGAACTCGAATTTCCGAACGTCATCAAGTCTCTCGGAAAGATCGAGGACGGCCTTCATTTAGAACAGGGAGGAGTTAACACGATCAACGAAATTCGAACTGAGTAAACAACTCAGTGGCGAATACCTCCGCCGAATGTTGCTGACTCCAGTGTCTGTTGCCACCGACACCGAAGATAAGGGCAATACGATATCTTGCACACGCAGCAAAAATTGCGGATATCGGGCAGTTGGAGTTAAGAAGCGACACAGTTCGCAAAGAATTTGGTTAAATAAAGTAATTATTGTTATTAGCAATAATTACTTCGTTTGCTAATTTGTATGCTTCTGGAAGATCTTCCGGTTTTTTAATAAGTAAAATTTTGCTTAGCTCACCGTTGACACCTCTTGTGAACACATCCAGTGCTCTTATAGTTTGCAATCAGTGCATTCGTAGTTTCTTCTGAATAGTCTTCTGTTTTCAATCTATTTATTATAAGTGACAGTTAATGGTTTACGCGTGCGTTCTACTAAGTGTGTTCATTTGGTGTTCTAGGGTACGTACATCTCATTTATCTGTGTAATGCACAGATTCAGACGCGATTCAATAACGAAGCGACGCGTTCACTTTGTTCTCACTGGTAAAGTAAGCGGTTCTACTCTTACGAAAACGGCACGACGCTTTACTTTGTTCTCACGGGTAAAGTTTTTTCGCGACAAGTTAATAGTGGGGCAAGTTTAAACTTATTAATTAACACGCAGGGCCCCTGCTCTGGCGCCAGTTATGACAACGCAATAATTACTTTTTAAAAAATTATTTATTCAGAGCTGTGAAAGCTCGTACTCTAACTTACATTCTGAATTCACAATCGTTTGGTGAGCCTTTTTATACATATAAAATGCTGAATTAGCAAAGAGTATTGTAAACAAAATACGATACATAAATTTTGATAAATTGCAAAAGTTAAATTTGCGCGTGCAGTGCATCAACTGCGCGTGCAGGTGAATTGAGTGCGCGTGCGTGGTATCGGATTTCTTCGTGTAGCTTCGGTCATCATAACTATGACGTTCAAGTTTTTCTTTTAAGTTTAACCGACCCCACCCCTTCAAAACAGAGCCAGTAAACCGAGCATAGAACCCATGAAAACTAGCAATATACCCTTTTGCATTTGGGCACACTGAAGCACAATCCATGGAGACAAGATGTAGTATAACCTTAAAAGTAAATCCCAAAGCAGCACCAACAGGCGAGGCTATAATTAAATTTGGTTAAGCCCCACGAATTAATAAACAAGAAAAAAACCAAGATAAGAACAACATCAAATGAATTAGCCAGATACTTGATATACTTGAGACACCAATGTAAATTTCGCAATATAGAGTATCAGTCATACAGCGGTAAAGAAAATCTTTCGAAGGTGTGTGGATCAGGTCAGTGATGCCGACAAAAGGATACAAACTAATAAAATCTCTCTACACAAAACCTTAGCCAATATAAAAAAAAGCTTCCCACAATATACCATATCGTCTTTGATTTTTCTGGGTTGCTCCATTCGAGCTCATTCAGATTAAGTTAAAGCAGAGGATGTGTATATAGTAACAGACAGTCAAAACTCAATATTCTGTGCTATACAGGCAGATCAAAAAACATCAATGCGACTTTAATTTGATTTATCTTAACTAAATGCTCTTCATGTCCCCTTGTTAGTTTTCACATGGCAGTTATGCCAATTTATTGAAATTGAATGGAATACTATTTTAGATTTGTTATACTTGCCTGATCCTAAACTATTGCTTTGACGATATCATCGCATGTTAATCGTCATACGGGAGTGTCATCACTGGTTCAGAACGATCTTCTGTCAAATAACGCCGTCAACAATGTTGGTAATAAATGAACACTACTTTGAAGGATCAAGTTATGGAATGTTGAACTTACTATAAAAAAGACGTGAGTAGGAATCGATGGGATACCAAATATAAGGTTATCAAATATCTCCCTTCCGCTTTTTTGCTGTTCATTCAATGCTTCATAAAAAGTGTTACAGTGATCGGATTTAGTTCAAATATATATTATATATTGAACAGCGCCTTAACAGGTTTCCTACAAAACAGGGCATAGTGCACAGGCAACTGTCTGATTAACATGGAAAAGGCATTAGACGCCGTATTGTTAGAAGGACTATTCATACGGTAAGGCTCGGCATAACTGTTCTATGCCAAAGTAATGGGTAGGAATCCTTCCTTTCTGGATGCCTTGTCGCGGAGGAAAGGCTTAAGATTCAATGAACCTCAGCTCGAAAGATCCTAAGTGAGAAGTCGAATCAAAGTCCAGAAGCGTCTTGTCTTTGGATGTCTTAAATAAAGTCTGCCTCGAGGACAATCATAGGGATATTACTACAGCAGGTTGTACCCCCATTGTCTTCTCGACATCGACCGTGGCATGGTTTCTGGAGGCTCTATCCGTCATGCTCCAAACACTCTCCGCCTGCAGTGGCGCTGATACTTATGATTCCTGCCACTCACTTTACGACGTACTTAGTAGAATGAGTTGGAAAGCTGGAGTAGAAGAAGGTGCCCAGTACTGGCTGCGGCACGGTTAGGCGGAAATTGGCCTGTACAGGAGAATCCGAAGCGGAAAACGAAATCCTCTAAAAGAAAGCTGCCATCTTTTTCCTGCTGCTGCGAATAGGGAAAGCTGGCAATGACGACAGCATGACCGACGCGGAATAAAAACACTGCGAGGATCAGCTGTGGGACCTGGCTAAGGCAGAGAACGCTTGTCATTCTAAGGATGCTACTGGAATCCTATGTAGCAGACTTTCCATGATAAAGATAAAACCACACATAGTATCTACCCAGAAAGCAAGGTGTGGAAAAATCGCATCTGTGGGATTGGTGGCCCACAGGGTTTCTCTCCATTCTTCGACTAACGACTAGAAAGAACGAGAGCTTGTCTTATTGTGCCGAACCTTCTACCAGCAATCAAGCTTTGATAGTTCTGTGGACAAGATCTGGTTGCTGCACTCAATAGCTATGAATAAGGCGGAGCGTGACATAATTTTGTCGTGTCTTCAGCTTACTTCCCTTACGATTTCGCCCTACCACCATTACGAATGAAAGTAGCAGAACTCGTAGAGTGCTGTGAAGCAGATAAAGATGGGAAAGAATAATGATGGGTCTCAGAACACTTTGTGGGGCAGCAGCAAGTGTAACAGAAGAGGATCTCATCTTCTCGACTTCGCACTATCGTCTGGCCTGAACATCAACAACATTGGGACCCAGCCAACATTTGTTACAACAAGATGACAGGAAGTGATTGATATGTTGCAATCAAATAGATATCTTAAGGAGATTACAGACTGGAATGTTTTCTCGGAAGTGCTTATGTCGGACCACAGATAAAAAAAATTTTGCAAAAGAACAAGAAACCTAGTAAAACAAACTGGCTAAGGTTTAGGGAAGAGTTAGCAAATCGCATTGTACCTCTCCCAAAATTCAGAACGAGGCCTAATTTTGAGGATGCAGTTCGGAGTCTGAACGACACTCTAACCAAATACTTCCAACTGATATGCCTAGTCAAAAACACCACCTACAGAACCATTGTTCCGTGGTGTAATATGGAACTGCAGAGAACTCGCAAAGAAATCAGAAAACTTCTAAATTGGTCACTCAAGACCAATCTGGAATAGGACTGGGACATGTATCGATCCAAACAAAAGGAATATAAGAGGCTAATTCGGGCTTCGAAAAGTGCCTTTTATGAAGATTTTTGTGGAAAAATCAAAACACTCAGTGAAACCAGCAGACTGGTGAAAGTCCTCAAAACGGGAAAGGCTGCGAGGCTGGACACACCCCGGTAAACCGACGGTACCTGAGTTTAAGGCTAAGACCCTCCAGCTCGTGGTAGAGACTCACTTCCCAGGAAACGTGACCACAACTGGCTCAAAACCAGTGCGGATTTCCGCAGTTGGGGATGAGCAGACAAATACTACGCGCAGAGGCCGGTATATATCATCGCTCGAGGTAACAGATGAAGGTATCAAGTACGCTGTTGCGTCTTTTGATGGCTTCAAGTTGCGGACAGTGCTTCAAAATCTCGTTGGTAGAATTGAAAGTGCACTTGACAGAAAGGAACACGCACTAGACATTTTCATCGACAAAGAGGCTGATTTCAACAATGCTACTTTGGCATGCGCAACGCGGCCAGAGAACACGGCGTAGAAGAATCATTAGTGTTGTGGGTCTCCCAACAGCACAACCGCAGATGGTGTGACTCTTAAGGACGCAGGATGACCAAGTATATGCTCCCGAACGTTAGCAAGAAATTCGCGGCTTTTCTGCTATCTCTAGACAGAAATGAGTGCAGACGACTTATCGGCGTACTAACGGGACACTTCACCTTCGCTAAGCATCTAACTCGGCTTGGGCTTTGTGATTTCACTCTCTGCGACGTTCGTGGAGAAGGTTAAGACAGACGCCCTACCACCATTACCAATGGAAGTAGCAGAACTCGTAGAGTACTGTGAAGCAGATAAAGATGGGTCTCAGAACACTTTGTGGGGCAGCAGCAAGTGTAACAGGAGAGGATCTCATCTTCTCGATTTCGCACTGTCGTGAGTGGCCTGAACATCAACAATATTGGGACCCAGCCAACATTTGTTACAACAAGATGACAGAAAGTGATTGACTTAACGCTATCAAATAGATATCTTAATGAGATCACAGACTGCAACGTTCTGTCGGAAGTGTCCATGTCGGACCATAGATACATAGAGTTCATAAGCAAAACTATTTTTGTAGGAAGGCTTATGCTCTGCTCGGGTACTTTTAAGGCTATAATTATAGAGTTATTTTGATACTGCATAACAGCAGCTTTAATGTTTTTTAATTTACCGAAACTCATTTCGGTCATTACAAGTTCTTCTTTCGTTAATAAACTAGGGTGAGTGATTCCTACTTTAATTGAGGCTATTGTATCTAAGATATTGTCTACTATTTTTTCTAACATCTGAATTCTGTTTAGGATTCCTAAGTGTTGACTTTCTCTGATGTAATATATCGATATCTGTTTCTTAGCTTCATCCTCTGTTTTTAAATCTCTTACCCTTATTAATAATTTCACAAATTTAAATTTCTTGTTTTTTGTATATAGATCTCGAATTATCTGTTGGACTTTATTGTAGACTACCTCTCTTATTTCAGTATAAATTCCAATTGTTCCCTGGGCCAGTTCTTTGAGTTGGTTTATTATTATTTCAATAGGGTCCGTTGCTCTAATATAAACAACATCCTTATCGTAACTAACATTGATTTGTTGCTTATATATGCAGATTGATTATTCCTATCTTTGACAGGAATGTGTAGTGTTTCTGCTTCTGTATGGGTTGTCTCAAAGTCTGACACTTGATTGACTTCCATATTTTCTTCTTCAATCCTGCTCAAGAAATCTGCAACATTATTCTCTTGCCCTTTGAGATATTCGATCTCGTACTCGAACTCTTACAATTTAAGTAACCATCTTGCATTACGCTGAGAGAATTCAGCTCCATTATATTTTTATTGAGGTATTTGATTGACAAGTAATCAATAGTGATCTTGAACTTGTTCCCCCAAAGGTATGGTCTTAATTTAGTTACACTCCACACTCTTTATCTGTTACTGAGTAGTTTCTTTCATGAACGTTAAGAGTCCTTGAAATATAACAAACTGGTTGTTTGTCTTGAGTGAGGACAGCACCGATATCTAAGTTACTTGCATCAGTATATAAGTGGTATGGCTTTTCGTATTCTGGAAACTTTAACATTGAGCGTGTTGTTAACTTTAATTTAAGTATCTCAAATGCGTTGACATACTCTGGGTCATTTACGTTAATTTTGGTGTCCTTTTTAAGATACCTAGTCATGGGATATGCTATTTGTCCATAATTCCGTATGAATTTCCTGTAATACCCTGAAGCTCCTAGAAAACTTCTTTGTTGTTTCTCTGTTCTTGGAAGTGGAAGAGTTTTAATTGCTTCTACTTTGTTAGGATTCGGCTTAATGCCTTCTGCTGTCAAAATGTGACATAGAAACTCTGTTTCTTTCTTAAGAAATGAGCAGTTGCCAAATTGCAGCTTTACATTGTGACTTCGCAGAATTTTGAAAATATCTCTGAAAGTTTTCAAGTGCTCTTTCAAGGAGGTGGAAAATATCAGTATATCATCCAAGTAAACAACGCAGGTTTTATTTACGTGAGCTCGAAGTATGTGGTAGCTGGTGCATTTTTAAGGCCAAAAGGCATACGAATGTGGAGTTATATAAGTTAAAAATTATACGACTTCCTCTCGCTTTGGAGGCTGAACAACAAGTGCCGAGCGTTTATTTACAAAATATTCCTGACTTACATCTAACATATAATTACCTTAAAAGTAACTTAAACCTATGCGCTATGCGGTTCGCACACTGGTGTTGGCTGCGTTCTGCTGACGCTGTCTGTATGTTACTGTGAGAACATTTAGTTCCCACAGTACCGAGCGTATTTGGGGCACTCGTGTTAACTGCCCCCACCTTAAATATGAAAGTCCGCGTTTTTCTATCGATTGTTTGAGTTTATTTCGATCAAGTATCTGCATCTCTGCTGAAGGAATAATTGGTTGAGTATTCCGATTTCTCGTTCGTAACTTAATGCATAGTATTATTACTATGACAATAACAAATGCAGCAGATATCCCGTACCATAACTAGTTATTAATTTGAGGTGCACTTTTAAGTTCTTCAATTTCTGCGATATTTTTTATATATAGCTTATGAAGAAACGGCAACGATAACTTTTCGTTAAATTCAGTTTCTCTCAAAGAAGTTTTCCTTGGTGCTGGTAGTTGAGCTATGTCGGATGGTTGGAATGTATAGTACTTTTTTCCATAAATGGTGATGTTGCTTTTGAATGTAACGAGATATGTTCCATTAAGAGTCACTTGTTGATTATTTTCAGTCACATTATTTTTTTCGCCGTGCACTATGATTACGCCTTCTCTTATGATCTAAATATTGTCGATATGAAATGCTGATGCGGTCGGGCAGTTTGCTGTATGATGATTTAAAAGTTGATACAAACATTTATCTTCTGAGTCTATAATACAATAACTGTAAAGCCAAGACTTTTTACATTCGCTTAACGCTAAATTGTTTCTAATACAATCTGCGCTTATATTGTTTTTCAAATCTATTACTTTATTATTATTAATTACAGGTGCAACTAAAAAAAGATTACAAATTTTTTTTTTTTTTAATATACAAAAGAATTCTCATAAAAATATATTTTTACATCTGCTATATTTAACAAATCATTTAATGGAGTTAGCATTTTTTCGTTAAGAAGTATAAAATCAATTTCGTTCATGCTAAGCATAAGTGGATTCACAATATTTCTCTTCGCTAAAGCAATTGCGTTAACAACGTTATAAAAATTTTGAATAACCATTCGGTTTCTAATTGACATGAACATTGTTAAACATGTATAGTTAATGTTTGCACGATTACTTAATGTATTTATTCTCTCTGTTAATTCGTTAAATTTGAGTTCTATATCTTTATTGATTTCTACTTGCTTATTGTTTGCTTTAACCAGTTCGCTCTCTCTAATTTGCAATATTTCGAAATCCTGATGATCTGGTGTACCTGCTATAAATTTTAAGATGGAGCCAAGGATCAATCAATTGATCTTTTTGTTTTATTTGGAGGCTTTGAAATTCTCGACAATCGTATAACCTCTTAGATATCGTCTTCAAGTATTTCCTTGCCTTGTTCGTCTCTGAGCACATTAATAAGTTTATAATTGTCGTTTAGGATTTGCTTCAATAAGGAGAAATTGGTAATATGTTTTAAATACAAATACTCTTGATAGACAGCTACTTCGCCGTTTGGTACTGGAATAAACAGGGCATTTGAATAATCCTTAATTCTGCCGATTGCGGATGAAAATAGAAATATCCTGAAAATGAGGAAAAATTTACCTCAGGTTATTTTTGTGAACCTCTCTTACATCAATTATGACAGCAGTTCCGAAGTCTGCTTGTATGGTTTTTAAGCTATAAAGATTGGATAATTTGTTGCCTAGTCTCTTATTTCTTCTCAAATAAACTTTGTCGCCACGATTGTACTGCTTGGGCGTAGTACCTTTGTTATGGTAAATCATGCCTTTTCTCTGTTTTTATATTAGTTTTTGTTCTATTTCTGTTTTTAAATTTCTGTTACAGCAATGAAACACTTCAGAAAGTTTATACCCAGTGACACTGTGAATGGTGTTATTATATTTATAGGCAGCTAACAGGAATAGTTCAACTTTATCAGTAGTGGTTGCTTTGATACATCTTGCTATTTCTGCCAGAGTAGAGTGCAGGCGTTCCACTTGACCGCCACGCGGCGTTCCACTCACTATGAAGAGCAGGGACAGTGTACCATGATATGTTGAAACAATTTTTTACAAAAGTTTGTATTGAGTTGGATATGAAAGCACCTTCATTATCAGAAATTATCAGCCTTGCCTGATAGAAATGTGATATAATTTCTGTAAGAGGATTTTTTATATCCGTTGCATTTCTGGGGCTAATATGTTTTATAATGGCAAATTTAGAGAATTTGTCCATACATGTTATAAAGTATTTTTTACCCGTATTGTAAATATCGATGTGAAGAATTTCACCGGGATATTTGGGAATTGGTGTGGGACATAACGGATGTTTAATCAGCTTTCGCGGGTATTTAGCTCGAAGTATGTGGTAGCTGGTGCATTTTTAAGGCCAAAAGGCATACGAATGTGGAGTTATATAAGTTAAAAATTATACGACTTCCTCTCGCTTTGGAGGCTGAACAACAAGTGCCGAGCGTTTATTTACAAAATATTCCTGACTTACATCTAACATATAATTACCTTAAAAGTAACTTAAACCTATGCGCTATGCGGTTCGCACACTGGTGTTGGCTGCGTTCTGCTGACGCTGTCTGTATGTTACTGTGAGAACATTTAGTTCCCACAGTACCGAGCGTATTTGGGGCACTCGTGTTAACTGCCCCCACCTTAAATATGAAAGTCCGCGTTTTTCTATCGATTGTTTGAGTTTATTTCGATCAAGTATCTGCATCTCTGCTGAAGGAATAATTGGTTGAGTATTCCGATTTCTCGTTCGTAACTTAATGCATAGTATTATTACTATGACAATAACAAATGCAGCAGATATCCCGTACCATAACTAGTTATTAATTTGAGGTGCACTTTTAAGTTCTTCAATTTCTGCGATATTTTTTATATATAGCTTATGAAGAAACGGCAACGATAACTTTTCGTTAAATTCAGTTTCTCTCAAAGAAGTTTTCCTTGGTGCTGGTAGTTGAGCTATGTCGGATGGTTGGAATGTATAGTACTTTTTTCCATAAATGGTGATGTTGCTTTTGAATGTAACGAGATATGTTCCATTAAGAGTCACTTGTTGATTATTTTCAGTCACATTATTTTTTTCGCCGTGCACTATGATTACGCCTTCTCTTATGATCTAAATATTGTCGATATGAAATGCTGATGCGGTCGGGCAGTTTGCTGTATGATGATTTAAAAGTTGATACAAACATTTATCTTCTGAGTCTATAATACAATAACTGTAAAGCCAAGACTTTTTACATTCGCTTAACGCTAAATTGTTTCTAATACAATCTGCGCTTATATTGTTTTTCAAATCTATTACTTTATTATTATTAATTACAGGTGCAACTAAAAAAAGATTACAAATTTTTTTTTTTTTTAATATACAAAAGAATTCTCATAAAAATATATTTTTACATCTGCTATATTTAACAAATCATTTAATGGAGTTAGCATTTTTTCGTTAAGAAGTATAAAATCAATTTCGTTCATGCTAAGCATAAGTGGATTAACAATATTTCTCTTCGCTAAAGCAATTGCGTTAACAACGTTATAAAAATTTTGAATAACCATTCGGTTTCTAATTGACATGAACATTGTTAAACATGTATAGTTAATGTTTGCACGATTACTTAATGTATTTATTCTCTCTGTTAATTCGTTAAATTTGAGTTCTATATCTTTATTGATTTCTACTTGCTTATTGTTTGCTTTAACCAGTTCGCTCTCTCTAATTTGCAATATTTCGAAATCCTGATGATCTGGTGTACCTGCTATAAATTTTAAGATGGAGCCAAGGATCAATCAATTGATCTTTTTGTTTTATTTGGAGGCTTTGAAATTCTCGACAATCGTATAACCTCTTAGATATCGTCTTCAAGTATTTCCTTGCCTTGTTCGTCTCTGAGCACATTAATAAGTTTATAATTGTCGTTTAGGATTTGCTTCAATAAGGAGAAATTGGTAATATGTTTTAAATACAAATACTCTTGACAGACAGCTACTTCGCCGTTTGGTACTGGAATAAACAGGGCATTTGAATAATCCTTAATTCTGCCGATTGCGGATGAAAATAGAAATATCCTGAAAATGAGGAAAAATTTACCTCAGGTTATTTTTGTGAACCTCTCTTACATCAATTATGACAGCAGTTCCGAAGTCTGCTTGTATGGTTTTTAAGCTATAAAGATTGGATAATTTGTTGCCTAGTCTGTTATTTCTTCTCAAATAAACTTTGTCGCCACGATTGTACTGCTTGGGCGTAGTACCTTTGTTATGGTAAATCATGTCTTTTCTCTGTTTTTATATTAGTTTTTGTTCTATTTCTGTTTTTAAATTTCTGTTACAGCAATGAAACACTTCAGAAAGTTTATAGCCAGTGACACTGTGAATGGTGTTATTATATTTATAGGCAGCTAACAGGAATAGTTCAACTTTATCAGTAGTGGTTGCTTTGATACATCTTGCTATTTCTGCCAGAGTAGAGTGCAGGCGTTCCACTTGACCGTTGCTCTCACTATGAAGAGCAGGGACAGTGTACCATGATATGTTGAAACAATTTTTTACAAAAGTTTGTATTGAGTTGGATATGAAATCACCTTCATTATCAGAAATTATCAGCCTTGCCTGATAGAAATGTGATATAATTTCTGTAAGAGGATTTTTTATATCCGTTGCATTTCTGGGGCTAATATGTTTTATAATGGCAAATTTAGAGAATTTGTCCATACATGTTATAAAGTATTTTTTACCCGTATTGTAAATATCGATGTAAACAATTTCACCGGGATATTTGGGAATTGGTGTGGGACATAACGGATGTTTAATCAGCTTTCGCGGGTATTTATTTTCCTGACAAATCTTGCAATTTTTTATGAGATTTTTTAATTTCTTTTTAATATGAGGAAAAAAAATCTGATATAATCTGTTTATAGACTTCTGCCTGTCCTCTGTGTGCTCTGTTATGTTCAGTTGTTACAATGTCCATTTGGTCATCAATATTCGGTATATCTTGTACACATTTTTTTGTGTATTTCATTTTGACTCCTGGGAACGCATTAATCAAATCGTTTTGTGTTTTACCTAAAACTTCGAGTGTGCAAAATATGCCATTGTTTACATCAGAATTTATTATTTCCTTCATAAATTCAATAGGTTTCAATGCCTTAACGGTTTTTGGAATAAGATTTTTGCTATCTTCAGAGCCTTGCTCTATGAAGATTTGGTTCTTGGAAGTATTAATCGGTTGCGGGACCGACGGTATTACTTTTGATAATTATTCTTCGCTATGGATTGTAGAACCACTGGTACTACCCACATTTATTGCCGTGATAACGCATCAGCGACCTTGTTGTCTTTTCCGGGTTTATAGTAAAAGGATGGCGAGTATTCTTCTTTAAATGCTTTCCATCTTTTGAGCTTAGTATTTAAATTTTTTTCAGACATGGCGAATGTTAGCGGTTGATGAACAGTAAAAATATTAGTTTTGGGTGCCCCATATAAATAATTTCTTAGGTTTTGCAAAGCCCATACTATTGCGAACTTTTCAGGCTCATTCGATGCATAATTTTGTTCTGTCTTGCTCAGAGTTCTGGATATCATTGTTATAGAGCGTCCGTTTTGTGAAAGCACCGCACCTATAGCGTCGGACGAAGCATCTGTTGTCAAGTCAAAAGGCTTTTGGAAATCTGGATATAAAAGGAGAACATCATCCGATGCCAAGATGGTTCTGATTTTTTCAAATGCTTCCAATGCTTCTGCATCCAAGCTAATTTTAATATGCTTTGACTTATGAGAGCTGATATGTCCATTATCACCGCTTAAGTATTTCGTTAGTGGCCTTGTAATGAGAGCATAGTCGTTCACAAATTTGCGGTAGTACCCAGAGAGTCCAAGAAAGGCTCGCAGAGCTCTTAATGACTTGGGAACTTCAAAGCTTAAAACATCACGAACTTTTTGGGGACATGTTCTAATACCATCGCATGAAACGGTAAAACCCAGGAATTCCACTTCTTTTTTGAAGAATTTCGTAAAGTTTAGAAAATATTCTGTCCAAATCTTTCAAATGATCTTCTGCGGTCTTAGAAAAAATTTTCACATCATCTTCATAGAAATGACAGCTTGTGCCTATTTCGGGTCTAAGTACGTAGTCAATTGCCCGTTGAAATATACTCGGAGCGTTCCGCAGACCGAATGGCAGCCTACAGAATTCGTACTTTCCATGGTTTATTGCTAACGCAGTCTTCTCTCTATCTTTTTCATCTAGTAATATTTGGTGAAAACCAGCTTTTAGGTCTATTATTGAATAAAATTTTGCTTGACCCAGATTTGACAGTATAACAGATATTTCTGGAACTGGGTATCGATCGGGTACAGTTTTTTCATTTAGTTTTCTATAATCGAATACCAATCTTAATTTCTTTGTATTATCCTCGTTCAGACCCTTTTTATTAACGACCAGCATAGGTGTATTATAGGGAGAACGGGACGGTTGGATAATACCATCCTTCAGCAGTCGTTCAATTTCATTATTGACGAACTCAATATGTGCCATAGGATATGGTCGGGGTTTAGAGTAAATGGGTTCTGAACTCGTTGTTCTGATCGATGCTTTAACAGAAGTGTTAAATGGTAATTTATGTTCGGCCTGAGCAAAGACTTTTACATGTTTTTTTATCAGTTCTTTCAACTGATTTTTTAAATCGGATGGGACAGATTTGCAATCGATATCGATAGCACTAACGTTTTCACAATTTAACAACTCAAAAGGTTCTTCTCCATCTACATGGATTAATACACCCATTTCGGCGTCGATTTTAGCTCGTATGTGCTTTAGAAAGTCATAGCCGACCCTACTCTAAAAAATTAATCTGGTTTACAAGGTTATCATTGGATGCTTCATTCTGTTTAGTTTTAATGTGCTGTTGTATATGATTCACACGCTGAAATTTTGGTAAAGTTGACCTATCAGATTCCCGATGTCTTTTCCCAAATTGGTTCTGTGATGCTACTGAAGGCGGAGTAATTTGAACCTCATTGAGTTTTGCCGTTAGAGCAGAAACCTCTGACTGAATCTTTTGGTTGTTAATTTTGTTTTCAGTCATTATTTCTGCCATTCTCCGCATGATACTAGAACAGGCAGTTTCTACTGCATTTTGAACTGCTAGTGCAATGTTCTCTGCCATAATTATCTATTTTTTAAAACCTATACTAACAGATAACAGAAATCACTATTACTAGCACTATTACTGACACTATTAATAACACAAATAAACAACTAACACAACTCTTATTTAATTAACAAAAAAGGCACTTATTTCACTAACAATTAATAATATGAAATTCCTACAGTACTATCCACATGGTTCGGTTTCAGGGTTCCAGGGTCCGTTCTGCGATTCTTCGTTGATGGTGAAACCGGAACGTATAAACTCATTTTTCCTTTAACGGGAAATTTCGGAGTTCAACTTTGTCTTTTACTTTGTTTTTCCTAGTACTAGGCATTTTTTCAAAGAAGATAGTTAGGCGCCAGTTAAAAATTATACGACTTCCTCTCGCTTTGGAGGCTGAACAACAAGTGCCGCTCCGTTTATTTACAAAATATTCCTGACTTACATCTAACATATAATTGCCTTAAAAGTAACTTAAACCTATGCGCTGCCCAGACGCTGCATCAGCATTATCTCCACACTCGGTTCGCACACCGGTGTTGGCTGCGTTCTGCTGACTCTATGTCTGTGTGTTACTGTGAGAATATAGTTTCCACAGTACCGAGCGTATTTGGGGCCTCGTGTTAACTTATATATATTTCATGATACCCATTTGCTAAATCTAGCGTTGAAAAATATATTGATTTCGCTAACTTGTCGAAGAGGTTTTCTATATTTTGTGTAGGAAACCGGTCATCTTCGGTCTTTCCATTCAATTTTCTATAGTCAACACAAATGCGGTATTGCACCTGGGCATTTTTGTCTGGCTTCTTTGCAACAACCACTATCAGGGAAGCGTATTTGCTCTGACTTTTTATTATTATGCCCTGTCGCTCCAAGCCGGCAATTTGCTTAACGACTTCATCTTCGTGTTTCTTCGGCAATCTATATAATTTTGAAAGAATGGGTTTGTTTTCCTTAGGTGTATCTCGTACCTTATCGTCGAAGTATGAGTTAATTGGTCGCCATCCCGATATTGGATGTCTTGGAATTCTTTAAGAAGGGAGCTCATGCTGTTTGTTCTTCACGATTGAGGCTGCCGAGATCAGGATTACCCTGTTCTAAATAATTACAAGACAAATCTTGTCCACGTTTTATTTTTAGAACTGTATTATTTGTTGGGGGGCATGGGTCTGTGCACGCGAGATAACGTCGTTGATTGCGCTCAACATGGAGAGCTGCCAAGGCAATCCTCGTTAGTGCACAGGTCAAGTTGACATACAGCCTCCAAGCGGCGCCCCCTGGAAGAAGTGCGATGGGATGGGCCCGGCATAAAAGCGATGAAGAACTGCGATATCTACTACAGCAATTGCTATAGAGAGAGAAGGCAGCGCTTATTCGGATGCGGATTTGTTGTTCGAGGCAGACTTAGGCAAAAAGTCTTGAGCTACGACCCCGTCAGCGAACACCTCATGACGATCCGCATCAAGGCTAAATTCGGGAACATCAGCCTAATTTGCGCTCACACCCCGACAGAGGAGAAGGATGACAACATCAAGGATGACTTCTATGATCTCCTAGAAAGAACATACGATCGATGCCCCAGCTACGACACCAAGATCGTTCTAGGAGATTTCAACGCTCAGCTGGGAAAGGAGGACATCTTTGCTGGAGCCATCGGTAAACACAGCCTACACGACAACACATCCGGAAACGGACTCAGGCTGTTGGACTTCGCCTCGGGGCGGAACCTCTCTGTGGCTAGCATGCGGTTCCCACACCTGGACATTCACAAAGGGACCTGGCGATCTCCTGATCAATCCACCATCAACCACGATCGACGTCAGACACTCCTCCAGTATTCTCGATGTCCGAACCTTCCGAGGTGCAAACATTGACTCGGATTATCACCTTGTTGTAGCCAAGGTAAGAACACGGATATCGAGAGAGCAACGGAGTCGAGAAAGGCCAAAACGGTTTGAAGTCGAAAAGCTACAATCGCAACCGATTGCTGGGAACTTTGCCGACCGAATCTCCCTGAAACTCGCTCAGAGTTCGACGCTTCCTGCACTAAGCATAGAAGAGGAATGGAAACGTTGTCAAGAAGCCATCAAAGAAGCTGCCACTGATGTGCTGGGTTTCACGTCACCACCCAGAAGGAACCCATGGTTTGACGACAAGTGCAGGCAAGCGCACGCAGTTAAACAAGATGCCTATAAGGCGACGCTGCATCGGACAAAGAGGGATGTTCGTGAGCTCTACAAACAGAGAAGAAGGGAAGAGCACCGGCTTCTAAAAAACGAAAAAGAAGGAGCATGAGAAGCGCGCGGTCGAGGAAATGGAAAGGTGTTATGGCAGAAATTAAGTCCGAAAGTTTTACCGAAAGGTAAAACAGCTATCCGGAGGATACAAGGTTCGGACCAAAGCCTGCCGGACCAAAACGGACAACTCGTAGTAGAGTCGCAGTCTGTGCTGAGAATCTGGAAGGATCATTTCTGCAGACTACTTAACGGCGATGACGACCCAAATCCCTCTGTTAGGCACAATGCTCCACTCAATTTGGACGATGATAGACAAGCATTCCGTCCCCCCGACTTAGACGAGGTGAGGATAGCAATATCCAAGCTGAAGTCGAACAAAGCTGCTGGCGAGGACGGACTGTCCGCAGAACTATTTAAAGCAGCTGGAGATGACCTGGTTGGGTGCATGCACCAGCTCATCTGTAAGATATGGTCGGAGGAAAGCATGCCCGATGAGTGGAATCTCAGCGTCGTTTGCCCAGTTCACAAAAAAGGAGACGCCTTTGACTGCGCCAACTACCGAGGGAAAAGTCTCCTGAACATCGCATACAAGATCCTCTCTGCCGTATTGTGTGAGCGTCTGAAGCCGTTTGTCCATGACCTGATAGGTCAGTGTGGTTTTGGGCCACGAAAGTCCACAATGGACCAGATCTTTACATTGCGGCAGATCCTGGAAAAGACCCAAGAAATGCAAATTGACACTCACCACCTACTCGTCGATTTCAAGGCTGCATATGACAGTGTGCATAGAGACGAGCTATACAGTGCCATGCCTAGTTTTGGCATTCCTACCAAACTCGTCAGATTGTGTAGGATGACGATGGAGAACTCTCGCTGCTCCGTCAAGGTCGGTAACGAACTCACCGAGACCTTCAATGTCAAAAAAGGTCTTAGACAAGGCGACGCACTGTCATGTGTCTTCTTTAACATCATCCTCGAGAAGATCGTGCGTAACTCACAAGTGAACACCAGAGGCACGATCTTCCAGAAGGCAGTTCAATTGCTAGCTTACGCTGATGACATTGACGTGATTGGACGAACACAGCGAGCCGTCAATGAGGCGTTTGCTGGCATTGAAGCGGAAGCAGCTAAAATGGGTCTGGCGGTAAATGAGGGCAAAACAAAGTACATGCTGTCATCAAGGAAGGACACACAACATCGACGTCTCTGACGGAGCGTCACACTAGGCAGCAGAAACTTCGAGGTAGTCAAGTACTTCATCTACCTCGGCTCCGCAGTAAATAGGGACAACAACACCAATACCGAAATCAAACGTAGAATCACTCTTGCCAATCGCTGTTTCTTTGGGCTCAAGAGGCAATAGAATATTAAAGCCCTCTCTAGAAAGACGAAGCTCGCTTTATATAACAGCTTGATCATCCCCTTCCTACTTTATGCCGCGGAATCTTGGACATTAGCAAAGGCGGATGAGGAAGCCCTTAGTCTCTTCGAGAGAAAAGTTCTGCGTGCGATTTTTGGTCCTGTTTGCGTTGATGGCATCTGGAGGAGAAGATTTAATGACGAACTCTATGGGCTGTACAGCGACATGCGCCTGGTCAAGCGTCTACGGATACAACGCTTAAGATGCCTAGGCCATGTAGAGCGTATGGAAACCACTGCTCCGGCCCGAAAAGTCTTTGAATCCGTGCCATTGGGACAACGCAACAGAGGACGACCTAGACTAAAGTGGCGCACACAAGTGGAGAAGACCTCAACCAACTTGGAGTGCGCAACTGGAGACAGCTAGCGAAAGATCGTGCTGGCTGGAGAGGCATGTTGGTTGAGGCCCAGGTCCACCCTGGACTGTAGCGCCACAAGAAGAAGAAGAAGAAGTATTATTTGTTAGCGTTATTTTTCCATTCTCAATGTCTATTGTTTTAAAAAAATAATTTTTATGCTCTAAAATCTGAGCATTCGTTCTAATGTATGTATTACTGTTGTAGCCAAATTCTGCTGGTACGGAAAATTTAATAATATTTGTTATTTGGTTGCTTTTACTATTTCTGGTCTTAATTTCAAAAGTTTTTGTAGAACTTTGTATGGTGTCATGTCAAGTTTATTAGCGTTTACAATGGTCATGGCACTAACTGTATCTATGAGAACATAATGTTTTTCATTTTGAATATTGACACATACTGTCATTAATTGTCCTAGGCTCCATTCAGAAAAACCGGTGATTCTACTGAATTGATTTCTTGTCTGATGTGTTCCGGGTCAGCCTATACGTTATTGCTATCCTGTGACTGTTGATAGTAAGACATATTTCTTGTCTATCTTGACACATTCGGATGGTAATTATTATTGTTTCTAATGTTCCCAGAAGATCTACTACTTGTGACTACATTATTTCTAACACTACTTCCTGGGTTCCTAAAATTTTCCCTAACTCCTTGTTCCGTGAGAACTCTATTCTGGTGCCTCCATTGGGGTGGTTGCTGTATATACTGATAAGTGGTCTTTATATTCCCTTCGTCATGACCAATGTATGAAAATAACTCCATGGCTCGTCCTTTGATCTTCGTCTGCTGCGGTTTGTCACGTCTGGCATTTCTTGGTTCTGTGCCATTGTCTTTTTTTTTTATTTTTGTTTTAACTTTACTTTACAAGGCTACGTATTACGACTGCACCAAATAAATATTTACAGACTTATTCTTTTTTGGTTAGGAACTTTTATTATTTCTTAGCTATTATAAGAGTCTACAATATTTTACTATTTTTGAATAATATGGCCGCTGTCTTTAGATGGGCTGCACCGTACTATTCTTTGGTGATTTATTCTTACAACTAACTTACAAAAGTCTACGAATGCCAGAAGAAGATATATCCTAACAGAAGGATTACTCTACCTACTTCCGCAACATTCTGGAGTCGGCAATTTCCTTGCTTGTGTTCCCTTTTCACAATATTTCCCAATAGGTTAACCGAATGCATTGGTTTAGTTTTTCATTCCCGGACATTGTCATTTTAATGGGTCAACATAAAAGTGATGATGTCAACTTTTTGTTTTGCACTGAGTGCATTGCCCAATGTAATGAGTCAGTGACGAAATGTTTGAACACAAGCAATATCACATTGAAGTATGGTATTATGACCAATACTTATCTCGCGCGCCATCTGAGGGATCCCGGGGCCACTCAGGAACACGGCGGATATGCTGGCGCGTCTCCACATACAGAATCCTGGTCTCGAAACCAGAAGGTGGAATGTCTTCTCCCACAGGAACAGCAAGAACCGGGAAAATAAAGACGGTTGTACTCTCGTTGTGGGCCTGGACCGACCTTCGGTTGAGACCATAGTCTCCGGATACGGCACTCGTCCCTATCTGCACCTTGGACGGATTAACTTCCGCCTCATGTCCAAGGTTTGCGAATAAGGGATGCTCTGCATGCCACTGTTTACCCAGATCAACCTTCATCATTCTAAGGATGCTACTGCAATCCTATACACATCGTATCTATCCAGGAACCATTGTTTTGGAAATATCGCACCTGTGGCCTTGGTAGTCTATGAGGCTTCTCCCCACTCTTTCACGGGTGATCGGAAAGACCGAGAGCTTGTCAACCAAGCTTGGACAATTCTGTGGACAAGATTTGGTTGCTGCGGTCATTAAATATAACTAAGGCAGATCATGGCACAATTTTGTCGGGACTTCGGCCTACTTCCTACCTACTGGAGGTCCTACCACCTCCACCAAGGGAAGTAGCAGAACTCGTAGAGTACTGCGAATCGAAAAAGATGGGTTATCTGTTGCGAGGCCAATCCTCAAAACATCTTCTGGAGCAGCAGCAAGTGTAACAGGAGAGGGTCATATCTTCTCGATTTCGCACTTTCGACTGGATCGCAACCAAAATACATATCTTAAGGAGATCGCAGACTGCAACGTTCTGTCGGAAGTGTCCATGTCTTACCATAGATATATACAGTTCCGAATCCTATGCGAAACCAACGTCTCGCATAGGAGCAGGAACCCTAGGAGAATAAACTGGCTAAAGTTTAGGGAAGAATTCGCAAATCGCACTGTGCCTCTCAGAACGAGGCGTAGGGTTGAGGTGGCAGTTCGGAACCTGAACGACACCCTTACCAAATGTTTCGAACTGACACGCCCAGTCAAAAAAATACTCCTGCAGAACCCCTGTTCCGTGGTGGGACGAGGAATTGCAGAGAAAGCGAAAGGAAACCAGAAAACTGGGACCAGTATCGATTAAGACAAAAAAATATAAAAAAATAGTTCGAGCTTCGAAAAGTGCCTCTTATTAACACTTTTGTGGTAAAATTAAAACACTCAGTGAAACCAGCAGACTAGTGAAAGTCTTCAAAAGGGACAAAACAGTGAGGCTGGACACACTAAGAAAACCAGACGGTACCTATACCGAGTCTTAAGCTGAGACCCTCCAACTCATGCTAGAGACTCCTATCCTTTCCTGGTAACCAGATCACAGTCGGCTCAAAACCAGTGCCAATTTCCGAAACTATGGATGAGCAGACAAATACTACACCCATAGGCTGATATATTTCATCGCTCGTGGTCACTGATGAAGCCATCAAGTACGCTGTTGCGTCTTTTGATGGTTTGAAGTCACCGGACACCGATGGCATATATGCAGACTGCTGCAAAAGGGCATACCCCCTATACTGCCGGCTCTGAAAAGAATCTTGACTGCCAGCTTCGCACTCACTCGCCAAAAACTTCAGGCCTATCAGTCTTACCTCCTTCATTCTAAAAAGCTTGGAGAGGCTGGTCGAACTGCACCTGCGCGAAAACGCTTTGCGATCACGCCCTCTATCTCAGATGCAACATGCCTATCAGCGCGGAAAATCTTGCGAGACTGCACTTCAAAATCTCGTTGGAAGAATTGAAAGTGCACTCGACAGGAAAGAATACGCACTGGGCATTTTCATCGACGTAGAGGGTGCTTTCGACAATGCGACTTTCGATGGATTGTGTAAGGCGGCCAGGAATCACGTAGAAGAATCATTGGTGTTGTGGATAACAGCAATGCTAATGAACAGGACTATAATCGCGGAGGCGGAATGTGACAAATTTGTAATGTCGGCGGGTAACAGGAGCTGCTTATGGTGCATGCTGGTCGATTCTTTGCTTTCCGCTTTGAACAGTTTTATCACCTACGCCCAGGCTTATGCAGACGATGTAGCCGTACTGGTCACGGGAACATGCCTCGCGGCCGTCAGTGAACGCGGGCGGCTCTTGACATGATCGATAGCTGGTGTACTAGTAATGGGCTTTCAGTCAACTTTCTTAAAACTGAGGTTGTTCTCTTTACGAGAAGGAGGAATATGACTGGTTTGACTGAACTCGTACTTAATGGCGTCAATATCCCACTTTCCAATGAAGCGAAATATCTAGGTGTTATCCTGGACAGTAAACTTCTATGGAAAAGACACATTGAGACAAAAACCTCCAAGGCGCTGTCTTCTGGCAACGCAAGGGGGTACTTGGCAAAACCTGGAGTTTATCACCTAAAAAATCCGGTTGAATCTACACAGCAATGATAAGACCACTTTTCTCTTTTGGATCTGTCGTTTGGTGGAACAAACTTTCGCACAAATACGTGACTGCTGCTTTCACCAAGCTGCAAAGAACAGTTTGTCTCGGCTGCACTGGCGCTTTCCCCAGCACGCCTGGCTCTGCTCTTGATGCTCTGATTAATCTCCCCCCTTGATCACCACATCATGGGATGTACACCCAAGGCCATCTCTCGATTAAAAAGGAATGGTCTTTGGTTCCACTCGCACTGGAGCTTTGATGACATGCCGCCTGATGCGAGGTCGCCAATAATACAGCTGCAACGCTTATACAAAGTCGACTTCTTCCATGTCCTGGACTGGCTGTGGCCAGAAACTGAACCGGGAAAGGAATGTAGTCGGATTTTCACGGACGGCTCCAAGATAACGGAGGATTCTGGAGCTGCGGCCATCGTGGAAAACGACAACATCAGACTTCACGCCTCCTTAGGTAATTTCGCGTCGGTCTTCCAGGCCTTCACGATCCTAATGGCCATTAACTATATTGTGAAGAATAGGTACTCTACCCTATAACCACTTCCAAGATAGTTCAAGAATGCAAGTCTTCCCTTAATTTGGTTGGCAGGCTGAATTCGCTAAGACTTGTTTGGGTCTCGGGTCATGACGGGATCCTGGGAAACGAGACTGCCGATGAAGTAGCTAGGCTAGATTCAGCAAAGGCATTCGTAGGACGCGAAACCACCTTGGGACTACCTGCGTCCCTGGTGAGGGCCTCCGTCGATGGTTGGGTCTCCCTACAGCACAACCAGAGATGACGTGACTCTCCAGGAAGCAGGCTGACCAAGAGTATGCTCCCAAACGTCTGCAAGAAATTCGCGTCTTTTCTGCTATCTCTAGACAGAAACGAGTGCAGACAACTTGTCGGCGTGCTAACGGGACGCTATGCACGTGAGTCGGCTTGGGCTTAGTGATGTCACACTCTGCGACGCCTGTGGAGAAGGTAAAGACACTTCAGAGCACATTCTCTGTCAGTGTCCTGCTTTCGCTAGTATCAGGTGGCGGTTATTTAAAGCTGATGTGGTAGGAACTGAAAACCTATGTTCTATATCACAGAAGCGCATCTAGGTTTTTCTTTGGAAAACCAAAAAATTACATTAAATGAAGGTTACTGCTCCAGTGCAGTTTATCCCAACCTCCAACGAAAAAAAAGCAGCAGAAAATATAGTGCTTTGACATTTTGAAGTATTCATGGCAAATCTTATTGTCGGTAATTTCAAATTCCATTATGTATGCTAACTTCCAACATATATTGATAATTGTGTTTTAAGATCTCTATTTTTCTTCTCAACAGGGTTTCAGGATGGTGAATTGGCGTAAAGGATTGCTTAATCGCCAAGCAGAAAATTAATTTTTGTATTAAACCAGCTATAAATTGTGTGCCATTGTCAGTATGAAGTCTCCTCGGAACTCCATATCTTAAAAACACTTCATTTAGAAGTGTGTCAGTACAATTTTCTGCAGTTCCATCCTTAAGTGGAAAAAGTTCAACCCAACAGCTGCATAGATCTTCCACAATCAAAATCCATTTAAAGCCATCAGATGTTATAGGTAGAGGACCAAATAAATCTACGACTATGACTTCAATCTCTGACTACTTGGAGTTGTTTGAAATAATCCGGCTGGTTTCAGAATCGTCGCATTATACCTCCGACACTCAAAACAGTTTTTCACATGTTTAGCAACGTCTGACCTCATTTCCGTCCAGAAATTACACATTGATATACGGGCTAAGGTTTTGTCCAAACCATAGTCTCCGGCTGTAGAGTCGTCATGGTACTTTTTCAATATAAGTTTTTTCATGGCCTTAGGCACAACAAGTTGACCAGTCTCCTTTGTTACAATATCTGTAAAGTATCAATCCATCAATCATAAAATATCCTCTATAAGTCCATCGAATAACTTCTTCGTCGTTCCGATCGATAGCTTCCACAGCAATCTTCAAGTCCGGATCCAATAACTGTTTTTCTCTAAGCTCTTTAGCACCACATTTCGGTATGTCCACATCGATTGGGCATATCACACACATTTCTTCATTCTGCTCTTCATCAGAGCAGGGTGGTCTGGAGAGCGTATCGGCAACAGCATTATTCCTGTCCGGGTTGTATCCAATTGTGAGATTAAACGATTGCAGCTGGAGTGCCCATCTCACTAATCTACCAGTAGGTAACTTCAATGACATAAGCCATTTCAGTGGTTGATGGTCTGTTAGAATTCTGACTTCTGAACCCTCATTGTATCCTCGGAATTTTTGAACGGCTCACACCACTGCTAAAGCTTCTCTTTCCGCTGTTGAGTAATTGCGTTCTGCTGGTAGTAATAAACGGCTAGCGTATTCAATTGGGTGTTCCATTTCTCTCTCCCTATGCACTATGGGGCAGCTCTATGGCAGGAGCGGCGAGAAGTCAATTTTTAAAAACGTAACCGATCTCAATGAAAGTTACCTTTCCGGCTAGCTGATAATATGGCCCATATGGTTTGGGAATTCTTTTCCTAATAAGTGGCTTAATCACTCAGCGTTTGGCATCAAAGTTGTAAGAATAGGGAAGTTGCGTTCATTCAAAAGTACTTGACGCAACTTTGTTCAGTTGGTACATTAAAAAACAAGTGTTTGTAACAAATGTTTTGGATTAAATTTATCAATTAGAATATGTTCTTTGAATACAATTAGTTTTCACTCGGATACAAAGTAGCGTTAGCCCAAAAAAATGGCGGATTACAAGAACCTGAAAGTTGTTTTTAAATAACGGTATTTTTAAATAGGCAAACATCGAGCTAAATTTGAACTTAATTGTTTTAGCTTAATCATTTCATTACTGAAAACCGAAGTCAAAAGTCACCGATGTTTGCCTAAACTATTTTTTTTTAATTTTTTGTGTATATACAGCTTTGCTTAGAATAATGGCACCATTATTGATTTTGCTAATCACTTTTTCCCATGGTCAGGTAGGCGCTTCATATTCATTGCACAACATCTTTATTACGTTTATTTACTATTTTAAGTTGGGCAAAATAATATCGGCACCTTATTCTGAAGAGCCTTCTCGTAGCGTACACCAGCAGTTAACATTTCTTGACTTTAAACCTTATTTTACACATATTATTATAGATACAATTTCAAAAGTGCAAGTGCAAGTACAAGTGCAAGTGTAAGTGTCGAAAATATTGAACTATTGTTATTATATTCAAGGGGTCAAAATGCAATTTTTTTCTTGCGAAAGACAGTAGCTCTTTGAAATATTTTTGAATAGTAAATTTAGGACTTTTGAGAAAAGAATTGAAGATGTTGAGTCATCTAAATTAACAAACACAAACTGCTCTGAAAACCATGTATCAGAGCTAAGGAAAGAGTTAAAACGTTTCAAAAGTGAACTCAAATCTATATGGAACAAAAGCCACCGCACAAGGTCGGTGTTTGAAAAAAAAAAACGAATCAATTTGGCTTCAAGAAAAAATAAACTTCGCAGTGTTTGCACAACCCTCTGGACGTCCTCAGGTAAGTTTTGATCAATTGAGTAATCGGAGAAAACGTGAAAGATCGTCCCGATCTTAGGGACACATCTGCTGAATAACTTCTTTAAAAACGCAATCAAATCAAGCGAAATAACAGGTATAGACGTAAATCTGATAAAAAAATTGCAGTGCTTATCCAGCGGATTTAATATAGATGTGCCAAAATTTAAAAGTTATTGCCTTGAAACTGCGAAACTGTTTGTATCGCTGTATCCTTGGTATTATATGAGTACTTCAGTTCACAAGATATTGATACATGGGCATGAAATAGTTTCTCAGAGTGTGTTACCAATTGGTGAATTAAGTGAGGAAGCATTAAAAGCAAGCAATAAGGATTTTGAAATGTTTAGAGAGAATTTCAGTCGAAAAACATCTAGATAAAACACTCTTAGAGATATTATGAATAGAATGTTAATTCATCTATTACAAACCAGAGAGTAAGAAAGCCTGCAATAAAAGTTCCATTTAATACTGAAGCTATTGAACCTCAAATTGACTGCGATTACTTTTCGGACTCAGAATAATTTGTAAATTAAATATTGAAAATGTAAATAAAATGTTTTACTTTTATTTAAAACCCAGATACACAAAATATTTTATTTTCAGATTTTCCAACTTTGTAAATTGTCCCAAAGTAAAGTTATACTGTTCTTCCAAAATTTTAATTTAAAAAGAAAATAAACTGTTAATTTATTATATAATTTTATTTGAAATTGACTGCAGAATAAAAAAAAATAAGTCCACGATTGTTTAATTTATTTTGTAAATCCAACCCCCCTACCAAACAAGTACCATTATTAAATGTTATAACGATTCTTTCGGAAAACTAAGCAGTTAAAGTTATTTTGACTTCGGATTTGAATTCAGCACACCCAAATCCTTTAGAAAAATATATTTTGGTTAACTCAACTAAAGGGCTTATAATTATCGCCGTCAAACGGCCATGCCTGCCCCACTGTGCCATGGAGTAATACCGCTCTGATTGCATAGTTGCTGGCATCCGTTTTTAACAAGAAAGGAATAACTTCTTCTGGACGTAACGTCACGGAATTGAGCTCAAACCAAGATTGGGGATCTGTTCGGTTTACCTTTTGTGGTCCCTTAAAAAGGTCTTTCGGTTTTTCAGGCGTTATCATACCAACTGGAACTGCGTCCGAAAAAATCGCTTGTACCATATGTTGTGAATAATCAGTTGGCAATTTCTTTGCAAAGGACTCCGTCAACAAATGTGATCACTGCATTTACTCGCTTAAAGTGGCATCCATTTTGCTTTAGTTTTTGAAATAATTTTTTCCTGCTATGCTAGTTCTAGCTGCTGTATCTAAATAAGCTTCACCTTTTCGACCGTTGATGTTGATATCTACAATTTGTACTTTTCTTCCAACTATACTTGTGCCTAAGAGGTTAAAATCATTTTTATTGCTGCAGGTTGAACAATTTGAGCGGAAAAATCCTGCAGCTCCACACACGTAGCAATTCAAAACTGGCCTTGTGGTTTTATAGGTTACAGCCGTGCTACCTATTTCTTCGCTTTTTACATTCTAAAAACATTACTCCGCTAAGTAACCATTTTTCCTTCAAAAAGTACACCGCCTTTTATCATCAACTACGTTTTCGGAAGCCTTCTTTTCCTTTATGTCAGCTTCAACATCTCTAGCTTGATTCAAGAGATTCTGAAATGAACTGATCGATTTTCTATGAATCTTTGCTCGTATGTTCATCCGAATTTGGCCATAGATCATATTCAGTTGGATTTGTTCCGATAGATCATCTGAAAGCTTTGTAAATAGAGCTCTTTTCCTGCAAATGAACTGATCAATAGTTTCACTTTGTTTTCAAACAGTTCAGCATAAATGCGCCACGCCAGTTTTACTGGAAAAAATGTTTGATGTAGGAGCCTTATGGCATCATCGGTTTTTGCCTCATTTTTCACTCCTTGCCACCAACAAATCCTTGCAAATCCTTCCAATAGTAGCGGCGGACTAGTCAGAGCATTTTCATTAGTAATGTTCTCTGCATTTTTATAGACTGTTATCGTCGCAATGAACTTTTCTACATTACTTTCTCCGTACATTTACCAAAAGTTCCTTAATTCGGTTTTGGTTGCATGGCTAAAACCACTCGTTGGAACTGATCTTCCGTAAACGCTATCATCGGTGTGGAAATCATTACTGCAATGTCTATTTCCTGGACTAAGCTTTCGATAGATGACGATGACAAATTGAGTTGTCCACTATCTGCTGTGGGCTTCGGTTTCGTTTGTCTTCAGTGCAATACGTTTGCATTTTCTTGTCATTGACTTTTTTCAGCCTGTTCAAACTTTTATGATTCTACTGTATTTACAGCATCCATGTCTTTGGGCGTCAGTTGTGGCGGAAAGGAAAAAAATTGCTGTCTTCTTTACAAAAAACCGTAGTAACTCGTGTAAATCAATTGTAAATCAATTGTAACGGTTCGTACTTCAGTTCTCTTCATTTACTTTGTTTTTCAATTCTTTCCACGGAATTTATAACGGTACATTGGTGTAGCACATTTTAAATTTGTTTTTACATAAAATGTACTTAATTTAATAATGTAAACAATAAATCTGTGGCAATTCAAGTGTCCTATAAATAATAACGTAATGTATATAATTCACTTTAGTTTGCAAAGAAAACAAGTTTATTATATTCTAAAAAGGATGACTGCTACAAGTAGTTATTATTTTTATAGTACAAGAACTATTACAAATTGATAAGATTTGTATATTAAGGTACATTTTGTCTAGCACGTACGAAAATAAATTCAGAAAAAATAATATAATATAAAAAAATAATATATTTCATAACATAAAATTATGTATAATAATTAGTGGTAGCCAGTCCCGCGAAGAATGACCGTTCCGTGGAGAGATTTGTATGTATGATGGCTTATGAAATATGTAGCAAAACTGTTAGAAGTATTGAATTAGTGTTTTGGAAATTCTGAATAATTTTTTTTATTAACTCAACTTGGTAACAGTTTCTGACTGGAAATTACATGTACTACTACTTATATGTAATAATAAAATTTGAAACTTCCCAGAAGTCGGTCATCTTTTTTGGTTCTTTTGGTTCAACAGGTTATGGGCCCAGAACACGTGCAAATTTAAGAGAATTCGCGTTTATACACCATTATATATATAGTACATTATATTTTCTTCGATTTTCAAGTTGAGTTACGAAATGGATTCTGAAAGCTTTAAACTCCAAAATTCAGAGCAATATGCAGTATGGAAATTTCAAGTAAGCATTTTGCTCAATGCCTCCGGTTTGTTCGATCAGGTAAATGGCTTGAATGAACGACCAGTAAAAGAGGAAAGTGAGACTCAGACTGCATATAATGATCGTTTAACATCGTGGATGAAAATCGACAGTAAGGCTCAGCGAATCATTGTTACAAGTGTGGGTACAACACCGCTCCGCCACATTGTTAACTGTATCACTGCGAAGGAAATGTGGGCGAAGTTAAAGGCGGTGTATGAACAAACTTCAAGTGCAAATATCCACCTGTTGCTTCAGCGATTTTATGGTTTCGAGAAGGAGCCTGATGATGATCTTGCAACCCATATTTCGAAGTTGGAAAACATAGTCAGGCAACTCAGAGATATTGGGGAACAAATTTCCGACAGTATGGTCATAACGAAAATCTTTATGACTCTTCCAGAAAGCTTTCAGCATTTTTTTTTCGGCATGGGAGTCTACAATTAAAGATGAACAGACGTTGGAGAATCTGCCGTCACGTCTAATAATGGAGGAGACAAGAGTGCTTTCACATTCGTCTGTTTCGGATGGTCCCACGGCGTGCAAAACACAATCATCGGAAACGACAACAAGCAAATGTCTCCAAACCAGGAAAGTGCTTTCCATGCAATGAGTTTGGTTAGTGGAAGCGAGAGTGCCCAAAAAAGCTCTTTGATCAGCGAAAGAATGGTAACCGAAGGGAAGCACAAAGGGGGGATGCGCTCATGTGTAGTATGACAAAGTTTTCGGAGAGACCATGGACTGGAAGTAAAGGTGAAGTAGCAGCGGGTATGACTAGTGTTACTGGGTGATCAACTGATTACTGGAAGTGCAAGTGAGTGAAAGGGGGAAGGATGCTTTCGGTAGAAGCTGACCGACATAGGATTGGAAATAAAAATGAGGCGAAAGCGGAGATCTCTATGGCTGAGGACAACAATCCGGTATGGTCTGGCAGTGGAAGACAGGTACAAAAGGGGCATTTTCGGACATGCAATGCATTAATTGTTAATGATAAGCAAATGGAAGACAATTGGTACCTTGACTAAGGAGCTAGCTAACCACATAACGTGGAAAAAAAATAGTTTGTGCGATATGAGAATTTTTCCAATCCGATCGATATTAAGGTTGGAAGTGGCGAAAACATTTTAGCACTAGGAATTGGTGATATCAATAGATTGGCATTTAATGGAAATATGTGGTGTGAAAAGCATTTATCGAATGTTTTGTATGTGCCAAAAATTTCCGTGCATCTTTTTTCACAAAGTCGTGGCTCGGACAAAAGATTACAATTTAAATCTGACAGATTGAGGTGTGAGTTTGCAACAGATAATGGAACGGTTGTGGTAGTGGGAGAGCGACAGGAACAGTTGTTCAAGATGTGTTTTAATGTGCAGGCTCCGACGGGACAAAGCGGAAACTTGGCGACAACTATAGATTTGCCATTGAAAATATGGCATGAGAAAATGCGTCACCACATGTTCGTTTCATAGATGATCAACATTTTTCATGCGATGCTTGCATATATGGAAAACAGCACAGATTACCATTTTCAAGGAGCACGTTTCAAGCTAGTCAGCCTGGTGAGCTTGTACATGCGGATGTATGTGGGCCTATGGAACAAACTTCTGTCGGTGGATCCAGGTATTTTGTATTTTTTAAGGACCACTTTTCACACTTCAAAGCAGTGTATTTTATAAAAAAAACAAGACGGAGGTTTTCTCTTCGATCGAAGATTTTATTACTCGTGTCATCCTATTAAAACATTGCGTACTGACAACGGAACAGAGTTTGTCAATGCAGACGTTAAATTACATCTTGGCAAACATTGTATTCGTCATGAAACAACCGTATCATATTCTCCTGAGCAGAATGGCAGTATTGAGCGGGAAAACCACACAATAGTTGAGGCTGCTCGAACTATATTGCATTCGAGGAACTTATCGTAGAAATTTTGGGCTGAAGCTACAAATACGGCGGTTTATGTCTTGAATCGGACTGGTACAAACACTATAAAGGGCAAATCTTTATATGAGATGTGGTGTGGCAAAAAACCAAACATTAGAGAGTTCCAAGTTTTTGGTATTGAAGCATTTATGCTTATACCGAAGCAGAAACGTAGAAAATGGGACAAAAAGGCGGAGAAGGGGCTTTTCATGGGGTATGCAGAGAACACCAAGGGGTACCGCATTTGGATTCCAGCAAGACAAAAGGTGGAAATTGCAAGGGATGTTACATTCAAAGAAGTTGAACATCAGAATGTTATGGAAACGGCAGAACCAACTCATTTTCGACTTAATAATAATGAAACTTCGATAGAAAGTTCTGATGAAGGCAAAGAAGAGGAACCACCAAGAGAGGTACTTCAGTTAGCTCAAGAAGCGGAAGCAGAAGAAGTATTAACCGAGGATGCTAGCAATGAGGATGATGATGGTGAGTCTTTAAATATTTCATTGAAAGGTCGATTGCGTAGTCGGAAAAATAAAGTTGATTCGGCCACCTGCAACTTCATGGAAAGGCATGCCTTCATATCACTGGGAGAGCCAAAGACATACAAAAAAGCAGTTGCAAGTAAAGATGCAGTTGCCTGGAGAGGTGCAATGAATGAGGAAATGAATAGTCTTCGTCTAAATCACACTTGGGACTTAGTTTGGTGTCCAGAAAATAGGACGGCCATAAGCAACAAGTGGGTGTTTAAAATAAAAAGTTTTGATGCCAAAGAACGAAAAAAGCACAAAGCCAGATTAGTCGCAAGGGGATTTAACCAAGAGCGAGGAAAAGACTACGATGAGACATTCAGTCCAGTGGCAAAGTTCACATCTATACGTTGCATACTTGCAATTGCGGCAGATGAGGGGCTTAGTCTCACCCAATTTGATGTGAAAACGGCGTTTTTGAATGGAGACCTGAGCGAAGACATATACATGCAGCAACCTCAAGGCTTTGACGATGGTACTGGACGAGTCTGCAAACTCAGAAAGAGCCTTTATGGCTTAAAGCAAGCGTCTCGATGCTGGAACAAGAAGTTCACTGCAGTTCTAAAAGAATTTAATTTAAGACCCAGCTCAATGGATCCGTGTGTTTTCATCTCGAAGGACGACGGATTTCATCTCGACGGATTAATTGCAGCAAGAGATGATGAGGACGCTATAGCTTGGTCAGGTTTTTAAGGACACAGTTCGAAATAACAACATTGCATGCTGAGTGGTTCCTGGGTACGGAGATAACTATGAGTCCCAAAAAAAAATGTGCTGAGACGATTCAATATGGACTGCTGTAAGTCGGTGTCAACCCTAGCTAAAACATGCACGTATGCAGATTCAAGATGTAAAGTTCCCGTACAGGGAGGCCGTAGGATGTCTGATGTACTTGGCAGTTGCCACTCGTCCGGACATAGCATTCGCTGTGGGAATGGTTTCCCGGTATTTGGATGCACCCACTAAAGCTAATGTCAATGGAGTCAAAAGGATACTCAAGTATCTGTCCAGCACCAGGAAAATGGGCATATTCTTTCAGAAATCTAAATGCATGTCTTTATTTGTTGCAGTGACGCTAACTATGCGGGCGATTCTTTAACTAGACGTTCTACCACTGGTTTCGTTTTTACGCTTGGAAATGGACCAGTGTCTTGGTCATCACAGAGGCAAAAGTGTGTGTCCTTATCGACTACCGAATCGGAGTACATAGCAGCTTCGCAAGCAGTGAAAGAAATGGTATGGCTTCGAGAGCTATTCCTGGAGTTGGTACCCACCGGTATTGGCGAGGTGACTCTTAACATGGATAACCAAGGGCAATCAAGCTACAAAAAAATCCAAAGTTCCATAAACGGACGAAACACATAGACGTCCGTTTCCATTTCATACGAGAGCGGTATGAGAGAGGTGAATTTTCAATAAAGTACGTTCCATCCGATCTTCAAAATTCGGATATTTTCACTAAAGCACTAAGCAAAGAACAATTTGAAAGTTTTCGTTCTTTAATTGGAGTTAGTTAGTGCCGTGTCATCCTCCGACGCATGCAGACGTGTCGTCGCTGCATGCACTCAATACAAACAAACAAAAAAATCATTTTATTCTTCGCGCCGAAAAACACAAACAACAATTAACGCGGTCCCCCCAACACCTCCGCGAGTGTAACGAAAAAATAAAAACTAAAATCTAACATAGAGTGCAGTGTAGTGCAGTGAAGTGTTTCGGTAGAGCGCACGCTGTCCGCTCCCCCCTCTCCCACTCCATCACAAGACACTGTTGGGCAATCTCGGTCGCAACTCCCCTTTGATCTACCAGACGGGCTGGGGCGATGTCCGAGTCTGCCTAACATCTGACATAGCGGATTCGGAAGTGTGGATTTTTGTTAGTGAACCAATTCAAGTCAATGTACGGGCATAACACCTACTTTGATTTGTATTTGCGAAGCTAAAGGCAGAATTTACACTTCTGAATGTCCACGACTGACATGAGGGAGCCATTTCGTTTTGACGTGAGCAACATTCACAGACTGAGAACTAATTTCTTTGCCGTTTACGTCAACCTCCCTCGCCATAAACCAGCTGTCTTGGCGGGTGGGTGAGAATACCGATTTATCGGATTTGAACCTGCCTGGATATAGCTTGGTGCCCTTATTCTTTTTACACCGCAGTCTCGCCATTTATGTGCACTACGCATGTTGCTTACCAAATTCAACCACAATATGGCCACTGTTCCAATCAAGAATATAATTTTCTGTGGTTAAAACTCCTTGTCCGTAAGCATTTAATCCACTACTGCTTTATTTATAGAAGTCCAAACCTGGACAGCAACTCAACTTATAACGAGTTTGATGCGTTGTCCGACTCCATCACAAGAATTGTATCCCTGTATCCTCGCACTGAAATGGCTATGGCGGGCGATTTCAATGTACACAATTCTACTTGGCTTCGACATTTAGGCCAGACAGCACCCGAAGGAAGGTATGTTGAAATCCTTGCTGGGGTAAATAATTTAACACAGCCTGTGAATGAGCCAACACGAATACCTGACATTGCAGATCATACCGCCAACACCTTGGATCTGTTTCTCACCTATCATCCGGAAAAATATTCGATTGATATATTGTCGCCTCTAGGCTCATCCGACCACTGTGTCAGCCAAATTCTCGTACTCCTCCCACACAATTAGAGAACAAATTCCGAAAAGAACAGTATGGCTCTACGAGAAAGCCAACTGGAGCGGACTTAACAACTTCTTTAGGAATTTTAACTGGTCACTATGTTTCCTCGATAGTCGCTATATCCCGCTACTGATGCGATCACAAACATTATTTTGCTGGGCATGAGGTCCTTCATTCTTCACAGAGTGAAGAGCATCAAGCCTAAGGCAAACGCCTGGTACGACAAAAAGTTCAAACGGATCCGAAATGACTGTAATGCATTAATAAGGCGTGTTAAATTCGCCTCTAACAAAAAGTTGAGGCAAAAAGTTCCACAATACCCCCAGGGGAAGCAGGAGCTTTTGGTCTTTCGTAAAAAACATAAGGAATTCAGCCTCGTCTTCGATCCCCTCATTTGCAATGACATTCCAGCTGTCAGCTCTTTGGACAAAGCTAATCTGCTTGCTGCACACTTTGCAGCTAGCTCAACGCTGTCAGATAGCACTTTGTCCCCACTTGTACTTGAGAGCGTAAATTTCTCCATGGGGCAAATCCACTTTAGCACTCGTACAGTAGCAAGAGTACTTAAAGAACTAAACATACACAAATCCGCTGGTCCGGATGGTATACACCCTGTTCTTCTGAAGAAGTGTTCTTCTACGCTGGCAAAACAACTGCGTAAGCTTTTCCATCTGTCCTACTCTTCAGGGCTCTATCCGTCCCTAAACGGGGCGATCGGTTCCTCACCCACCTCCTACCGATCCATAGCACTAACGTCCATTCTCTCCAAGGTCATGGAAACGCTAATAAACCATCAGCTTATGAAATATTTTGAATCTCGGAAGCTTCTTAATGACCGGCAATACGGCTTCCGAAGCAACCGCTCCATATCTCACTGAAAAGTGGAACCAATCTTTGCACAATGTAGGAGAAAGCAAGATTGTTGCGCTTGATATTTCAAAGGCATTTGACGGGGTCTGGCATCGGGCTCTCTTGTCCAAAATGCGTGCTTTTGGGATCGATGAGTCTCTTCTTTAATGGATTAGGAATTACCTTTCGAATCGTTCAATACAAGTCGTTTTGGATGGAATCAAGTCTGATATTCATTATATTAATGCTGGTGTTCCCTAGGGTTCCGTTCTGTCTCCGATACTCTTCCCCATTTTTATAAATGATCTCTTGTCTGCTACTTCTAATAATATTCATTCCTTCGCTGATGACAGTACCCTCAGCTTTTCATATTCGTTCCTTGGCTCACGTCCCTCAACTTCGGCCATAGACTAGGAACGGCGGCGTATGTTAAGCACATTAAATTCCGACCTTGACAGCATAATCGATTGGGGAAATAAGAATAGAGTGGAATTTAATGCTTCCAAAACCCAGTGCTGTCCACTGTCGTTAAAGCGATCACAATCTAATCAGCCGTTATCCATGAACGGCACTTGCGTTGTTGAAACCGAAAGACTTTCCATCCTCGGTATGCGTACCAACCCAACAATTAGTTGGAAAGACCATATAGTTGAGGTCGCCAAAAATGCTGCGAAATGTCTAGGCTTCCTTAAACGATGCAAGAAGTACTTCACCCCCTCGGATCTGGCTACAATATACAGGGCCTACATACTCCCAAAACTTGAGTATAATGCTCCTATTTGGTCAGGTGCTTCTAAGACCTCCCTGCACCTGCTGGATAGAATTCAAAAGCGAGCGATAAAACTTAAAGGTGACAGTAATATTGCGAAGTCGATTGACTCGTTAGAACACCGTCGTAATGTTGCGTCGTTGTCACTCTTTTGTCGCTATTTTAACAGGAAATGCTCAGATGAATTAGCCAGTTGCATTCCTCCCCTTCAAGAATTCACCCGCAATACACGCCTCGCTAGGAATGCCCACCAATTCCCCAATACACCCTCAAGCCCTCTTTCGGACGTACAGTCAAATTCAGAGACTCGTTTTTTAGCCGCACTACACGAATCTGGAATGCTCTTCCCAGCTCGATTTTTCCTCCTCATTACAATCCACAGGCATTTAAAACCAATGTGCATCGGTACCTCCTCTCCCTCTCTTCCTCTATACCTTCGGCCCGTGCTGTGACTTGATCCGGTCACTTAAGGGTACTCGCAACCCCTTATGCACGCGTCAATTATAAAAAAAAAGTTACTAATTCATAATGTATAATAATGTTTGAATTATTTGAAATATTGTAAATTAATTCAAAAGTGGGAGTGTTAGAAATATTGAATTAGTGTTTTGGAAATTCTGAATAATTTGTTTTATTAACTGAACTTGGCAACACTGTTTCTCACTGGAAATTACATGTACTACTACTCAAGAATGATAGAAATTTTTTCTATCATTCTTGCTACTACTTATATGTAATAATAAAGTCAGTCATATTTGAAACTTCCCAGAAGTCGGTGATCTTTTTTGGTTCAAAAACAAAAGAGCTCGAAAGTTGAGCATTTAGAAAACATTTATTTTTAACTGGTATTCTAAATTACTTGGATTGTAATTAAAATAAATATTTGGTGTTATATAATCGACAAGAAACATTATTAGAAAATATTTTTCATGTTTTTCTAATGACGTCTACTTACTATTACGAATTTTTCGTGTAATTTTTCTAAATTACAACGATAACGCGTGACAATTATAGTAGTAGTTGGTTCGAAATGAAATAATTTTAACGGAAGAAATCGGTAGTAGCTAGTAAGCGGTTTTAAATATTTGAAGTTAAAAAGTACTATTTTCTTTTCTGCCTTACAGAAAAGAACGAGATTATATATAATTTCTGAACGAGGTTATGTTCGAAAGTTCTGTATACCAAAACAATGGTTTTTATTTTATCCCAACTTAATTAATTATAGTAATGAAACATGTCATTAAAAATTTATTGTGGCCATGAAAATGTCTGTTTTACTTTCTTTCCTCGTGCTTTAAAATCACCTTTGAAGTAAACTCGTATGTGAATAAGCCGAAGCTTATTGCACCCAAATTTAACGTTTAATTGATAAACGTCCAGTGCTTAAACAATTTAAATCTGTACTAAAAACACTTATTCTATGTGTTATGCAATATATTCAACAACCAAGAAATAGACTTTACTTCTCAGAAGGACATCTTATACGATAATTGGTTTATTCACTAACAATCGTATAAGTCAGACAATACGAAAGTCAAAGGAAAGAAAAACTTAAAGAAAAGCATAATCAATTCAGACAAAATTCCATTGAACAAATATGTACATTAATGTCACAAAAATAAGTGAATTTCCATTTCTTCTGCAAGGACAATTAATAATAAAACTTGAATTTTAAGAGCACATTCCTAATATCCATGTTTTTTCCTTAGACTCGATTATGCCGATGCCTAAGGTCATAAAAGCCGAATACAACTATTGCTAACAAGGGCTTACATTATAAAGGGCAAACAAATCGACCTACCATTTAAACGAGTGATGATTAATCATGAAAAGACCTATGGAGGGAGCAATCTTCTTAACGAACTTCAGGGACCAATTGTCCCTGTCGAGGTCTCTATCGGGAACTTTCATTATGTAAATCAGCAATAAAATAATACCGGTCAAAAAACTGAGTCCTCCCACAATCCCACAAAGCCGATGTTGAACTCGTTCATACTATCAGCATGAAGAGCATAGCGCACCTGACTAAACTGACGAAGAGAGCAGATCTCTCCACGATTTCGCATGCTATCACTTTTATCTTTATAATAGGAGTTATTTTCATGATTTGAACGAACGATCTTTGGAATGACTGTCTTCGCGATAATACAACTGCAAGTTCAGGCCGAAAATACACCTAGCAGAATACATCTTACCTGCAAAATTATACGATATCTATCAGATGTAAATTTGCGAAGGGCGAGAAGTTAACACGACATAAATATGAAACGACGCACACTGTGGATACGGGAACATTTAGCTGATAAAGCAGAATAGGCGGGAACAAGTTTAGTTTTAAACTTTACTTGAACCCGTGTGGACGTTGGATATATAGAATACTAAATAAGAAGAACGGTTTTCTGATTAGTAAGTCGGACAGTTGAGGGAGGTTCAGCCCAGTTATCGTTTTTTTCAGGATTACCGCAAGGGAAACCTTTAAGTTATAATCTGGAAAATGCTCAATACAAAGAGGGTTTCACTGTGCATAGACAAAAATCATAGAAGGAAAATACATATAAATGTTCAAATTTATCTATTCTCTCGCTTTCAGAAAAAGCGGTACTATTCCTCCACACGGCAGCGTGAATTCGGAATAATTTCTTTCCTTCTTCTTTCTCCGTGCGTTCTCCTTCTTCATTGATATATATGGGTGTGTGTGCTTATGGCGTTTGATGTACGATGACGTGTAACATTACGTTGTAAAATGTTTTTGTTTTTTATCTCGATTGAGATCGTATATATGATGCGTAAAGAAAATAACAAAAGAAGAACAAGTATCACCAACAATTCTTTAAATACTTCAAAGCTCGAAATAGCATTTAACTTTACTCAACTTGCTTCCTTGATTGCGACTAGGGATGAATGAAAAATAAGTTGGACAGCTTTACAGCTGATCTCGTCTATAGAGAGAGAAAGCAGTGCTTATTCGGATGAGGATTTGTTGTTCGAGGCAGACTTAGGCAAAAAGTCTTGAGCTACGACCCCGTCAGCGAACGCTCAATGACAATCCACATCAAGGCTAAATTTGGGAGCATCAGCCTAATTTGACAGAGGGGAAGGATAACATCAAGGATGGCTTCTATGATCTCCTAGAAAGAACATACGATCGATGCCCCAGCTACGACACCAAGATCGTTCTAGGAAATTTCAACGCTCAGCTGGGAAAGGAGGAAATCTTTGCTGGAGTCATAGGTAAACACAGCCTGCACGACAACATATCCGAAAACGGACTCAGGCTGTTGAACTTCGCCTCGGGGCGGAACCTCTTTGTGACTAGCATGCGGTTCCCACACCTCAACATTCATAAAGGTACCTGGCGATCACCTGATCAATCAACCGTCAACCAGATTGATCACGTTGGGATCGACGTCAGACACTCCACCAGTATTCTCGATGTTCGAACTTTGCTGACCGAGTCTCCCTGAAACTCACTCATAGTTCGACGCTGCCTGCACGAAGCATAGAAGAAGACTTGAAATGTTGTCAAGAAGCCATCGAAGAAGCTACCACTTATGTGCTGGGTTTCACGTTAGCACCCAGAAGAAACCCATAGTTTGACGATGACTGCAGGCAAGCACATGCAACTAAACAAGAGTCCTATAAGCCGACGCTGCATCGACGAGAGACGCTGCATCGAAGACAGACGCTGCATGCAGAGAAGAAGGGAAGAGCACCGGCTTCTCAGAAAGAAAAAGAAGGAGCATGAGAAGCGCGGGGTCGAGGAAATGGAAAGGTGTTATGTCAGGAATGAAGTCCGAAAGTTTTACCGAAAGGTTAAGCAGCTGTCCGGAGTTCCACTCAATTTGGACGATGATAGACAAGAATTCCGTCCCCTCCACTTAGACGAGGTGAAGATAGCAATATCCAAGCTGAAGTCGAACAAAGCTGCTAGTGCGGACGGACTGCCGGCAGAACAATTTAAAGCAGTGGGAGATGAGTTAGTTGGGTGCATGAACCAGCTCATCTGTAAAATATGGTCGGAGGAAAGCATGCCTGATGAGTGGAATCTCAGCGTCGTTTGCGCGGTTCATAAGAAAGGAGATGCGAATTGACACTCACCACCTATTCATCCATTTCAAGGCTGCATATAACAGTGTGCATAGAGACGAGCTATACAGTGCCATGTCTAGTTTTGGCATTCCTACCAAACTCGTCAGAATGTGTAGGATGACGATGGAGAACTCTTACTGCTCCGTCAAGGTCGGTAACGAACTCACCGAGACCTTCAATGTCAAAAAAGGTTTTAGACAAGGCGACGCACTGTCATGTGACTTCTTTAACATCATCCTCGAGAAGATCGTGCGTAACTCACAAGTCAACACCAGAGGCACGATCTTCCAGAAGTCAGTTCAATTGCTAACTTACGCTGATGGCGAGCCGTAAATGAGGCGTTTACTGGCATTGAAGCCGAAGCAGCTAAAATGGGTCTGGCGGTATATGAGGGCACACAACATCTACGTCTCACACAGAGCGTCGGGCAGCAAAAACTTCGAGGTAATCAAGAGCTTCGTTTACGTCGGGTCCGCGGTAAACAGAGACAACAACGAAATCAAACGCAGAATCACTCTTGCCAATCACTGTTTCTTTGGGCTCAAGAGGTAATTGAGTAATAAAGCCCTCTATCGAAGGACTAAGCTCGCTCTATATAACAGCTTGATCATCTCCGTCCTACTTTATGTCTCGGAATCTTGGAAGTTTGTTTGTTTGCGTTGATGGCATCTGGAGGAAAATATTTAACGACGAACTCTATGGGCTGTACAGCGACATGCGCCTGGTCAAGCGTCTACATCTACAGCGCTTAAGATGGCTAGGCCATGTAGAGCGTATGGACACCACTGCTCCGGGCCGAAAAATCTTTGAATCTATGCCATTGGGACAATGCAGCAGAGGACGACCTAGACGGAAGTGGCGCAAACAAGTGAAGAAGGACCTCAACCAACTTGGAGTGCACAAGTGGAGACAGCTGGCGAAAGATCGTGCTGGCTGGAGAGGCATGTTGGTTGAGGCCCAGCTCCACCCCGGACTGTAGCGCCACAAGAAGAAGAAGAAGAAGAGTAATCGAAACTTTATATATGATTTATTTGTAATAAATGGATATGTTAAAAGCATTTGTAGCAACACAAATTTTCGCACATATGGAAAAAGATTTAATTTCAACTTGTGTTCCGAGTTACGTGGGTTATAAAAATATAGTTAAAATAAATATTTGGTGTTATATATTTGACAGGATACATTTTTACGAAATGTTATTCACATTGCTTTATGATATTATTCTTGCAATCATTATTTAACAATAAAAATTAATCGAATATATTTTGCCAAACATTCCTGTCTAAATTAACTCACAATGAAAGTGCGTAACAATTTACCATGCGAATATTTTTACAAATTTAAGTAATGTTTTGAGTATTATTTCAGACAATAAATACACAAATACTATCTGACATAATATTTATTAGCAATAGTTATATGAACTATATAAGTTTATAGAATACGAGTTATACAATTTAAAATCAGTAGCAGTTATTATGCCATTTGTAATGTTAAAAAGTTTATAAGTACCATTTAGTAAATTATTGCGCTCGAAATAAGTTTACCGTATATTTGGTCAATGAAAGTGCTATTTCGATTGGAATGGCGTTTACGAAAGCGAGACTGCTCCTAACAATATTTCGAGTAAACTTCTTCGACAGTTATGCGCAAACTTTTTTCATTGTTTTCTTCTATATTGGTAGTTATTTAATTAACAAAAATTTAAATATTTATCAAATTGAAAAATCGTACACACAAAATTTTGTGAGATCGGAAGACGGCTATTGGCTTTTACAAAGCCACAAAGTTTTTCTATCTCAAAAGAGAAGAGTTTATTAGGAGTTTCAACTGGTCCATCTATAGTAGGTTAAAGAACAGACAATAAAATGGTTCGTTTTCAACGCAAAATTATTAATTTAATTCGTTATTCAAAAAATCATTACAGAATAGGAATCAATCATCACCGCGATTGTAATTCAACTGACTTACTTAAATATGACATTTCCGCACATGTATAGAATAATATAATTAAGTAATACTATGAAAGCAATAACAAAGATGTAATTAAATTATAGTATTTTGAGAAAAACGTAGTAATTGATCTTCAACATTAAAATTAATAACTGTGAATATTTTCAACAGAAGGAAGGGCTACTTTGAACTACACACATTTAAGAGCATCGTGAAATCTGCATTATCACCCAGTAAAATCATCTAGTAATACCTACTTAAAACGTAATGTTTGGTTAGTGCATTGTAAATTTTTAAGAATAACTTACGTGAAATAGTACATATTCGATTTGTATTATTATATGTCCTACCGCTAAGTAATAATCGAGAAACTAACTTAGGTGGATGGGACGTTAAGCCACCAAGCCAGTAACGGTAGCATTCGTGTCCCTATCATTAAGAATAAGACTATGAAAAAAAGATGATGAGGAAGAAGATACAGCCGTAGCCTAATATTACAAATCGTCGGGCGACAGCAATGACGTCAGAGGAGAAAGCGGTCAAACCGAACAGAGGTAGAACGGGCGTTACCAAAACAGCACCGCCAGTGGCAAAATCAGCAAAGTCAAAATGCATGCCTTTTAATGCAAATCAGAAATGTGTTGATCATGAATGTTGATTTTCACACAAGGGCAGCGATAACTCGTTCCGAGTGTACGCCACGTCGGTTACCGGAAACGGAAACGAAATTGACGAAACAAGATAAATTAAGGGTGAACCGTAATGGCCACATTCATTTTTTTACCAATCCACGGCGAGGAAAGCTTTAAAGGTGCAACAGAACTGTTACCTTCTACCTCAAATCCAGCGAAACGTTTACATAACATGAGCTTAAACAACAGCAACAACAAAAGCAAACGCAACAACATCACTTTCAGCAGCAGAAGTAACAACAGCCACAGCATCCGAAACAATCGAAGCCACATCAAAAACAACAGAGATCCACGTCTTCGACATGGGGACTGACGAGCTGGAGACTTATGTGAGTTGGCTCTAGGAAATAAGACGTTTATACAATATATAAAACTCCCCAACCCGTACACATACCTCCTTACAATGCACAGGTTCAGATTACTACTCGTAAGCGGCATCGAACGCTGATTTCTATACGCACACCCCCAGAGAAAGAAAACCTTGACTAGACTTAGACTAAGCTAAGCCAGGCGCGCAATCTCAGTTGCAAAAATTACCATATATGCAGAAGAGACCGACAACAATCCAGTCGAGGTGGCGTATCGCATTTTTAATAAAAAAAGAAACAAACAATAAAGTAAGAAGGTCGAAAGACGTTATTGGTGATCGCTGCCTATGCATCAGATTCTCTCTCTTTCTCTTGGAGCTCGACAACATTTCAAGCGAAAAAGGAATGTATTTGAATTTTCACAGACGGCTCCAAGAAGATGGAGGGATCTGGAGCTGGGACTTCCATGAAAAACGACAACATTGGACTTCACACCTCCTTAGGTAATTTTGGTTCGGTCGCCCAGACGAAAACGTTTGCGATCCAAAAGACCAGCAAGACATCTAAACTGTGCTTAAGACCTTACTTAACCCTATAACCACTTTCAAGATAGTACAGAAATGCAAGTTTCCCCTTAATTTGGTCGGCAGGCTAAATTCGCTATATCTCGGGATCATGGGAAACGAGATTGCAGATAAACTTGCCAGGCAAGGACCAAAAGACACATTTGTAGGGCCCGAATCCACCTTGGGACTACTCGCGTGCTTGGTTAGGGCTTCCGGAGCTGGAAACATAAGCCATATAGAGCATTCGACTTAACAGGAGAAGCTAAAATAAATTGGTGCTGTTTATCAGAGAGTGAACACGGTCAACGAGACTCGTAGTCCGAGCCACGATCTGGAAACCAGAGCTTTTGTAAAACACTTCTATCTTCGCAACGAAATAAGATAATGATCAGAGAATTCTGGTTTTACCAATTTCAGTGACGATCTTCCGGCAAATAATGTCTTCGCTGATGATAGAATTAACTCCATCCTCATTTCGAAACATAAACTTCAGAATATTTTTAACTGACTAAAGAATAAGAAATCATTGGGATCCGATGGGTCCTTAGAGCTCTGAGAGAATGCATTGAAGAATAACAAACTATATCGGACGCTCAATATGGCCTTTGGGGCACCATACCATTCTCTAAATTGGTTTGCGACATTCAGTGGAATAGAAACAAAACATAGGGCCCAGACGACTGTCTGATTGACATGGTTAGAAGGTCTCTTCATGAGGTCACTCAGGTTCGGCAACGACATGGTAACTGCCAGCAAGTTCGTCGTGAAAAATGGCAACGAAATTCGTTCTACTTCTTTTTCTTCTTGTGGCGCTACAGTCCGGCGTGGACCTGAGCCTCAACCAACATACCTCTCCAGCCAGCACGATCTTTCGCCAGCTGTCTCCAGTTGCGCACTCTAAGTTGGTTGAGGTTCTTCTCCACTTGTGTGCGCCACTTCAGTCTAGGTCGTCCTCTGTTGCGTTGTCCCAATGGCTCGGATTCAAAGACTTTTCGGGTCGGAGCAGTGGTGTCCATACGCTCTACATGGCCTAGCCATCTTAAGCGTTGTATCCGTAGACGCTTAACCAGGCGCATGTCGCTGTACTGCCTATAGAGTTCGTCATTAAATCTTCTCCTCCAGACGCCATCAACGCAAACAGGACCAAAAATCGGACGCAAAACTTTTCTCTCGAAAAGACTTCCTCATCCGCCTTTGCTAACGTCCACGATACTGCGCCATATAGTAGGACGGGGATGATCAAGCTGTTATATAAAGCTAGTTTAGTCCTTCTAGAGAGGGCTTTATTACTCAATTGCCTCTTGAGCCCAAAGAAACAGCGGTTGGCAAGAGTGATTCTGCGTTTGATTTCGGTACTGATGTTGTTGTCCCTATTTACCGCGGAGCCGAGGTAGACGAAGTCCTTAACTACCTCGAAGTTTCTGCTGCCTAGTGTGACGCTCCGTCCGAGACGTCGATGTTGTGTGTCCTTCCTTGATGACAGCATGTACTTTGTTTTGCCCTCATTTACCGCAATACCCAGCAAACGCCTCATTGACGGCTCGCTGTGTTCGTCCAATCACGTCAATGTCATCAGCGTAAGCTAACAGTTGAACTGACTTCTGGAAGATCGTGCCTCTGGTGTTGACTTGTGAGTTACGCACGATCTTCTCGAGGATGATGTTAAAGAAGTCACATGACAGTGCGTCGCCTTGTCTAAAACCTTTTTTGACATTGAAGGTCTCGGTGAGTTCGGTAAAGACCTTGACGGAGCACCGAGAGTTCTCCATCGTCATCCTACACAATCTGACGAGTTTGGTAGGAATGCCAAAACTAGACATGGCACTGTATAGCTCGTCTCTATGCACACTGTCATATGCAGCCTTGAAATCGACGAATAGGTGGTGAGTGTCAATTTGCATTTCTTGGGTCTTTTCCAGGATCTGCCGTAATGTGAAGATCTGGTCTATTGTGGACTTCCCTGGTCTGAAACCACACTGATGGGGACCTATCAGGTCATGGACAAATGGTTTCAGACGCTCACACAATACGGCAGAGAGGATCTTGTATGCGATGTTCAGGAGACTAATCCCTCTGTAGTTGGCGCAGTCAAAGGGGTCTCCTTTCTTGTGGACCGGGCAAACGACGCTGAGATTCCACTCATCGGGCATGCTTTCCTCCGACCATATCTTACAGATGAGCTGGTGCATGCGCCCAGCCAGGTCATCTCCAGCTGCTTTAAATAGTTCTGCGGACAGTCCGTCCGCTCCAGCAGCTTTGTTCGACTTTAGCTTGGATATTGCTATCTTCACCTCGTCTAAGTCGGGGGGAAGGAATGCTTGTCTATCATCGTCCAAATTGAGTGGAACATTCTGCCTAACAGCGGGATTTGGGTCGTCATCGCCGTTTAGGAGTCTGCAGAAATGATCCTTCCAGATTCTCAGCACAGACTGTGACTCTACTACTAGTTGTCCATTTTGGTCCCGGCAGGCCTTGGTCCGAACCTTGTATCCTCCGGATAGCTGTTTTACCTTTCGGTAAAACTTTCGGACTTCATTCCTGCCAAAGCACCTTCCCATTTCCTCGACCGCGCGTTTCTCATGTTCCTTCTTCTTCCTTCTGAGAAGCCGGCGCTCTTCCCTTCTTCTCTGTTCGTAGAGTTCACGAACAGCTCGCGTTGTTCGATGCAGCGTCGCTTTATAGACGTCTTGTTTAGCTGCGTACGCTTGCCTGCACTCGTCGTCAAACCATGGGTTCCTTTTGGGTGGTGTCGTGAAACCCAGCACATCAGTGGCAGCATCTTTGATGGCTTCTTGACAACGTTTCCATTCTTCTTCTATGCTTAGTGCAGGAAGCGTCGAACTCTGCGCGAGTTTCCGGGAGACTCGGTCGGCAAAGTTCCCAGCAATCAGCTGCGATTGTAGCTTTTCGACGTCAAACCGTTTTGGCCTTTCTCGACTCCGTTGCTCTCTCGATATCCGGGTTCTTACCTTGGCTACAACAAGGTGATGATCCGAGTCAATGTTTGCACCTCGGAAGGTTCGGACATCGAGAATACTGGAGGAGTGTCTGACGTCGATCGCAACGTGATCAATCTGGTTGACGGTTGATTGATCAGGAGATCGCCAGGTTCCTTTGTGAATGTTCAGGTGTGGGAACCGCTTGCTAGCCACAGAGAGGTTTCGCCCCGAGGCGAAGTCCAACAGCCTGAGTCCGTTTCCGGATGTGTTGTCGTGCAGGCTGTGTTTACCGATGACTCCAGCAAAGATGTCCTCCTTTCCCAGCTGAGCGTTGAAATCTCCTAGAACGATCTTGGTGTCATAGCTGGGGCATCGATCGTATGTTCCTTCTAGGAGATCATAGAAGTCATCCTTGATGTTGTCATCCTTCTCCTCTGTCGGGGCGTGAGCGCATATTAGGCTGATGTTCCCGAATTTAGCCTTGATGCGGATTGTCATGAGGCGTTCGCTGACTGGGTCGTAGCTCAAGACTTTTTGCCTAAGTCTGCCTCGAACAACAAATCCGCATCCGAATAAGCGCTGCCTTCTCTCTCTATAGCAATTGCTGTAGTAGATATCGCAGTTCTTCATCGCTTTTATGCCAGGCCCATCCCATCGCACTTCCTGGATAGCGGTTATGTCAGCTTTGTAGCTGTCAAGGGCCTCCGCAAGGTGCTCGGCTGCACGTGGCCTGTTAAGGGACCTCACATTCCACGTGCAAAACCGAAAATCATTGTCCTTAAAACGTTTGCTGGGGTCGTCAACAGTTGATCCGTCCTTATCCGAGGCATGTTGTTGTCTCTGAACTTCCATTTTTTACGTGGTGAGGAAGTTACCCTCACGCACAACCCACGGACTGGTAGGCCAGGCCCATTATTTAAATCCTCGGGCAGAGGGGGTCGCTGCATACATTAGTTCACCATACAACGGGTGTTGTGATGGCTATCCAGGGGGCGCCACGTGGAGGCTGTATGTCAACTTGACCTGTGCACTAACGAGGATAGCCTTGGCAGCTCGCCATGTTGAGCGCAATCAACGACGTTACCTCGCGTGCATAGGCCCATGCCCCCCAAAAAAAATTCGTTCTACTGTATTCCATATAAACAATGCAACAAGGGACATAGGGTTCGCCGATCTTGTTCACAATATTCACAAGCGATTTTATGGGTTCTACGCCTAACATAGTAGCGTTTGCTGATGACCTAATCGCGTACATATCAAGTCCAAAGATAGAAGAAATAAACGGGTTTTGCAGAGCGGTACAAATCAACGTTTTTGCGATGACCGGAAGGTGTAAATAAACTTATTTTTCAACTTGTGGCGCTACAGTCCGGAGTGGACCTGGGCCTCAACAAACATGCCTCTACAACCACCACGATCTTTCGCTAGCTGCCTCCAATTGCGCATTCCAAGTTGGTTGAGGTCCATATCAACTTGTGTGCGCCATATTAGCCCAGGTCGTCCTTTGTTGCGTTGTCCCAATAGCTTAGATTCGAAAACTTTTCGGGCCGGAACAATAGTGTCCATATCTCTTCTCATCTTAAGCTTTGTATCCAAAGACACTTGACCTGAAGCAGGTCACTCTACGGCCCATAAAGTTCGTCATTACATCTTCTTCTCCAGATGCCATCAACGCAGAAACAATAATCGCACGCAAAACTTTTCTCTCGAAAAGACTAAGGACTTCCTCATCCGCTTTTAGTAACGACCAGGTTTCCGCGCCACAAAGTAGGACTGGGATGATCAAGCTGTTACATAAAGCAATCTTAGTCCTTGGACAGAGGACCTCATTAAATACCAGATCCATGTTAGTCACTTCAGCTCCTATGCCAGCAAACGCCTCATTGACGGCTCACTGTGTTCGTCTAATCACGTCAATGTCATCCGCTTAAGCTAGGAATTGAACTGACTTTTAGAAGATCTTGCCTCTGTTATTGACTGTTCTCCATCTGCTTTAAATAAGTCTGCGGGCAGTCCGTCCGCTCCAACAGCATTGTTCAATTTCAGCTACGGTATTGTTTTTTTTTCACTTTGTCTAAGTTGAGGAGACGGAATTCTTGTCTATCGTCGTCCAAATTGAGGAAACATTCTGCCCAACAGCGGAATTTGGGCCGTCATCGGCTATAAGGAGATTACAGAAATGATTTTTCCAGATTCTTGGCACAGACTTTCCAGATTCTCTAACACAAGTTGTGCATTTTGGTTGCGGCAGACTTCGGTCCGAACCTTGCATGCTCCGTATAGCTGTTTTACCTTTTGGTAAAACTTACGGACTTCATTTCTGTCATAACATCTTTCGATTTCTTCAACCGCGTGCTTCTCATGCTCCATCGTTTTTCTTCTGAGAAACCGGTGCTCTTCCCTTCGTCTCAGCCCCCGTTGTTCCATGCAGCGTTGCATTATATGCGTCTTGTTTGGCTGCATGTCCTTGCCTGCACTCGTAGTCAAGTCGTAGTCAAGTCCTTCTGGATGGTGACGTGTGATGGCTTCTTGATAACGTTTCCAGTCTTCATTTATAGTTAGTGCACGCAGCATCGATATCCGGGTTTGGCTACAACAAGGTGATGCTCCGAGTCGATGCTGGACCTCGGAAGTTTCGGACGTCGAATATATAGGAGGAGTCTCTGACATCAATAGCAACTTGATCAATCTGATTAACGGTTGATTGCTCAGGGGATCGCCGGGTTCAGTTGTGAATGTTCAGGTGTGGAACCGCGTGCTAGCCACAGAAAGTTTCCGCCCCGAGGCGAAGTCCAACTGCCTGAATCTATTTCCGGATGTGTTCCCGCGCTGGAACATCGATCGTATGTTCTTTCAAAGAGATCATAGAAGTTATCTTTGGTGTTGTCATCTCCCTCCTTGATCAAGTCGTGAGCGCATATTAGGCTGATATTCCCAAATTTAGCCTCGATGCGGATTGTCATGAGGCGTTCATTGAGGATGTCGTAGCTCAAGAACTTCTGCCTAGGTCTACCCCGAACAATAGATCCATTTCCAAATAAGCCCTGCCGTCTTTCTCATTAGCAATCACTGTAGTAGCTGTTTTTTATCGTTTTTTTTGCCGGGCCCATCACATCACACTTCCTGGATGGCGATAAAGTCTGCTTTGTAGCAGTCCCTGGCCTCCGCAAGTTCTTCGGCCTAACATAGTCTGTTTAGGGACTTCACATTCTAAGTGTCTCAAAGGCAGTGTTTCCCGTTAGACTCATCCGACTCTTATCGGATGAGTTGAACTATCTTGTCGGATGTATGTTCAGTTCTTGAGGGCATGGGCCTGTCCACGTGAGTCCAGCACTATCCTCGTTAGTGCAAAGGTCAAGTTGACATATATACAATGTTAAATAATGAGCTTGGCATACCAGTCTGTGTGTTGTGCGTGAGGGTAACTTTCTCTCTACGTAAAACAACACTAGAACAGAGACAAGAATATGTCTCGGATAAGGACGGATTAACTGTTGACGACCCCAGCAAACGTTTTAAGGACTACGATTTTTTCGTGCAAGACCACGTGGAATGTGAGGTCCTTTAACCGGCCACGTACACTCGAACAACTTTCGAAGGCCCTGGACTGCTACAAAACAGACATTACCGCCATCCAGGAAGTGCGATGAGATGGGCCCGACAAAAAAGCGATGAAGAACTGCGTTATCTACTACAGCGACTGCTATAGAGAGAGAAGGCAGCGCTTATTCGGATGAGGATTTGTTGTTCGAGGCAGACTTAGGTAAAAAGTCTTGAGCTTCGACCCCGTCGGTGAACGCCTAATAAAAATCTGCATCAAGGCTAAATTCGGGAACATCAGCCTAATTTGCGCTCAGCCCCCAACAGAAAAACAAGGATGACAACAGCAAGGACGACTTCTATAATCTCTTAAAAAGAACATACGGTTGATGCCCCAGCTACGACACCAAGATAGTTCCAGGAGACTTCAACGCTCAGGTGGAAGAATCATTCTTGCCAATCGCTGTTTCTTTCGGCTCAAGAGGCAATTGAATAATAAAGCCCTCTATCGAAGGACTAAGCTCGCTTTATATAGCAGCTTGATCATGCCAGCCCTACTTTTGGCGCGAAAATCTGGACATTACCAAAGGCGGTTGAAAAAGCCCTTAGTCTTTTCGAGAGAAAAGCTTTGCGTGCGGTTTTTGGTCCTGTTTGCGTTGATGGCATCTGGAGGAGAGAATTTAACGACGAGCTGTATGGGCTGTACAGCGATATGAGCCTGGTCAAGCGTTTACGGATACAACGCTTAAGATGGCTAGGCCATGTAGAGCGTATGCACATCACTGCTCCGGTTTGAAAAGTCTTCGAATCTGAGCCATTGACACAACGCAACAAAGGACGACCTAGGCTAAGGTGGCGCATACAAGTGGAGAGGAGCATCAACAGACTTGGAGTGCGCAACTGGAGGCAGCTGGCGAAAGATCGTGCTGGCTGGAGAGGCATGTTGGTTGAGGCCCAAGTTCACCCCGGGCTGTAACGTCACAGTCCACCGTCAGAACTAGTTCCAATTTTTATACATATTTCACTAAACGTGTCCGATAGTTCCAACATGTTCGGTAGTTCAAACATGACAGGTACATTGTGAATGTGTAAAATGAAACATCACGCAATTCAAAAAATATATTTCAAAACATATGTATCGGTCTCAAATTTTCTTATTTCTTATGTATTTCTTTGACTTTTTTGTATGATGTACACAATCAACCTTTTTGTCAAACACTGTATATTGCGCTGTGAAAAGAAGAGAGAGAAGAGCTTATAGAGAGAACTTTACATGCGTAGCAGCACAGTATCCGTTAATGGTGAAGTACCTGAAGGAAGGGGATGACACAATGAATACTTCAACTTCAACTGTAGAGCGGTCTGTTATTTATTTGTCAAAAATGCCTACTCTGCTTTTACTAACTTGCTAAGCATAGTCGGAGATGGTTACTGAATGTCAGTGTTTGTTATGAGAGGGCGATTTCGGGTTGATGTGAGCAACGTTCGTGGGCTTAGAGCGAATCTCTTTACTGTGTACGATCACCTGTCCTGCTAATGTTGTTCCCACATCGCGGTCTCGATACTTACGTGCGTAGTGATGTTACAAACCAACTTCATTCAAAATCCGGCCACTGTTCCAATCCGGAATTTTATTTCCTGTGGTTTAACCACGGGATGCCCGTAAGCAGTTAATCCACTACTGCTCTATTTACAGAAGTCCGAAACCTGGACAGCAACTCAACTTCCAATGAGTGTGATGTGCTATCCGACTCCGTCAAAAGAAGAATTGTATCCCTGTATCCTCGCACTGAAATCCTTACTGCGGGCGATTTTAATGTACACAATTCTTCTTGGCTTCGACATTCAGGCCAGACAACCCCCGAAAGAAGGTAAGTTAAATTCTTTATTGAGGTAAGCAATTTCACACAGCTTGTGAATGAGTCAACACGGATACCTGATATTGCTGATCATACCGCCATCAACTTGGACCTATTTCTCACATCTCAACCTGAGAAATACTCACTTGACATACTATCGCCTCTAGGCTCGTCAGACCACTATGTCGTAACAGCCAATTTCCAATTTCCCAATCAGTTAGAGAACAAATCTCCAAAAGAACAGCTTGGATCTACAAGAAAGCCAACTGGAGCGGCCTAAATAGCATTTTTAGGGATTTTAACTAATCATTATGCTTCCCCGATAGTGACGTGGATGCCGCAGCTGATATGATTACAAAAATAATTTTGTCGGGTATGAGATCCTTCTTTCCTCATAGAGTGAAGAGTATCAAATCGAAGAAAAACGCGTGGTACGACTCGAGCTGCAAAGAGGCTATCACGTTGAGAGAAGTAAGCTTCCGGATTTTCAATGCCAACCCTTCTGAGGAAAACCGGAAGAAATTCAAAAGGGCCAGAAAGGATTGCAATGCTTTAATAAGACGTGCTAAATTCTCCTATGATCAAAAGTTAAGTGCTGCATTGTCCCAGGGGCAGTGAAAATGTTTCGCCATTCGTAAAAAACGTAAGGAATTCCGCCTCGTCACCAATTCCAACACTCATTTGCAATGACATTCCAGCTGTCAGCTCTTTGGATAAAGCAAATCTGTTACCTGCACAGCTTGACAGCTCAACACTTCCAGATTGCGCCTTGTTCGCGCCTGTACTCGAGAGCGTACATTTTTAAATGGGACAAGTCCATTTTCGCATCTCCGTTCTTCTGGAGACGTTGTCTTCTACGCAGGCAAAACCACTGCGTAAGCTTTTCCATTTGTCCTTCTCTTTGCGGCTCTATCCGAATAAGTGTAAAACAGCATTTGTCCATGCCCGTCCATAAATTGGGCGAACCATCATCATCCACCTCCTACCGACCCATTGCAATTTCGTCCCTGCTTTCCTACTTTTCAAGATCATGGAAACACTGATAAATCGTCAGGTTATGAAATATCTTGAAACTCGGAAGCTTCTAAATGACCGGCAATACAGCTTCCTCAGCAACAGGTCCACTGGTGATTGGATGGCGTATCACACCGAAAAATGGAACCAATCCTTACACAATGTAGGAGAGAGCAAGATCGTTGCGCTTAATATTTCAAAAGCATTTGACAGTGTCTGACATCAGGCTCTCTTGTCGAAAATGCGTGCTTTTGGCGTCGATGAATCTCTATACCCTAAGCTTTTCATATTCCTTTCTTTGCCCTCGATCCTCCTCTTCGGCCATAGACTTGGAACGGCATTAAATTCCGATCTCGGCAGTATACTTGATTGGGGTGAAAAGAATAGAGTGGAATTTAATGCTTCCAAAACTCAATACTGTCTACTGTCACTCAAGCGATCTCAAAATAACCAACCATTGTCTGTGAATGGCTCTTTCGTTGTTAAAACTGAACGACTTTCCATCGTTCCATCGTGTGTATAAACTTTACACTAAGTTGGAATGATCATATATTCAAGATCGCCAAAACTGCAGCGAAATGTCTAGGTTTCTTAAAGCGATGGAAGCAATATTTCCGCCCAAAGCTTGAATATAACGCTCCTATCTGGTCTGGTGCTCCTAAGAACTCTCGGCACCTACTAGATAGAAACCAACAGCAAGCGATAAAACTAATTGGTGATAATACTGCTGCGAAGTCAATCGACTTGCTTGAATATTGACGAAATGTTGCGTCTTTATCACTATTTTATCGATATTTAAACAAAAAATGCTCTAACGAGTTAGCCTGTTAGAATTCACCCGCGAAACCAGTTAAGTTTAGAGACTCCTTCTTCAGTCGCAATACTCGAATATGGAATGCTCTTTCCAGCCCAAACTGTGGCTGTCTTTTGGATGTCTTCTTCAGACATGGGAGTCGGATGATATGCCTTGGCAAGGTCAAGAATGCTGAAGATTTTCTTCCCGTGTAATCTCGGAAATAAATCCTGGATGAGTGGTGGTGGATATCTATCAGCTGTTGTTTGTTCATTTAGTATACGGTAGTCACCGCAGGTTCTCCATTCGCCTGTCTTCTTTTGTCGTAGAAGAAGTGGACTTGCCCACGGACTCTTTGAGGGTATGATGATAGCCTATTTCAGCATCGCGTTTATTTCGTCCTTTTCTGCTCTCAACTTGTCAGCGTCAAGTCTGCGAGGTCTTTCTGTCACTGTGTCCCAATGTAGTGGACGACACCGGTGTTGGACGTGTTGGCAGGTTGGTTGTGTAAGACGCAATCAAATCAGTATATTTGTTTGTATGACTGGATTGATCGATTGTTGAAATTCCGTGGATTTCTGCTTCCATTACCTGTCCTATAGCCTTACATGAAGTCAACGGGTGGTTTAACCTGCGTTTTTTAAGATCAATAATGCGTCCGTAATGCGTGATTACTGCTTCACTCTTTGCTGACTTAACAGAGCCGATGGCAAAATTCCAGTTAACATTTCGTCGTAGGCCCAGGTTGAGGTTGAGGTTGAGATTCTATCCAGACTCTCACGTACTCACAGCGTTTTTCCCTGCTACAGCTACAGGACGACAGCGAATTTAGTTTTTTGTTGATCCAACTGCTTCGAAACTACAAGGAGAAATGCATTTTCGTGCACTCTCTCCGAACTTCGCTTGGAAATAGCACTGTCCTTCAGCGTTGTCGATTTTGAATCGGGAACGTGAACGGAAATGGTAGTTTGGTTTATTGGTGCGTGGTCTCTGTGAGGGTGTTTTCGATTTTATTCAATCTCTCTTCTAGATATACATTTTTTCGAGATCTGAACAAAGTGCTGGGTTATTCGACGTTTTTGTCGATCATTGCCATTACGTATGATGTTTGGGTATTGTTCTCCATGTTGCTGTCGGCTATATCTCCCAACTCTGTTAAGCTGGCCTTTTGCACCACCTTTAATATGTTGTGTACATTAGTGGGTAGAAAACCTAGCCACTTTGTGCGCAGCAGATCATCCGATGCCTTGTTGTTGGCCAGTTCCTTTATGTGCCGTAAGAGTTGTGACGGCTTTCTATCCCCAAGTTCAATTTCGGACAGAAGTTTATGAAGTTGGCGTTCGGACGAATCTGTGAACCTTTTGATGAGGTGGTCCGCCATATTCGCTTATCTTCGGCCAGATGAGTGCCGTGTCATCCTCCGACGCATGCACACGTGTCGTCGCTGCATGCACTTAAAAAAATAACAAAAAAAATAGAATTCCTCGCGTCGTTCTTAAGAACATTTAACGCGGTCCGCCCAACACCTCCGCGAGTGAAAAAAATAAAAAAATAAATAAATAAATTCCTACAAAAAAAAAAAAAAAAAAGTGCAGTGTAGTGCAGTGTAGTGCAGTGAAGTGATTCGGTAGAGCGCACTCGGCCCGCTCCCCCCTCTCCCACTCCTTCACAAGCCACTGTTGGGCATTCTCGGTCGCAACTCCCGTTTGATTTACCAGACGGGCTGGGGCGATGTCCGAGTCTGCCTAACATCTGACATAGCGGATTCGGAAGTGTGAATTTTTGTTAGTGGACCAATTCAAGTCAATGTACGGGCATAACACCTACGTTGATTTGTTTTGTGAAGCTAATCGCAGAATTTACACTTCTGAACTCTGCTTACTTTCACCAACTGCATTGTCGGAGTTGGTTTTCAAATGCCTACGACTGACATGAGGGGGCAATTTCGTGTTGACGTGAGCAACATTCGCGGACTGAGAACTAATCTCTTTGCCGTTTACGTCCACCTCTCTCGTCACAAACCAGCTGTCTTGGCGCTGAGCGAAACACAGGTGGGTGAAAATACCGATTTATCGGATTTGAACCTGCCTGGATATAGCTTGGTGCCCTTATTCTTTTTACACCGCGGTCTCGCCATTTATGTGCGTAGTGATGTTGCTTACCAAATTCAACCACAATATGGCCACTGTTCCAATCCGGAATTTAATTTTCTGTGGTTAAAACTCCTTGTCCGTAAGCATTTAATCCACTACTGCTTTATTTATAGAAGTCCAAACCTTGACAGCAACTCAACTTATAATGAGTTTGATGCGCTGTCTGACTCCATCACAAGAATTGTATCCCTGTACCCTCGCACTGAAATCGCTATTGCGGGCGATTTCAATGTACACAATTCTACTTGGCTTCGACATTCAGGCCAGACAACACCCGAAGGAAGGTATGTTGAAATCTTCGCTGAGGTAAATAATTTAACCCAGCTTGTGAATGAGCCAACACGAATACCTGACATTGCAGATCATACCGCTAACACCTTGGATCTGTTTCTCACCTCTCATCCGGAAAAATATTCAATTGATATATTGTCGCCTCTAGGCTCGTCCGACCACTGTGTCGTGTCAGCCAAATTCTCGTACTCCTCCCACACAGTTAGAGAACAAATTCCGAAAAGAACAGTATGGCTCTACGAGAAAGCCAACTGGAGCGGACTTAACAACTTCTTTAGGAATTTTAACTGGTCACTATGCTTCCTCGATAGTGACGTGGATGCCGCTACTGATGCGATCACAAACATTATTTCGCTGGGCATGAGGTCCTTCATTCCTCACAGAGTGAAGAGCATCAAGCCTAAGGCAAATGCGTGGTTCGACTTGAGCTGCAAAGAGGCTATCAGGGTGAGAGAGTTGAGTTTCCGGGATTATAAAGCCAACCCTTCTGAGGAAGCCCGGAAAAAGTTCAAACGGATCCGAAATGACTGTAATGCATTAATAAGACGTGTTAAATTCTCCTTTGACCAAAAGTTGAGGCAAAAAGTTCTACAATGCCCCAAGGGTAGCAGAAGCTTTTGGTCTTTCGTAAAAAACATAAGGAATTCAGCCTCGTCTTCGATCCCAACGCTCATTTGCAATGACATTCCAGCTGTCAGCTCTTTGGACAAAGCTAATCTGCTTGCTGCACACTTTGCAGCTAACTCAACGCTGCCAGATAGCACTTTGTCCCCGCCTGTACTTGAGAGCGTAAATTTCTCCATGGGGCAAATCCATTTTCGCACTCGTACAGTAGCAAGAGTACTTAAAGATCTAAACATACACAAATCCGCTGGCCCGGATGGTATACCCCCTGTTCTTCTGAAGAGGTGTTCTTCTACGCTGGCAAAACCACTGCGTAAGCTTTTCCATCTGTCCTACTCTTCAGGGCTCTTTCCGAGTAAGTGGAAAACTGCATTTGTCCAGCCCGTCCCTAAAAAGGGCGAATGTTCGTCACCCACCTCCTACCGACCCATAGCACTAACGTCCCTTCTCTCCAAGGTCATGGAAACGCTGATAAACCGTCAGCTTATGAAATATCTTGAGTCCCGGAAGCTTCTTAATGACCGGCAGTACGGCTTCCGAAGCAACCGTTCCACTGGTGATCTGATGGCATATCTCACTGAAAAGTGGAACCAATCTTTGCACAATGCAGGAGAAAGCAAGATTGTTGCGCTTGATATTTCTAAGGCATTTGACAGGGTCTGGCACCAGGCTCTCTTGTCGAAAATGCGTGCTTTTGGGATCGATGAGTCTCTTCTTCAATGGATTAGAAATTACCTTTCGAATCGTTCAATACAAGTCGTTTTGGATGGATTCAAGTCTGATATCCACTATATTAATGCTGGTGTTCCCCAGGGCTCTGTTTTGTCTCCGACACTCTTTCTCATTTTTATAAATGATCTCTTGTCTGCTACTTCTAATCCTATTCATTCCTTCGCTGATGACAGTACCCTCAGCTTTTCATATTCGTTCCTTGGCTCACGTCCCTCCACTTCGGCCTTAGACTCGGAACGGCAGCGTATGTTAAGCACATTAAATTCCGACCTTGACAGCATAATCGATTGGGGAAATAAGAATAGTGTGGAATTTAATGCTTCCAAGACCCAGTGCTGTCTACTGTCGTTAAAGCGATCACAAAATAATCAGCCGTTATCCATGAACGCCACTTGCGTTGTTGAAACCGAAAGACTTTCCATCCTCGGTATGTGTATCAACCCAACAATTAGTTGGAACGATCACATATTTGAGGTCGCCAAAAATGCTGCGAAATGTCTAGGTTTCCTTAAACGATGCAAGAAGTACTTCACCCCCTCTGATCTGGCTACAATATACAAGGCATACATACGCCCAAAACTTGAGTATAACGCTCCTATCTGGTCAGGTGCTTCTAAGACCTCCCTGCACCTGCTGGATAGAATTCAAAAGCGAGCGATAAAACTTATAGGTGACAGTAATATTGCGAAGTCGATTGACTCGTTAGAACACCGACGTAATGTCGCGTCGTTGTCACTTTTTTACCGCTATTTCAACAAGAAATGCTCAGACGAATTAGCCAGTTGCATTCCTCCCCTTCAAGAATTCACCCGCAATACACGCCTCGCTAGGAATGCCCATCAATTCACCCTCAAGCCCTCTTTCGGACGTACAGTCAAATTCAGAGACTCATTCTTTAGCCGCACTACACGAATCTGGAATGCTCTTCCCAGCTCGATTTTTCCTCCTCATTACAATCCACAGGCATTTAAAACCAATGTGCATCGGTACCTCCTCTCGCTCTCTTCCACTATACCTTCGGCCCGTGCTGTGACTTGATCCGGTCACTTAAGGGTACTCGCAACCCCTTTTGCACGCGTCAATTATAAAAAAAAAAAAAAAAAAAAAAAAAAAAAAAACACCCGGAAGAAGGTAAGTTAAATTCTTTTCTGAGGTAAACAATATCATACAGCTTGTGAATGAGCCAACACGGATACCTGATATTGCTGATCATACTGCCAACAACTTGGACCTATTTCTCACATCTCAGCCTGAGAAATACTCACTTGACACATTATCGCCTCTAGGCTCGTCAGACCACTATGTCGAAACAGCCAAGTTCCAATTTCCCAATTAGTTAGAGAACAAATTCCCAAAAGAACAGTTTGGATCTACAAGAAAGCATACTGGAGCGGCCTAAATAGCATTTTTAGGGATTTTAACTAATCATTATGCTTCCCCGATAATGATGTGGATGTCGAAGCTGATATGTTAACAAAAATAATTTTGTCGGGTATGAGATCCTTCTTTCCTCATAGAGTGAAGAGTATCAAACCTGAGACAAACGCATAGTATGACTCGGGCTTCAAAGAGGCTATAACTCCGCTACTAATGCGATCAGAAACATTATTTCGCTGGGCATGAGGTTCTTTATTCTTCACAGAGTGAAGAGCATCAAGACTAAGGCAAACGCGTGGTACGACTTGAGCTGCAAAGAGGCTATCAGGATGAGAGAGTTGAGTTTCCGGGATGATGAAGCCAACCCTTCTGAGGAAGCCCGGAAAAAGTTTAAACGGATTTGAAGTGACTGTAATGCATTCATAAGATGCGTTAAGTTCTCCTTTAACCAAAAGTTGAAGCAAAAAGTTCTATAATGCCCCACGGGGAGCAGGAGCTTTTGGTCTTTCGTAGAAAACATAAGGAATTCAGCCTCGTCTTCGATCCCAACGCTCATTTGCAATGACATTCCAGCTATCAGCTCTTTGGACGAAGCTAATCTGCTTGCTGCACACTTTGCAGCTAGCTCAACGCTGCCAGATAGCACTTTGTCCCCACCTGTACTTGAGAGCGTAAATTTCTCCTTGGGGCAAATCCACTTTAGCACTCGTACAGTAGCAAGAGTACTTAAAGAACTAAACATAAACAAATCCGCTGGCCCGGGTGGTATACCCCCTATTCTTCTGAAGAGGTGTTCTTCTACGCTGGCAAAACCACTGCGTCCCTAAAAAGGGCGAATGTTCGTCACCCACCTCCTTCCGATCCATAGCACTAACGTCCCTTCTTTCCAAGGTCATGGATACGCTGATAAACCGTCAGCTTATGAAATATTTCGAATCCAGGAAGCTTCTTAATGACCGGCAGTACGGCTTCCGAAACAACCGTTCCACTGGTGATCTGATGACATATATCACTGAAAAGTGGACCCAATCTTTGCACAATGTAGGAGAAAGCAATATATTATTGCGCTTGATATTTCAAAGGCATTTGACAGGGTCTGGCATCAGGCTCTCTTGTCGAAAATGCGTGCTTTTGGGATCGATGAGTCTCTTCTTCAATGGATTAGAAATTACCTTTCGAATCGTTCAATGCAAGTCGTTGTGGATGGATTCAAGTCTGATATTCACCATATTAATGCTGGTGTTCCCCAGGGCTAAGTTTTGTCTCCGACACTCTTAATCATTTTTATAAATGATCTTTTGTCTGCTACTTCTAATAATATTCATTCCTTCGCTGATGACAGTACCCTCAGCTTTTCATATTCGTTCCTTTGCTCAGGTCCCTCCACTTCGGCCATAGACTAGGAACGGCGGCGTATGTTAAGCACATTAAATTCCGACCGTGACAGCATAAACGATTGGAGAAATCAAAATAGAATGGAATTTAATGCTTTCAAAACACAGTGCTGTCTGCTGTCGTTAAAGCGTTCACAAAAATCAGCCGTTATCCATGAACGGCATTTGCGTTGTTGAAACCGAAAGACTTTCCATCCTCGGTATGTGTATCAACCCAACTATTAGTTGGAACGATCATATATTTGAGGGCGCCAAAAATGCTGCGAAATGTCTAGGCTTCCTTAAACGATGCAAGAAATGCTTCACCCCCTCTAATCTGGCTACAATATAAAAGGCCTACACACGCCCAAAACTTGAGTATAACGCTCCTATTTGGTCAGGTGCTTCTTAGACCTCCCTGCACCTGCTGGATAGAATTCAAAAGCGACCGATAAAACTTATAGGTGACAGTAATATTGCGAAGTCGATTGACTCGTTAGAACACCGACGTAATGTTGCGTCGTTGTCACTCTTTTGTCGCTATTTTTACAAGAAATGCTCAGATGAATTAGCCAGTTGCATTCCTCCCCTTCAAGAATTCACCCGCAATACACGCCTCGCTAGGAATGCCCACCAATTCACCCTCAAGCCCTCTTTCGGACGTACAGTCAAATTCAGAAACTCGTTCTTAAGCCGTTATAATTAATAAAAGTCAAGAAACCCTAACCAGACGCAACTATTACGAATTTTTCGTGTAATTTTTTTAATTTACAACGATAACGCGTGACAATTATAGTACATTACGTTGGTTCGAAATGAAGAAACAGAAGAAATCGGTAGTAGCTAGTAAGCGGTTTTAAATATTTGAAGTTAAAAAGTACTATTTTCTTTCTGCCTTACAGAATAGAACGAGATTATATATAATTTCTGAACGAGGTTATGTTCAGCATCCCCTGTGATAGAAATATATTAATGGATAAAAATAAACTTATAGTTCTGGAAAACTGGGATAACCGAGTTCTGTTCGTTTACTATTGAAACCCTTTAAATGTAGATTTCTTTTGCTGGTACAGCGCAAAACTCTTCGATTTTAAATTTATTATGTGTGATTTTTTTGCATCAATCATTGAACAAATATGTACATTAATGTCACAAAAAAAAGTGAATTTCCATTTCTTCTGCAAGGAAATTCGTGACAATTGATAATAAAACTTGAATTTTAAGAGCACATTCCTAATATCCATGTTTTTTCCTTAGACTTGATTATGCCGATGCCTAAGGTAATAAAAGCCGAATACAACTATTGCTAATAAGGGCTTACATTATAAAGGGCAAGGAAATCCACCTACAATTTAAACGAGTGATGATTAGTCATGAAGAGCCCTATGGAGGGAGCAATCTTCTTACCGAACTTCAGGGACCAATTGTCCCTGTCGAGGTCTCTTTCGGGAACTTTCATTTTGTAAATCAGCAATAAAACAATACAGGTCAAAAAACTGAGTCCTCCCACAATCCCACAAAGCCGATGTTGAACTCGTTCATACTATCAGCATGAAGAGCATAGCGCACCTGACTGAACTGACGAAGAGAGCAGATCTCTCCACGATTTCGCATGCTATCACTTTTATCTTTATAATAGCAGTTATTTTCATGATTTGGCGAACGATCTTTGGAATGATTGTCTTCCCGATAATACAACTGCAAGTTCAGGCCGAAAATACACCTAGCAGAATACATCTTACCTGCAAAATTATACGATATCTATTAGATGTAGATTTGCGAAGGGCGAGAAGTTAACACGACATTAATATGAAACGACGCAGAATAGGCGGGAACATCACCGGCTGCCTGGGATAAACCTCGTCCGTGTGGACGTTGGAAATATAGAATTCTAAATAAGAAGAACGGTTTTCTGATTATTATGTCGGACAGTTGAGGGAGGTTCAGCCGAGTTATCGTTTTTTTTTTCAGGATTACCGCAAGGGAAACCTTTAAGTTATAATATGTAAAATGCTCAATACAAAAAGGGTTTCACTGTGCATAGACAAAAACCATAGAAGGAAAATACATCAAAATATTCAAATTTATCTATTCCCTCGCTTCCAGAAAAAGCGGTATTATTCCTCCACACGGCAGCTGGAATTTGGAATAATTTCTTTTCTTCTTCTTTCTCCGTGCGTTCTCCTTCTTCATGGATATATATGGGTGTGTGTGCTTATGGCGTTTGAAGTACGATGACGTGTAACATTACGTTGTAAAATGTTGTTGTTTTTCATCTCGATTGAGACCGTATATATGATGCGTAAAGAAAATAACAAAAGAAGAACAAGTATCACCAACAATTCTTTAAATACTTCAAAGCACGAAATAGCATTTAACTTTACTCAACTTGCTTCCCTGATTGCGACTAGGGATGACTGAAAAATAAGTTGGACAGCTTTACAGCTGATCTCGTCTATAGAGAGAGAAAGCAGTGCTTGTTCGGATGCGGATTTGTTGTTCGAGGCAGACTTAGGTAAAAAGTCTTGAGCTACGACCCCGTCAGAGAACGCTCAATGACAATCCACATCAAGGCTTAATTTGGGAGCATCAGCCTAATTTGACAGAGGGGAAGGATGACAACATCAAGGATGGCTTCTATGATCTCCTAGAAAGAACATACGATCGATGCCCCAGCTAAGACACCAAGATCGTTCTAGGAAATTTTAACGCTCAGCTGGGGAAGGAGAACATCTTTGCTGGAGTCATAGGTAAACACAGCCTGCACGACAACACATCTGAAAACGGACTCAGGCTGTTGAACTTCGCCTCGGGCGGAACCTCTTTCTGACTCACACCTCAACGTTCATAAAGGAACCTGGCGATCACCTGAGCAATCAACCGTCAACCAGATTGATCACGTTGCGACCGACGTCAGACACTCCAGCAGTATTCTCGATGTCCGAACCTTCCGAGGTGCAAGCATCAACTCGGATCATCACCTTGTTGCAGCCAAGGTAAGAACTCGGATATCGAGAGAGAGGGAACTTTGCCGACCGAATCTCCCTGAAACTCACTCATAGTTCGACGCTGCCTGCACGAAGCATAGAAGAAGACTTGAAACGTTGTCAAGAAGCCATCAAAGAAGCTACCACTTATGTGCTGGGTTTCACGTTAGCACCCAGAAGGAACCCATGGTTTGAAGACGAGTGCAGGCAAGCACATGCAACTAAACAAGAGTCCTATAAGCCGACGCTGCATCGACGAGAGACGCTGCATCGAAGACAGACGCTGCATGCAGAGAAGAAGGGAAGAGCACCGGCTTCTCAGAAAGAAAAAGAAGGAGCATGAGAAGCGCGGGGTCGAGGAAATGGAAAGGTGTTATGTCAGGAATGAAGTCCGAAAGTTTTACCGAAAGGTTAAGCAGCTGTCCGGAGTTCCACTCAATTTGGACGATGATAGACAAGAATTCCGTCCCCTCCACTTAGACGAGGTGAAGATAGCAATATCCAAGCTGAAGTCGAACAAAGCTGCTAGTGCGGACGGACTGCCGGCAGAACAATTTAAAGCAGTGGGAGATGAGTTAGTTGGGTGCATGCACCAGCTCATTGTAAAATATGGTCGGAGGAAAGCAAGCCTGATGAGTGGAATCTCAGCGTCGTTTGCACGGTTCACAAGAAAGGAGATGCGAATTGACACTCACCACCTATTCGTCCATTTCAAGGCTGCATATAACAGTGTGCATAGAGACGAGCTACACAGTGCCATGTCTAGTTTTGGCATTCCTACCAAACTCGTCAGAGTGTGTAGGATGACGATGGAGAACTCTTACTGCTCCGTCAAGGTCGGTAACGAACTCACCGAGACCTTCAATGTCAAAAAAGGTTTTAGACAAGGCGACGCACTGTCATGTGACTTCTTTAACATCATCCTCGAGAAGATCGTGCATAACTCACAAGTCAACACCAGAGGCACGATCTTCTAGAAGTCAGTTCAATTGCTAGCTTACGCTGATGGCGAGCCGTTAATGAGGCGTTTGCTGGCATTGAAGCCGAAGCAGCTAAAATGGGTCTGGCGGTATATGAGGGCACACAACATCTACGTCTCACACAGAGCATCGTACTAGGCAGCAAAAACTTCGAGGTAATCAAGAACTTCGTCTACCTCGGCTCCGCGGTAAACAACAACATCAGTATCGAAATCAAACGCAGAATCACTCTTGCCAATCGCTGTTTCTTTGGGCTCAAGAGGTAATTGAGTAATAAAGCCCTCTCTCGAAGGACTAAACTCGCTCTATATAGCAGCTTGATCATCCCCGTCCTTCTTTATGTCTCGGAATCTTGGACGTTAGCAAAGGCGGATGAGGAAGTCTTTTCGAGAGAAAAGTTTTGCGTCCGATTTTTGGTCCTGTTTGCGTTGATGGCATCTGGAGGAAAATATTTAACGACGAACTCTATGGGCCATTAGGCCATTTAGAGCGTATGGACACCACTGCTCCGGCCCGAAAAATCTTTGAATCTATGCCATTGGGACAACGCAACAGAGGACGACCTACACGAAAGTGGCGCAAACAAGTGAAGAAGGACCTCAACCAACTTGGAGTGCACAAGTGGAGACAGCTGGCGAAAGATTGTGCTAGCTCGTGCTGGCTGGAGAGGCATGTTGGTTGAGGCCCAGCTCCAACCCGGACTGTAGGGCTACAAGAAGAAGAAGAGGAGTAATCGAATCTTTATATATGATTTATTTGTAATAAATGGATATGTTGAAAGCATTTGTAGCAACACAAATTTTCGCACATATGGAAAAGATTTAATTTCAACTTGTGTTCCGAGTTACGCGGGTTATAAAAATATAGTTCAAATAAATATTTGGTGTTATATATTTGACAGGATACATTTTTACGAAATGTTATTCACATTGTTCTATGATATTATTCTTACAATCATTATTAAACAATAAAAAATTAATCGAATATATTTTGCCAAACATTTCTGTCTAAACTAACTCACAATGAAAGTGCGTAAAAATTCACCATGAGAATATTTTTACAAATTTAAGTAATGTTTTGAGTATTATTTCAGATAATAAGTACAAAAATACTATCTGAAATAATATTTATTAGCAATAGTTATATGAACTATATAAGTTTATAGAATACGAGTTATAGAATTTAAAATCAGTAGCAGTTATTATGCCATTTGTAATGTTAAAGAGTTTATAAGTACCATTTAGTAAATTATTGCGCTCGAAATAAGTTTACCGTATATTTGGTCAATGAAAGTGCTATTTTGATTAAATGGCGTTTACGAAAGCGAGACTGCTCCTAACAATATTTCGAGTAAAATTCTTCGATAGTTATGCGCAAACTTTTTTCATTGTTTTCTTCTATATTGGTAGTTATTAAAGTAACAACAATTTATATATTTATCAAATTGAAAAATCGTACAGACAAAATTTTGTCAGATTGGAAGACGGCTATTGGCTTTTACAAAGCCACAAAGTTTTTCTATCTCAAAAGAGAAGAGTTTATTAGGAGTTTCAACTGGCCCACCTGTAGTAGGTTAAAGAAATATTTAATATTTAACCGACTTCTTTAAGGGTAGTTAGACAATAAAATGGTTCGTTTTCAAACCAAAATTATTAATTTAATTCGTTATTCAAAAAATCATTACAGAATAAGAATCAATCATCACCGCGATTGTAATACAACTGACTTACTTAAATATGACATTTCCGCACATGTATAGAATAATATAATTAAGTAATACTATGAAAGCAATAACAAAGATGTAATTAAATTATAGTATTTTGAGAAAAACGTAGTAATTGATCTTCAACATTAAAATTAATAACTGTGAATATTTTCAACAGAAGGAAGGGCTACTTTGAACTACACACATTTAAGAGCATCGTGAAATCTGCATTATCACCCAGTAAAATCATCTAGTAATACCTACTTAAAACGTAATGTTTGGTTAGTGCATTGTAAATTTTTAAGAATAACTTACGTGAAATAGTACATATTCGATTTGTATTATTATATGTCCTACCGCTAAGTAATAATCGAGAAACTAACTTAGGTGGATGGGACGTTAAGCCACCAAGCCAGTAACGGTAGCATTCGTGTGGCTATCATTAAGAATAAGACTATGAAAAAAAGATGATGAGGAAGAAGATACAGCCGTAGCCTAATATTACAAATCGTCGGGCGACAGCAATGACGTTAGAGGAGAAAGCGGTCAAACCGAACAGAGGTAGAACGGGCGTTACCAAAACAGCACCGCCAGTGGCAAAATCAGCAAAATCAAAATGCATGCCTTTTAATGCAAATCAGAAATGTGTTGATCATGAATGTTGATTTTCACACAAGGGCAGCGATAACTCGTTCCGAGTGTACGCCACGTCGGATACCGGAAACGGAAACGAAATTGACGAAACAAGATAAATTAAGGGTGAACCGTAATGGCCACATTCATTTTTTTACCAATCCACGGCGAGGAAAGCTTTAAAGGTGCAACAGAACTGTTACCTTCTACCTCAAATCCAGCGAAACGTTTACATAACATGAGCTTAAACAACAGCAACAACAAAAGCAAACGCAACAACATCACTTTCAGCAGCAGAAGTAACAACAGCCACAGCATCCGAAACAATCGAAGCCACATCAAAAACAACAGAGATCCACGTCTTCGACATGGGGACTGACGAGCTGGAGACTTATGTGAGTTGGCTCTAGGAAATAAGACGTTTATACAATATATAAAACTCCCCAACCCGTACACATACCTCCTTACAATGCACAGGTTCAGATTACTACTCGTAAGCGGCATCGAACGCTGATTTCTATACGCACACCCCCAGAGAAAGAAAACCTTGACTAGACTTAGACTAAGCTAAGCCAGGCGCGCAATCTCAGTTGCAAAAATTACCATATATGCAGAAGAGACCGACAACAATCCAGTCGAGGTGGCGTATCGCATTTTTAATAAAAAAAGAAACAAACAATAAAGTAAGAAGGTCGAAAGACGTTATTGGTGATCGCTGCCTATGCATCAGATTCTCTCTCTTTCTCTTGGAGCTCGACAACATTTCAAGCGAAAAAGGAATGTATTTGAATTTTCACAGACGGCTCCAAGAAGATGGAGGGATCTGGAGCTGGGGCTTCCATGAAAAACGACAACATTGGACTTCACACCTCCTTAGGTAATTTTGGTTCGGTCGCCCAGACGAAAACGTTTGCGATCCAAAAGACCAGCAAGTATATTATGAATAGTGGAAAAGGCGAAGTACCTGCCTCTGTAACGACATCTAAACTGTGCTTAAGACCTTACTTAACCCTATAACCACTTTCAAGATAGTACAGAAATGCAAGTTTCCCCTTAATTTGGTCGGCAGGCTAAATTCGCTATATCTCGGGATCATGGGAAACGAGATTGCAGATAAACTTGCCAGGCAAGGACCAAAAGACACATTTGTAGGGCCCGAATCCACCTTGGGACTACTCGCGTGCTTGGTTAGGGCTTCCGGAGCTGGAAACATAAGCCATATAGAGCATTCGACTTAACAGGAGAAGCTAAAATAAATTGGTGCTGTTTATCAGAGAGTGAACACGGTCAACGAGACTCGTAGTCCAAGCCACGATCTGGAAACCAGAGCTTTTGTAAAACACTTCTATCTTCGCAACGAAATAAGATAATGATCAGAGAATTCTGGTTTTACCAATTTCAGTGACGATCTTCCGGCAAATAATGTCTTCGCTGATGATAGAATTAACTCCATCCTCATTTCGAAACATGAACTTCAGAATATTTTTAACTGACTAAAGAATAAGAAATCATTGGGATCCGATGGGTCCTTAGAGCTCTGAGAGAATGCATTGAAGAATAACAAACTATATCGGACGCTCAATATGGCCTTTGGCGCACCATACCATTCTCTAAATTGGTTTGCGACATTCAGTGGAATAGAAACAAAACATAGGGCCCAGACGACTGTCTGATTGACATGGTTAGAAAGTCTCTTCATGAGGTCACTCAGGTTCGGCAACGACATGGTAACTGCCAGGAAGTTCGTCGTGAAAAATGGCAACGAAATTCGTTCTACTTCTTCTTCTTCTTGTGGCGCTACAGTCCGGCGTGGACCTGAGCCTCAACCAACATACCTCTCCAGCCAGCACGATCTTTCGCCAGCTGTCTCCAGTTGCGCACTCCAAGTTGGTTGAGGTCCTTCTCCACTTGTGTGCGCCACTTCAGTCTAGGTCGTCCTCTGTTGCGTTGTCCCAATGGCTCGGATTCAAAGACTTTTCGGGCCGGAGCAGTGGTGTCCATACGCTCTACATGGCCTAGCCACCTTAAGCGTTGTATCCGTAGACGCTTAACCAGGCGCATGTCGCTGTACTGCCTATAGAGTTCGTCATTAAATCTTCTCCTCCAGATGCCATCAACGCAAACAGGACCAAAAATCGGACGCAAAACTTTTCTCTCGAAAAGACTTCCTCATCCGCCTTTGCTAACGTCCACGATACTGCGCCATATAGTAGGACGGGGATGATCAAGCTGTTATATAAAGCTAGTTTAGTCCTTCTAGAGAGGGCTTTATTACTCAATTGCCTCTTGAGCCCAAAGAAACAGCGGTTGGCAAGAGTGATTCTGCGTTTGATTTCGGTACTGATGTTGTTGTCCCTATTTACCGCGGAGCCGAGGTAGACGAAGTCCTTAACTACCTCGAAGTTTCTGCTGCCTAGTGTGACGCTCCGTCCGAGACGTCGATGTTGTGTGTCCTTCCTTGATGACAGCATGTACTTTGTTTTGCCCTCATTTACCGCAAGACCCAGCAAACGCCTCATTGACGGCTCGCTGTGTTCGTCCAATCACGTCAATGTCATCAGCGTAAGCTAACAGTTGAACTGACTTCTGGAAGATCGTGCCTCTGGTGTTGACTTGTGAGTTACGCACGATCTTCTCGAGGATGATGTTAAAGAAGTCACATGACAGTGCGTCGCCTTGTCTAAAACCTTTTTTGACATTGAAGGTCTCGGTGAGTTCGGTACCGACCTTGACGGAGCAGCGAGAGTTCTCCATCGTCATCCTACACAATCTGACGAGTTTGGTAGGAATGCCAAAACTAGACATGGCACTGTATAGCTCGTCTCTATGCACACTGTCATATGCAGCCTTGAAATCGACGAATAGGTGGTGAGCGTCAATTTGCATTTCTTAAGTCTTTTCCAGGATCTGCCGTAATGTGAAGATCTGGTCTATTGTGGACTTCCCTGGTCTGAAACCACACTGATAGGGACCTATCAGATCATGGACAAATGGTTTCAGACGCTCACACAATACGGCAGAGAGGATCTTGTATGCGATGTTCAAGAGACTAATCCCTCTGTAGTTGGCGCAGTCAAAGGGTTCTCCTTTCTTGTGGACCGGGCAAACGACGCTGAGTTTCCACTTATCGGGCATGCTTTCCTCCGACCATATCTTACAGATGAGCTGGTGCATGCGCCCAGCCAGGTCATCTCCAGCTGCTTTAAATAGTTCTGCGGACAGTCCGTCCGCTCCAGCAGCTTTGTTCGACTTTAGCTTGGATATTGCTATCTTCACCTCGTCTAAGTCGGGGGGAAGGAATGCTTGTCTATCATCGTCCAAATTGAGTGGAACATTCTGCCTAACAGCGGGATTTGGGTCGTCATCGCCGTTTACGAGTCTGCAGAAATGATCCTTCCAGATTCTCAGCACAGACTGTGACTCTACTACTAGTTGTCCATTTTGGTCCCGGCAGGCCTTGGTCCGAACCTTGTATCCTCCGGATAGCTGTTTTACCTTTCGGTAAAACTTTCGGACTTCATTCCTGCCAAAGCACCTTCCCATTTCCTCGACCGCGCGTTTCTCATGTTCCTTCTTCTTCCTTCTGAGAAGCCGGCGCTCTTCCCTTCTTCTCTGTTCGTAGAGTTCACGAACAGCTCGCGTTGTTCGATGCAGCGTCGCTTTATAGACGTCTTGTTTAGCTGCGTACGCTTGCCTGCACTCGTCGTCAAACCATGGGTTCCTTTTGGGTGGTGTCGTGAAACCCAGCACATCAGTGGCAGCATCTTTGATGGCTTCTTGACAACGTTTCCATTCTTCTTCTATGCTTAGTGCAGGAAGCGTCGAACTCTGCGCGAGTTTCCGGGAGACTCGGTCGGCAAAGTTCCCAGCAATCAGCTGCGATTGTAGCTTTTCGACGTCAAACCGTTTTGGCCTTTCTCGACTCCGTTGCTCTCTCGATATCCGGGTTCTTACCTTGGCTACAACAAGGTGATGATCCGAGTCAATGTTTGCACCTCGGAAGGTTCGGACATCGAGAATACTGGAGGAGTGTCTGACGTCGATCGCAACGTGATCAATCTGGTTGACGGTTGATTGATCAGGAGATCGCCAGGTTCCTTTGTGAATGTTCAGGTGTGGGAACCGCGAGCTAGCCACAGAGAGGTTTCGCCCCGAGGCGAAGTCCAACAGCCTGAGTCCGTTTCCGGATGTGTTGTCGTGCAGGCTGTGTTTACCGATGACTCCAGCAAAGATGTCCTCCTTTCCCAGCTGAGCGTTGAAATCTCCTAGAACGATCTTGGTGTCATAGCTGGGGCATCGATCGTATGTTCCTTCTAGGAGATCATAGAAGTCATCCTTGATGTTGTCATCCTTCTCCTCTGTCGGGGCGTGAGCGCATATTAGGCTGATGTTCCCGAATTTAGCCTTGATGCGGATTGTCATGAGGCGTTCGCTGACTGGGTCGTAGCTCAAGACTTTTTGCCTAAGTCTGCCTCGAACAACAAATCCGCATCCGAATAAGCGCTGCCTTCTCTCTCTATAGCAATTGCTGTAGTAGATATCGCAGTTCTTCATCGCTTTTATGCCAGGCCCATCCCATCGCACTTCCTGGATAGCGGTTATGTCAGCTTTGTAGCTGTCAAGGGCCTCCGCAAGGTGCTCGGCTGCACGTGGCCTGTTAAGGGACCTCACATTCCACGTGCAAAACCGAAAATCATTATCCTTAAAACGTTTGCTGGGGTCGTCAACAGTTGATCCGTCCTTATCCGAGGCATGTTGTTGTCTCTGAACTTCCATTTTTTACGTGGTGAGGAAGTTACCCTCACGCACAACCCACGGACTGGTAGGCCAGGCCCATTATTTAAATCCTCGGGCAGAGGGGGTCGCTGCATACATTAGTTCACCATACAACGGGTGTTGTGATGGCTATCCAGGGGGCGCCACGTGGAGGCTGTATGTCAACTTGACCTGTGCACTAACGAGGATAGCCTTGGCAGCTCGCCATGTTGAGCGCAATCAACGACGTTACCTCGCGTGCATAGGCCCATGCCCCCCAAAAAAAATTCGTTCTACTGTATTCCATATAAACAATGCAACAAGGGACATAGGGTTCGCCGATCTTGTTCACAATATTCACAAGCGATTTTATGGGTTCTACGCCTAACATAGTAGCGTTTGCTGATGACCTAATCGCGTACATATCAAGTCCAAAGATAGAAGAAATAAACGGGTTTTGCAGAGCGGTACAAATCAACGTTTTAGCGATGACCGGAAGGTGTAAATAAACTTATTTTTCAACTTGTGGCGCTACAGTCCGGAGTGGACCTGGGCCTCAACAAACATGCCTCTACAACCACCACGATCTTTCGCTAGCTGCCTCCAATTGCGCATTCCAAGTTGGTTGAGGTCCATATCAACTTGTGTGCGCCATATTAGCCCAGGTCGTCCTTTGTTGCGTTGTCCCAATAGCTTAGATTCGAAAACTTTTCGGGCCGGAACAATAGTGTCCATATCTCTTCTCATCTTAAGCTTTGTATCCAAAGACACTTGACCTGAAGCAGGTCACTCTACGGCCCATAAAGTTCGTCATTATATCTTCTTCTCCAGATGCCATCAACGCAGAAACAATAATCGCACGCAAAACTTTTCTCTCGAAAAGACTAAGGACTTCCTCATCCGCTTTTAGTAACGACCAGGTTTCCGCGCCACAAAGTAGGACTGGGATGATCAAGCTGTTACATAAAGCAATCTTAGTCCTTGGACAGAGGACCTCATTAAATACCAGATCCATGTTAGTCACTTCAGCTCCTATGCCAGCAAACGCCTCATTGACGGCTCACTGTGTTCGTCTAATCACGTCAATGTCATCCGCTTAAGCTAGGAATTGAACTGACTTTTAGAAGATCTTGCCTCTGTTATTGACTGTTCTCCATCTGCTTTAAATAAGTCTGCGGGCAGTCCGTCCGCTCCAACAGCATTGTTCAATTTCAGCTACGGTATTGTTTTTTTTCACTTTGTCTAAGTTGAGGAGACGGAATTCTTGTCTATCGTCGTCCAAATTGAGGAAACATTCTGCCCAACAGCGGAATTTGGGCCGTCATCGGCTATAAGGAGATTACAGAAATGATTTTTCCAGATTCTTGGCACAGACTTTCCAGATTCTCTAACACAAGTTGTGCATTTTGGTTGCGGCAGACTTCGGTCCGAACCTTGCATGCTCCGTATAGCTGTTTTACCTTTTGGTAAAACTTACGGACTTCATTTCTGTCATAACATCTTTCGATTTCTTCAACCGCGTGCTTCTCATGCTCCATCGTTTTTCTTCTGAGAAACCGGTGCTCTTCCCTTCGTCTCAGCCCCCGTTGTTCCATGCAGCGTTGCATTATATGTGTCTTGTTTGGCTGCATGTCCTTGCCTGCACTCGTAGTCAAGTCGTAGTCAAGTCCTTCTGGATGGTGACGTGTGATGGCTTCTTGACAACGTTTCCAGTCTTCATTTATAGTTAGTGCACGCAGCATCGATATCCGGGTTTGGCTACAACAAGGTGATGCTCCGAGTCGATGCTGGACCTCGGAAGTTTCGGACGTCGAATATATAGGAGGAGTCTCTGACATCAATAGCAACTTGATCAATCTGATTAACGGTTGATTGCTCAGGGGATCGCCGGGTTCAGTTGTGAATGTTCAGGTGTGGAACCGCGTGCTAGCCACAAAAAGTTTCCGCTCCGAGGCGAAGTCCAACTGCCTGAATCTATTTCCGGATGTGTTCCCGCGCTGGGACATCGATCGTATGTTCTTTTAAAGAGATCAAAGAAGTTATCTTTGGTGTTGTCATCTCTCTCCTTGATCAAGTCGTGAGCGCATATTAGGCTGATATTCCCAAATTTAGCCTCGATGTGGATTGTCATGCGCTCAACCCCCAACAGAAAACAAGGATGACAACAGCAAGGACGACTTCTATAATCTCTTAAAAATAACATACGGTCGATGCCCCAGCTACGACACCAAGATAGTTCCAGGAGACTTCAACGCTCAGGTGGAAGAATCACTCTTGCCAATCGCTGTTTCTTTCGGCTCAAGAGGCAATTGAGTAATAAAGCCCTCTATCGAAGGACTAAGCTCGCTTTATATAGCGGCTTAATCATGCCAGCCCTACTCTTGGCGCAAAAACCTGGACATTACCAAAGGCGGATGAAAAAGCCCTTAGTCTTTTCGAGAGGGAAGAGCATTCCAGATTCGTGTAGTGCGGCTAAAGAACGAGTCTCTGAATTTGACTGTACGTCCGAAAGTGGGCTTGATGGTGAATTGGTGGTTATTCCTAGCGAGGCGTGTATTGCGGGTGAATTCTTGAAGGGGAGGAATGCAACTGGCTAATTCATCTGAGCATTTCTTGTTAAAATAGCGATAAAAGAGTGACAACGACGCGACATTACGTCGGTGTTCTAACGAGTCAATCGACTTCTCAATATTACTGTCACCTATAAGTTTTATCGGTCGCTTTTGAATTCTATCCAGCAGGTGCAAGGAGGTCTTAGGAGCATCTGACCAAATAGGAGCGTTATACTCAAGTCTTGGGCGTATGTAGGCCTTGTATATTGTAGCCAGATCAGAAGGGGTGAAGTACTTCTTGCATCGTTTAAGGAAGCCTTGACATTTCGCAGCATTTTTGGCGACCTCAAATATGTGATCGTTCCAACTAATTGTTGGGTTGATACACATACCAAGGATGGAAAGTCTTTCGGTTTCAACAACACAAGTGCCGTCCATGGATAACGGCTGATTATTTTGTAATCGCTTTAGAGACAGTAGACAGCACTGTGTATTGAAAGCATTAAATTCCACTCTATTCTTATTTCCCCAATCGATTATGCTGTCAAGGTCGGAATTTAATGTGCTTAACATACGCCGCCGTTCCTAGTCTATGGCCGAAGTGGAGGGGCGTGAGCAAAGGAACGAATATGAAAAGCTGAGGGTACTGTCATCAGCGAAGGAATGAATATTATTAGAAGTAGCAGACAAGAGATCATTTATAAAAATGGGGAAGAGTATCGGAGACAGAACAGAACCCTAGGGAACACCAGCATTAATATAATGAATATCAGACTTGATTCCATCCAAAACGACTTGTATTGAACGATTCGAAAGGTAATTCCTAATCCATTAAAGAAGAGACTCATCGATCCCAGAAGCACGCATTTTGGACAAGAGACCCCGATGCCAGACCCCATCAAATGCCTTTGAAATATCAAGCGCAACAATCTTGCTTTCTCCTACATTGTGCAAAGATTGGTTCCACTTTTCAGTGAGATATGGAGCGGTTGCTTCGGAAGCCGTATTGCCGGTCATTAAGAAGCTTCCGGGATTCAAAATATTTCATAAGCTGATGGTTTATTAGCGTTTCCATGACCTTGGAGAGAATGGACGTTAGTGCTATGGATCGGTAGGAGGTGGGTGAGGAACCGATCGCCCCGTTTAGGGACGGATAGAGCCCTGAAGAGTAGGACAGATGGAAAAGCTTACGCAGTTGTTTTGCCAGCGTAGAAGAACACTTCTTCAGAAGAACAGGGTGTATACCATCCGGACCAGCGGATTTGTGTATGTTTAGTTCTTTAAGTACTCTTGCTACTGTACGAGTGCGAAAATGGATTTGCCCCATGGAGAAATTTATGCTCTCAAGTACAGGCGGGGACAAAGGAGCTAGCTGCAAAGTGTGCAGCAAGCAGATAAGCTTTGTCCAAAGAGCTGACAGCTGGAATGTCATTGCAAATGAGCGTTGGGATCGAAGACGAGGCTGAATTCCTTATGTTTTTTACGAAAGACCAAAAGCTACTGCTTCCTTTGGGGGCATTGTAGAACTTTTTGTCTCAACTTTTGGTCAAAGGAGAATTTAACACGTCTTATTAATGCATTACAGTCATTACGGATCCGTTTGAACTTTTTCCGGGCTTTCTCAGAAGGGTTGGCTTTATAATCCCGGAAACTCAACTCTCTCATCCTGATAAGCCAAGTAGAATTGTGTGCATTGAAATCGCCCGCAATAGTGATTTCAGTGCGAGGATACAGGGATACAATTCTTGTGATGGAATTGGACAGCGCATCAAACTCGTTATAAGTTGAGTTGCTGTCCATGTTTGGACTTCTATAAACAGGCCCAAGTTCACCCCGGGCTGTAACGTCACAGTCCACCGTCGGAACTAGTTCCAATTTTTATACATATTTCACTAAATATGTCCGATAGTTCCAACATGTTCGGTAGTTCAAACATGACAGGTGCATTGTGAATGTGTAAAATGAAACATCACGCAACTCAAAAAATATATTTCAAACATATGTATCGGGCTCAAATTGTCTTATTTCTTATGTATTTCTTTGACTTTTTTGTATGATGTACGCAATTAACCTTTTTGTCAAACACTGTATATTGCGCTGTGAAAAGAAGAGAGAGAAGAGCTAATACTTCTCGCCTTTACAGCCTCTGGCACATAGAGTACTTTACATGCGTAGCAGCACAGTATCCGTTAATGGTGAAGTACCTGAAGGAAGGGGATGACACAATGAATACTTCAACGCTCAACTGATTTCATTTGACAGTAGCCTTAAATTCAATTTGTTTTGCTTATACTGTAGAGCGGTCTGTTATTTATTTTGCAAAAATGCCTCCCGACGAGTTGCTGGATTAACTCTGCTTTTATTAACTTGCTAAGCATAGTCGGAGATGGTTACTGAATGTCAGTGATTGTTATGAGAGGGCGATTCCGGGTTGATGTGAGCAACGTTCGTGGGCTTAGAGTAAATCTCTTTACTGTGTACGATCACCTCTCCTGCTTATGTTGTTCGCAAATCGCGGTCTCGATACTTACGTGCGTAGTGATGTTACTAACCAACTTCAACCAAAATCCGGCCACTGTTCCAATCCGGAATTTAATTTCCTGTGGTTTAACGACAGGATGTCCGTAAGCAGTTAATCCACTACTGCTCTATTTACAGAAGTCCAAACCTGGACAGCAACTCAACTTGCAATGAGTGTGATGCGCTATCCAACTCCTTCAAAAGAAGAATTGTATCCCTGTATCCTCGCACTGAAATCCTTACTGCGGGCGATTCTAATGTACACAATTCTCTTTGACTTCGACATTCAGGCCAGACAACCCCCGAAAGAAGGTAAGTTAAATTTTTTACTGAGGTAAGCAATTTCACACAGCTTGTGAATGAGTCAACACGGATTTAGGGATTTTAACTGATCATTATGCTTCCCCGATAGTGACGTGGATACCGCAGCTGATATGATTACAAAAATAATTTTGTCGGGTATGAGATCCTTCTTTCCTCATAGAGTAAAGAGTATCAAATCGAAGAAAAACGCGTGGTACGACTCGAGCTGCAAAGAGGCTATCACGTTGAGAGAAGTAAGCTTCCGGACTTTCAATGCCAACCCTTCTGAGGAAAACCGGAAGAAATTCAAAAGGGCCCGAAAGGATTGCAATGCTTTAATAAGACGTGCTAAATTCTCCTATGATCAAAAGTTAAGTGCTGCATTGTCCCAGGGGCAGTGAAAATGTTTGGCCATTCGTAAAAAACGTAAGGAATTCCGCCTCGTCATCAATTCCAACACTCATTTGCAATGACATTCCAGCTGTCAGCTCTTTGGATAAAGCAAATCTGTTAGCTGCACAGCTTGACAGCTCAACACCTCCAGATTGCGCCTTGTTTGCGCCTGTACTCGAGAGCGTACATTTTTAAATGGGACAAGTCCATTTTCGCATCTCCGTTCTTCTGGAGACGTTGTCTTCTACGCAGGCAAAACCACTGTGTAAGCTTTTCCATTTGTCCTTCTCTTTGCGGCTCTATCCGAATAAGTGTAAAACAGCATTTGTCCATGCCCGTCCATAAATTGGGCGAACCATCATCATCCACCTCCTACCGACCCATTGCAATTTCGTCCCTGCTTTCCTACTTTTCAAGATCATGGAAACACTGATAAATCGTCAGGTTATGAAATATCTTGAAACTCGGAAGCTTCTTAATGACCGGCAATACGGCTTCCTCAGCAACAGGTCCACTGATGATTGGATGGCGTATCTCACCGAAAAATGGAACCAATCTTTACACAATGTAGGAGAGAGTAAGATCGTTGCGGTTGATATTTCAAAAGCATTTGACAGTGTCTGACATCAGGCTCTCTTGTCGAAAATGCGTGCTTTTGGCGTCGATGAATCTCTATACCCTAAGCTTTTCATATTCCTTTCTCTGCCCTCGATCCTCCTCTTCGGCCATAGACTTGGAACGGCATTAAATTCCGATCTTGACAGTATACATGATTGCGGTAAAAAGAATAGAGTGGAATTTAATGCTTCCAAAACTCAATACTGTCTACTGTCACTCAAGCGATCTCAAAATAACCAGCCTATGTCTGTGAATGGCTCTTTCGTTGTTAAAACTGAACGGCTTTCCATCGTTCCATCGTGTGTATAAACTTAACACTAAGTTGGAATGATCATATAATTAAGATCGCCAAAAATGCAGCGAAATGTCTAGGTTTCTTAAAGCGATGGAAGAAAAATTTCACCCCTTCTGACCTGGTAACAATATTTGAGGCGCACATCCGCCCAAAGCTTGAATATAACAATTCCTATCTGGTCCAGTGCTCCTAAGAACTCTCGCCACCTACTAGATAGAAACCAACAGCAAGCGATAAAACTAATTGGTGACAATACTGCTGCGAAGTCAATCGACTTGCTTGAATATTGACGAAATGTTGCGTCTCTATCACTATCTTATCGATATTTCAACAAAAAAATGCTCTAACGAGTTAGCCAGCCATTTCTCTCCTTCAAGGATTCACCCACAAAACTCGCCTTGCTAGGACTGCTCACCCGTTCACACTTAAACTCACCTTCAGACGTACAGTTAAGTTTAGAGACACGTTCTTCAGTCGCAATACTCGAATATGGAATGCTCTTCCCATTTTGTGGTTATCTTCAGCGATGTACCATATTGGCTTATCCAGTGCATAAAGAAAGCTGTGGCAATCGTTTCTGCTACCGTGGTTTTAAGTGCTATAGCTAATTACCATTGAGAGAATCTATCCATGATTGTGATACAGTATTTGTAGTATTTGTTTGATACAGTATTGTAGCCATTCACATTGATAGTATGATAGTATGATGATACCATCAGGCACTCGGATTCCTTGCGGTGGTACACGGTTGTATCTCTGAACCTGTGATCTTTGACATGCTTCACATTCCTTAGTTCACGTGATAACATCCTTTTCAGTCAGTAAAAAAAGCTATTCAGTAAGGCTTGCGTTTTTGCTGCGTTTGGAATCAGTCGACGGTGATAGTTGATGGTACCAAGGAACTTCCGAAGATCTTTTATTGTTTGAGGCTTCGGATAGTTTATTAACACTTCCACTTTGTCTCTAAGTGATTTGTATCCGTTGGGTGTAATCATGTAGCCTAGATAGTACACTTCAGACTGCCCAAGCACGCATTTGCTTGGATTTATCTTCAGACCATTACTTCTCAGTCTCTCAAATACTACGCGCAGATGTTCAAGGTGTTCCCCGTGCGTTTCGGACATCATGATGAAGTCGTCGATGTAGCATTATAGAAATTCTAGATCGCGAAATATAGAGTCCACATACCTCTGGAACGTTTGTGATGCACATCGTAAACGTAGGCATCTTAAAAAAATTGAACAATCCAAAAGGAGTTATGATGGCTGTCTTTTGGATGTCTTCTTCAGCCATGGGAATCTGATAATATGCATTGGCAAGGTCAAGAGTGCTGAAGATTCCTGATGAAGATGAAGAATCCTGGATGAGTGGTGGTGGGTATCTATCAGCTGTTGTTTGTTCATTTAGTATACGGTAGTCACCGCAGGTTCTCCATTCGCCTGTCTTCTTTTGTCGTAGAAGAAGTGGACTTGCCCACGGACTCTTTGAGGGTCTGATGATAGCTTATTCCAGCATCGCGTTTATTTCGTCCTTTTCTGCTCTCAACTTGTCAGCGTCAAGTCTGCGAGGTCTTTCTGTCACTGTGTCTCAATGTAGTGGACGACACCGGTGTTGGACGTGTTGGCAGGTTGGTTGTGTAAGACGCAATCAAATCAGTATATTTGTTTGTATGACTGGATTGATCGATTGTTGTAATTCCGTGGATTTCTGCTTCCATTACCTGTCCTATAGCCTTACATGAAGTCAACGGGTGGTTTAACCTGCGTTTTTTAAGATCAATAATGCGTCCGTAATGCGTGATTACTGCTTCACTTTTTGCTGACTTAACAGAGCCGATGGCAAAATTCCAGTTAACATTTCGTCGTAGGCCCAAGTTGAGGTTGAGGTTGAGATTTTTTTGTCCGTATGTTCTTAGGACTATGGAGTTGGCTGCATAGAGTGTGTGGTTTGAACTTCTTGATTGTTTTGTTGCTATCCAGACTCTCACGTACTCACAGCGTTTTTCCCTGCTACAGCTACAGGACGACAGCGAATTTAGTTTTTTGTTGATCCAACTGCTTCGAAACTACAAGGAGAAATGCATTTTCGCGCACTCTCTCCGAATAGCACTGTCCTTCAGCGTTGTCGATTTTGAATCGGGAACGTGAACGGAAATGGTAGTTTGGTTTATTGGTGCGTGGTCTCTGTGAGGGTGTTTTCGATTTTATTCAATCTCTCTTCTAGATATACATTTTTTCGAGATCTGAACAAAGTGCTGGGTTATTCGACGTTTTTGTCGATCATTGCCATTACGTATGATGTTTGGGTATTGTTCTCCATGATACTGTCGGCTATATCTCCCAACTCTGTTAAGCTGGCTTTTTGCACCACCTTTAATATGTTGTGTACATTAGTGGGTAGAAAACCTAGCCATTTTGTGCGCAGCAGATCATCCGATGCCTTGTTGTTGGCCAGATCCTTTATGTGCCGTAAGAGTTGTGACGGCTTTCTATCCCCAAGTTCAATTTCGGACAGAAGTTTATGAAGTTGGCGTTCGGACGAATCTGTGAACCTCTTGATGAGGTGGTCCGCCATATTCGCTTATCTTTCTTCAGATAGCGGAGGCATTATAATATCTGACATTTTTGCCATCGCAGATTCGTCGAGAGCTTCAACAACAGCAACGTTTTTGGAGCGTTTGGAGAAGATGTTTCGTCTACGGAACACTGATTTTATCCAGTAAGACCAAAGCTGTGACTTACCTCTCCAGGATCTGGGAAAATTGAATGATGTATTTATTGCAGATACTTCGTTGTGACTCTCGCTGGTTGATGGACTTGGATTACTTGCTTTGAACTACTGCAAATGTGCCACTTCCTCCTGGAGCGTTGTTCTAGAGTATCTCAAAACAAAAGACACTAATTTACTTCCTAGGGCGCCACTGTATGTCCTGGGGTGAGTTTTTGTTGCGGAGACTAATACATGTTTGAACCTGAACATGCAGATGGAACTATTGCATAGTTTACTTTGCATAGTTCAAAGCCGATATGAGAAAACTCTTCAGTATTGCTGGGGACTGCCTAATTAAATGTGATCTAAGCTGCAGACACCGAAATTGGGGTTGTACACGTGCTAACTCATGAGGTAACGTTTTATCTAACTTATTTGCTATGTTGCCTGTGCGTAGTCTATTTTCGTCCAGTCCTGCTTATATCCCAGCTGGTTCTCGTGGTAGTCCATCTGTAATCGATATTTTTTTTCATTAACGTATCTAGTCACATTTCCCAGCCACTTTCTATAAATCACCTACATTCTGACCATAATCAACGCTCTGTCAGCTTCCCTGGATAGGTGAAAGTCAGGTGCAATATTTTCTCGATCTGATTCATTCTAATTGAAAAATACGGTCTCCCTTCCGCCTTTTTGCTCTTCATTCAATGTTTCACAAAAAGTGTTATATTTTTATTTTTCGTGCTCAAATCCAAATTAAGGAACGTTTCTAGCAGAAACTATTAAGGAATGAGATGGTCAACTGAACAGCTGATTTCCCCTTCGTCCATCGAAAGTTCGACTGTTCTTTAGGTATTCTGGTAGATATAAGCCCACCATCTGAAAGTTATTTATGTGACATCGAACATTGTCTCATTTTACTTACACATCTCTACGTTCCCCTACCAAAATAGGCAATATGGCGGCAATTGTCAATTCTTGCTCACAATTGTGTCAAATACTCGTAAATTGCCCACAATTCGTGACCTCGTCAGCAATTTTGTGTACATTCAACAAAATCTGTTCTGAAAATCTAATGCAAATCGCTTGTTTAGTGTAATCGAAACCTTAAATAGGATTTATTTCTAATAAATGGATACATTGACCAAATTTATATTGACAATAACTTGTGAAATATGTAGAAAAAGAAGAGACTAACGCATGCTCAAAAGTTACACAATTTGAAAAGAATTCTTACCAGTTGCTATTCCGAGTTACGCATATAATAATTAAAATTAATAATTGATATTATACATATATTTGTCAGGATACATTATTACAAAAATTATTTTTATTTTTCAAATAATTTAATAAGAAATAAGGAAACCTAACCCAAAATAAAATCTATACAAATATACAAAATATATACAAATATCCAACCTTATATATATTATTTATATATATACCTTTATATATATATATATATATGTATAAGGTTACCAAATATCTACCTGGGAGGTTTTCCTGTCCATGGCGAACGCCCTTGGTAGTGTGAAGTTGAACTCAAAAGAAGCTTGTGAAAAGTGGCTGTCCGAGTTCTTCGCAAATAAGAAGGGGGGCTTCTACGAGGGGGTGGAAACAGATTATCGAACAAAACGGCGCATATTTGAACTCAGCTCAGAACGAAGATGCGTGACATTTCTAATACATTATAATATACTTAAAACCATAAAGCTAGTTCGAGAACATTTGTGCAAATTTTAGATACCTTTACAGTATTATTTCAGGTAGTAAGTAAAAATTAAAAATGATATCAGACATAATATTTATTAACATAAGTTATACAATAAAAACGACATAAATTTATGGTATTCGAGTTTTAGAATATAAAATCAGTAGCAGTTATTTCGCGTTTTGTAGTGTTTAAGAGTTCATAAGTATTATTTAGTAAATTATTGCGTTCAAAATAAGTTTATGTCCTCTTTTTTTGAATTAATTATAACGTTTTAAGAATATTGCTTTTCTGATGCCTTATAAATATAATTTCTGAACGCGACTAGCAGCAGCCATTACTTTGTGATGGAAAAAACTATTCTTTCTCTCCTTTAATTGTCTGATTTATATGCTGATTTAATTGCATGATTTATAAGCAGTTCTTTTGTTTTAATATATCAGAAATTAAGTTGTTGATGATTTTGAGGACATTAAATCAAAGAAAATATTTTAAAGACCTAAATGAAAACATATCGTAGGAGGAAGCAGCATTATCAAAAAAAGCTCAGTGTGACACTGGTCTGTATGGAAACTCAAAATGAAAACCTTATTACATACTTACATTTTTCAGATGCCCGTTTTCTGCCCTTTGGAATCAATTCGCGAGACGCTTTGCAGGTTCCCATTGTTTAAGCGCGATGACAAGATTTTAAATAACATTTCAGCAAAAGACAAACCAATCAGAAGTGAGTGGTTGGGTAAGCGCGTAAAATCAATCATAAGGGCACGACATTATAAATCAGGTAAAGGCTATTTACTCGCAAAACGCGAAACCACAATTTACTTTGTACATCAAATGTGGACAAACAAACAACCAAAAGCTTAAACTCTAACAATTAGCAACTGAAAGAGAAGAATGATAGTGGAGATAATAGTAAGGATTTAACACCAGTAATCGGATTGTAATAAACGTAGTATAATTTTTAGTTATTAACCTATTTTCTTTTATAAGGTATTAGACTACATGGTAAAGAATGAATACATGAAGGCAAAGTGTTAATCAATTTTTAAATTCTTTTATAATAGCATTTGCACACCACCCATGGGATATGCTTGTGGTGCGTTAACCGACTTTTTGTTAACCGAGTGTTCGGTTTCTCCAGGAGACCTATTGCAACCGAACTAAAAGAAAAACTAAAATAAATTAGATATGTATAGGTATATTTCGCGATTCTAAAGTCTAACTTGGTTTGCACTTGGTATACTTCATTTCGGTGATCAGTAAAGTAAGAAGCGCCACTCCCCTTATGTAGTAGCATTTGTGGATTGAGTCCAAAAACTTTTGCTCAAGTTCTAGGATGTATTTCACAAAATCATAGGGTGGAGCAAAAAAAAAATTGCATCCGTCGATCTGCTAAAAAGTTTTAAAACTTAAGCCAGGCGAATCTGCTATCGCAAATGCAAACTACACGTATAGCTTTCGTGACACTTTCGGAATAGCCACCCACTGATATAAATGAAACTATTCTCTTTCAGGAATTCATTTGCATTTATATCTCTTTTAAGATACACTGCGGAAGTGCACTTTGGCCTGTCGCGTATATTGCTTTGACCCCAAGATGTTTCCATTACTAGAGGTTGATTGCTGGCAGACTGCAATATTTTGCTTCAATATTTTCGCAGTTTCCGGCTCTTACAATTTTCAAATATTAAAAAAATATTGAAAAAATTATTGCTCCAAAGTTTTTTAAACATCGATTTAAACTGTTGAGCAGTAACGCGCAAATTTATTATTATGGAAGTGTCTTTGGCATATTATTATGGATGTATCCTTGGCATTTTTACGCACACAGTTTCAGTAATTAGCACTTAATAATTAGTACAGTAATTAGTACTTTAATTATCTATAAATTAAAAACAATTAAATACATAAATCACTCTTAAATAATTAAAAAAGCTTTTTACTACAAATCACTTCAACTATAATTGTTTAAATAGAACCACAACCAGGCACTTTTTTATTATTTAATGTTTACCAAAAATTAAAAATATTGAGCATATTAAATCACTCTTAATGAATTCAAAGAACTAGAGTTGTGTAGTTCCTGTATATAGTTCTATCATCGGAACTAGTTCCATTCGTTCCACATATTCCACCTAAACATGTCCGAGAGTTCCGACATGTTCGGTAGTTCAAACATAACAGATACATTGTGGATGTGAGAAATGAAACATCACGCAACTTAAAAAATATATTTCAGCCACATGTATCGGTCGCAAATTTTGTTGTTTCTTGTGTATTTCACTGTATATTGCGGTGTGAAAGGAAGAGAGAGAAAAGATAATACTTTTTAAGATAAACTCTGTTCAGTGCGAGTAAACGGACAAATAAGCTCTCCCTAACTGAAAAGTCATTCCATACGCACACATTTTCATTTTGCTCCGCCGATAAGATTTTTAACGATACGAAAAGTAAATACTCGCGGTATTACAATTTCATAATCTGCAAAAAAGATTGCAGAATTTTCAAAGAGGTTAAAAAAGAAAATAATTAAAGAGTGCAAAGGGCTACATAAAAAGTGTTTAGTGTTAAAATCCTAATACAAAATCACAATGCACAAGTGCAATAAAACAAAGAAACTAACCTAAATAACAATAAACATAAATACATACAAAGCCAAGAAGAGGTTCGCGATCGGCATCGGCAAATCGCGCGGAATATACATAAATAACAAACAAACAAATCTTATATCTCAAGTTAATGAATCCCTTAAAGGGATTCATAAAGGAAAAAGCGAACGTGGAGGCCAAGCCTCCCCCGAACGTTCGACATACAAGCAAAAACCGTTTTACACTTTTAAGGAGTTTATTTCCTAGCAGAACCTAATTCTGACAATGCACAATTAGAACTAAACTTAAACCTACGAATGATGTTCGCTTGAAGCAAACGCTCCTCCGCCCATTCCGTTGCGTCAGCATATCAGGTGCAGCGCATGTATCCGGAGCGATGCAACTTGATTCCATGTATCTGTATCGTGGGAACATGCTCGCAGCTGCCCAATTCAAAGGCGTTGACTCAGCGAATATTTCGTCAGGTAAGAGTGTTGTGCATGTTATGTGTTAACTTCTCCCCCGTTAAAAATCTACGTCCCATAGACCATTAGTGACGTCAGAACTTTAAGACCAAATCTGTGTTGGGCGGCGACAAGGAACCCGAGACTGCTTTGCTTGCTTGCGCTGTCTGCTCGGTGTTGACGCCCGGAATTCCAATAGATGGTAATTTGGGATCAAAACTAACTTTATTCCATACAATCCAAACGAAGGCTAGTACCAATACAATTACTAAGCCATCCATTAAGAAGGATACCATGGCTCTTTGTGTAAGATCTCGGAATCGTTTTATATCCTCTGCGTTTGATTGGTAGTACCAGTCAGCACAGGTGGAGGAACCTGAAGTGTCGTAACAGCGATACTCAAAATGTATGTGCCATCTAAATATTCTGAAGCGTTTCCAGAGTCCCTTTAAGTTTGTCAGTAATAACGTGTCCGTGTTGATAAGTTCGACTATTTCCTCATTGCTCGTATAGAAAGTCTAAGCTGTACGCCTTACTATCCAGACTTCTTCGTCAAGCTTTTTTAGCAACAGTTCTTCACATACGATGGAATCATTTATGAAATGGCAATCCCCTACAATGCCGACGGTCTCATTCGAGTTCACCATAATCCTGCTGAATTCCATGTCTATCTGGGTTTCATTGAGGACTGCTGCTCTTGTCAAAAGTAAGTTGAACTCTTCGTTCCTCACTTTGGGTATGGAAAGAGTGTAAAGTAGAAGAGTGCCATTTGTATAGATGGACGGCGAATCTCGTTCATGTATGGTACGGCTCTGTCCGAGCCTTCCAGCGTTTCAGCTTGGAGTTCCGGTTTCCCAATGAAAAGGTAAGAGCTTGGTGATCCGTATAAATACAAATCTTCTTCGCTCCGTACAGGTATGATTGTAGGTTGTCCAGAGTCGAAACGATGGCCAACATCTCTTTTTCGTTTGTCGCGTAATTTTCCTCAGTCTTACTGAGGGATCGCGAAATGTAGGCTATCGGTCTGTCTTTGCCAACTTTTGGTTGCGAGTGAACAACACCTATTGCAAGGTTTGACACATCCGTTGTCAAGTTGCAAGGCATGTTGCAATCAGGAAAAGAAAGAACATCGGCAGATGTCAATAAATCCTTTAGGTCATTGAATGCCTTTATGGCTTCTGGTCCCAGTTTTATGGGTATACGCTTTGACTAGTTGGCCTTAACCTGTGCATTAATTCCCCGCTTTAGATTCGTTAGCGGTTTTGCTACTTTTGCGTAATTACGTATGAACTTCCTGTAATAAGAAGTGAGACCCAGAAAGGACTTCAATGATCTTAGGTTGTCTGGTGGCAATATGTTTCATATTGCGGCTACTTTTTTGGAATCGGGTCTTATACCGTCTGGCGAACTGTTACTTGTGCTAAGGGTTCAGGATATGTTCTTGATATGGGCCTTGTGAATCCTTCTCCCTGTTGATGTGACAGCCGTCACCTTATTATTCTTTGCCACGATCTCTTTTCGGAATAGGAACTTATACTTACCCTGGAACCTTTTAAAGCGAGTAAAGACTATTTCGCCTTCTTGAAACTTCTTAGGCGAAGTTCTCTTCAAGTTACGCATTTTGTTATCCGTTCTCTGCCTACCATGCAGTATTTCACATGGATACGACGGCACAGGCGTAGGTTGGAGCTCAGGGTTCACAGGATGTCGGTCGTACTTGTTGGCTAGACAGACTTCACACGATTTTGTATACTTCGTGATCAAACTATTCATCCTGGAGAAATAATAATTCTCCAGGAGTTGCTCTTTTTTTCGCTAGCATTCCTGGCTGATTAGCTGCCACACTCGATCTTCGTTCTTCACGTCCTCAACAATTCGTTGTGTTATGCGTATTTTATAACCAACGAATTTCTCGAGATAGACCTCCTGTAACAGGGCTATGTATGACTCAGGAATTTTGATGCCGTTTAGGACATTTGGTTTTAGCTTGCTTTTAAAATATTTGTTAGTTCGGATTTCCCCAAAGTTTCTGCCGCTACGTAGTGCCGAGAGTATCCGGCATGAAGTTTCTCGTAAACTTCCAAACCCCTTCCTACCTTTATCACGATTTGATTATGGAAAACGTTAAGAGGAACCTCCACATGGGGAATAAGATCTGAGGAATCTTAGTCTGCACTACGCACCCTCTCAGAAGCTGTATCTGTTGGTGCATCAATGTTCTCTTCAGCATTCGCTGGGGGAACCTGTTCGCATATTTCGTGGGCTGCAGAGACTGTCGTTTCCGTGGAGAAGTCGTGCTCACTGACTGTATCGGTTGAAGAGCCATTATTTTCCAAACTTCCACTTGGCCTTGACTCAGGAAGTGCTGAGTGAGGTAAGTGATACGTGTGACTCTAGTCTAAAAAGAGCGTCACCTACGACATTTGATTTACCAGGCTTGTAAATCAATTCGTAGTTATATTCCTCTGTCCGAGCCTTCCAGCGTTTCAGCTTGGAGTTCCGGTTTCCCAATGAAAAGGTAAGAGCTTGGTGATCCGTATAAATACAAATCTTCTTCGCTCGTACAGGTATGATTGTAGGTTGTCTAGAGTCGAAACGATGGCCAACATCTCTTTTTCGTTTGTCGCGTAATTTTCCTCAGTCTTACTGAGGGATCGCGAAATGTGGGCTATCGGTCTGTCTTTGCCAACTTTTGGTTGCGAGAGAACAACACCTATTGCAAGGTTTGACGCATCCGTTGTCAAGTTATAGGGCATGTTGCAATCAGGAAAAGAAAGAACATCGGCAGATGTCAATAAATCCTTTAGGTCATTAAATGCCTTTATGGCTTCTGGTCCCAGTTTTATGGGTATACGCTTTGACTGGTTGGCCTTAACCTGTGCATTAATTCCCCGCTTTAGGTTCGTTAGCGGTTTTGCTACTTTTGCGTAATTACGTATGAACTTCCTGTAATAAGAAGTGAGACCCAGAAAGGACTTCAACGATTTTAGGTTGTCTGGTGGCAATATGTTTCGTATTGCGGCTACTGTTTTGGAATCGGGTCTTATACCGTCTGGCAATATTAGATAACCAAGAAACTCTACATTAGTTTTCATGAATTGAGTTTTTTCCACGTTAACCCTCAAATTAGCTTCAAGCTAATTTTTAAATTTTCGGGATGTTCCTTTACTCCCTTACAGAAAATTATTATGTTGTCAATATATTTTTCCTTTATATGGTTCCAAGACATCGTCAATTGTCCGCTGAAAGATTGCCGGGATGTTTTTCATGCCAAAAAGTAACCTCAGGAATTTATACTCGTTCATGGTAGAAAAGGCTGTCGTGGGAACTTCTGATGGTTTCATCGGAATTTTGTGCAAGCCGGAGGTGGGATCGAGAGTTGTGAAATGGGTTCTCGATGAGCTCTTTGGCATCGATTGGACCAAACAGTATGCGATACTCCCTTACCATCTCCTCAAATTTATCCTTCACCTCTTGTGGAAGGTCTTCATTAATCGCTAGAATCACCTGAGCAGAAAGTTCTTCCCTAAGTGGTATTTCGATTTCCGGTCTGATCCTTAACACATTCCTCTTGCGATCTATTACGGCTTCTAGTTCCTTCAACGTATCAGTTCCTATGATCCCATCGAAAGACTCTAGACCCGGTAGGACATAGAATGTAAGAGGCGTACTATTCCCAATTCGTTCAAAAAATCTTCCCTGTACATAACTTCTATTCTACCGGCGGCAGTGTGAACAAATAAACTTTTTGGGAGGACTGCATGATTCTTTTGTACGGAGGGGCTGATGAAATTCTTGTTGGCTACCGTGTCAACAAGGAACTTGAACTTTTGTTTCGTTTGTCAACTCTATGTTATACAGCCTTTGCTATTTGTTTATCGGATAATTATCCAACCTAGCCATTCTCTTGAACGGATTGTTGCCTTGCGGCCGATTCATGTAGTTTACACGACGCGACTGCACAGATCGAACAAACATCCAATTTCATTGGGGGTACCTGCAGCCTATATCTTAAAGACTGGGTGTTTGGTTCGGCGATCGTGTTCGGCGTCGAGGGATTATGAATAGTATGGCGGCGATAATTTCAATTCTGTATTTCAAGGCAGGCTGAATACGCCTCTGGTAGGGTCTTCGGCTTTTGTATTATCAGAATTCGAGAGAGTTCACCGTTAAGGTCTCGTACAAATACGTTTAGTGCACGATTCCTGTATGTTTCTACCAGAGCTGTAACAGTCTCTTGCGTGAAAGACTCAGTTTTGATCGTATTTATCTTCATGGAAAGCTGATGATTAACCGCGGTGTAGAACTCATCAAGCTTAGTGCCACGTTGGGATAACTGGCTTAGCTGATGCTCCAACGTGCGCATATCCCTCTTGTCTGCATAATGCAGTGAGAGACACTGTTTGATTTCTTGCCACTCATTGTCGAATATATTATAGGAGATCATTCTGTCACCGACCTTCGTACAGTGCAGGCGTGTTGCAGTCTAGGAATAACAAAACGTCAACTAAGTGAAGTATATTATCTAGAAATATCAGTCAAATCAAGTGGGGCATTAGCCTAGTGGTAAGGGTTTCTGTTCGCGAATACGGCGTCCCGGGTTCGAATCCCGCGGCCGAAAGAAAAAAAAAGAAAATTTATTTTTTATTTTTAAAAAGACACAAAGTGTGAACAGTATGAGTAGTGAAGAGCGACCCGCGCTCAGCAAATCGGGTGACTTTAAGACACCGTTGCCATACAGATCTGCTGATCTTAGTGACGGCAGCAGTGTACGGTCAGAGAGCCCAGGCGGCCAACTCAACGATGCAAAGGAGAGGAGGAGGAGGTTGCAGATGCAACCGACTTCGATCAAGCGCCGAACTACAACAACAACGGCATCATCTGAAGAGGAAGCAGCCAGAGGCAACCGAGCAACACCCAATCGGAAAACCACAAAAACAACGCCAACAACAGCATTGAAAAAGGACAACGACATTGAAACCCTCCAATACCCATCGGAGGGTAACCAAGGACGGTACATGGGGAGCAACAACTCATTCCAGCTCCTCGCCTCCTCTGATATTGAGGACAGAGCAGAAGACATTAAGGAGCTGGTGGAAAGTACGAAAAGGCGTGATGAGCTCACCGCTTACATCGAATTCCTCAAATCAAAAATTGCGGCTGATGAGGATGCCGAAATAAAAAGGCGTAAAAATCTAAAACTGCAGCAACAACAGCAGCAACAACAAAAACAGCAGCAGCAACATATGCAGAAGTAGCAGCAGGGCCAGTCCCAGGTGGAGCTGCTATCTACTTCTAAAGCAGCTCAAATGCTGCAGCAGCAACAACATCAACAGCTACAAAAGCAAAAGCAACAACCACAAAAGCAGCAGAAACAGCAGCAAGATCAAAGGCAGCAACATCAGCAGAGACAGCAGCAACACCCATCTCAACAGGCACAAAGACAGCAACAGAAATCTGTAGAGCAAAAGGAAAGGTGTCCGCCTATAAACATCTTTTGACTAGGGACGAAAGACATTGATAAAACGTGTAAGTTGGCCACGAAAAATTAATTTTTTCTTAAATATAAGGGTACAAATAGAATGTCGGTCCACTGTAGTTCAGTGGCCGACTTTAAAAAGGAAAAGAGGCTTTAACGGCGGCTGGGGTGCGTTTCTATACATACACCCCTGAAGGGGAAAAAGGGCGCACTGTACTCCTCATGGGTGTTGATCCTTCAATTGACCCGAAGATCTTCGAGGAACTACAATGCCATAATAGCGACGAGGTCCAATTCGTAGGAGTAAAACCCTTCACCACTCCGCCTACGAGGAAGAATAAGGACGTTAAACTTCCGTTCTTTCTCGTCCAGCTCTCCCATGGCAGCAAAATTGAAAGCCTAAGGAAAATTCGATCCATAGGCTCTCTAGCTGTAAAATGGGAAATATTAAGAAAATCCGACCACGTACTTCAATGTGCGCAGTGTCGGATGTTGGGACACACGAGGGACAACTGCAATATGCAGTACAGATGCTCAAGATGTACCGAATCCCATCAGAAGAGAAAATGTAGTTTAGGTTAGCAGGAAGTCGCAGACAGAGCCCTTCTCAGCTGTGTACTCTGCGGAGGAAAAGGACATCCCGCTACTTATCGGGGTTGTTCTCGCATCCGAGAGCTCCGGCAAAAAGTAAAGGCTGCAAGGAACGCAAAAACGGAAGAAGCCAGGCCACTGGCCCGTGCTGCAGCCACCGCTGTTACGCCGACTTTCTCCTACGCTCAAATTGCGTCAGGCAGAAAGCCGGTAGAACAGACAGTGCCCAGGGTTACTCCGGTCAAAGTGCCAAAACAGCCCACGGCAGATCCTACATTAAAGGATGTTTTGACCACCATCCAGTCAATGCAAGCGAAGATGATCGCCTTGCAGAAGCAGATGGTAGATTTACAGACCAGTTTCCTACAGCAAACGGCCCGAGTAGATGTTATCTATTCGGTGCTGTTTAGCGAGTCAAATGCGCAGCAGATATAATGGGCACACGCGCAGCAGGACCCTTTAAGATCCTAGCAGTGAATGTTAAATCGCTGATAAGGATCGAACGAAAAATACAACTTTTTCACTTCTTGCAAACCCATAATCCTGATGTGCTGATGGTAAGCGAAACTAAGCTTAACCAGACGCACAATCTCAGGTACAAAAATTACCAAATAATAAGAAGAGACCGGCCCCAATCCACTCGAGGGGGTGGGGTGGCCCTCTTAATAAAAAATAACATAAGTCATAAGATCATATACAGCAATGTTGTGCGAAGGTTCAGTGTGCTAGAAGTTTGAATCGCGAGTATCCCTCTCCAAGGTGGAAAGCGGCTGTACGTGATTGCAGTTAACGCGGCAGATACTCGAAACTCAATTTTCGTATCTGAGCTCGTGGCTCTTTTCACAAGCCTTCGCTTGAACTTGGAGGAAAACTTTTACGTCATTGCTGGTGATTTAAATGCAAAGCATGGCGAATGGGGTAACTGTAGTCCAAACGAGAGGGGAAACGCTCTACTAGAGTGGATAGAGCAGAACGGTATCGAGTTCAGGCTAAATTTTCTTGCAACTGATAGACCGTCTTTTCCTAGACGCGGATCCTTTTTTTTTTTTTTTTTTAATGCATTTTTTTTTTTATTATTTCATCATAGTTTTCTTAAATGCTAGACAAAAGTACTTAAACTAGCTTACTTTTCTAATCTTTGATCTTAATTCTAACTTACTGACTTTTCATAAGTACTCTAAGCTAACAAAGGATTATTTTTTTACTTCTGCCTTTCGGCCTATTTCAGTTTTCAATTTGTGTTTCTTTTAATTGTCTACATTCCAGCTTTAATTTGTCCCAAGAAAACTTTAAAAACTTGGACATTAAGGACATTAAGTTTACTTAATACTAATACTAAAACCTAAAACCTAAAACTAAAACCTATGATAAAACTATCTAACTCTAACTTACGTCTAAACTTATATGTACTTAACTATTTACATTATTCTTAACTGTGCCCGTAACGTTATACGGACGCGTGCACCCGGAGGTATGTGTCATTTATATGCCTTACATATATATCTGATACCCCCTGGTACACCTTTTTTTGGTTTTTGTTTTGTTTGTTTTGTTTTTTTTTGGTTTTATATATATATATATATATATATTCTTTTTTTTTTTTTTTGTTTGTGTTTTGTCTGTAATATCTTAAAACTACCTTAACCTACATATGTGAGCTGGCCCTTGTGAATCAGCTGTCCTGTCTTTTGCTTTAAAGAGTTAGCGGCATCGAAAGCTGATTATGGTGTAACCACCAGTAGAAATGCCGTTCCTTATCAGAAACTGCTCTGTCTCGGGTAGAAATCGCTCTACTGAACCGTAGGAGATCCTCATGGCTGCGAGCGACGTCCGGCTCGTATTGGAGTTGCCTTTCTACTGTTCGGCGTGCGACGTGGAAGATGATAGGGCAGCCTTCCCTATCTTGTATCAGGCCTTTCGAATCCAAATAAAGGAAAGCTTCAGGTGGAATGAAGCCGTTAAGACGTACTCTTTCATGGTACATTTCATTTGGGTAGTAAGCCCCAAAGATCAGACTGTTGGTTGAAGCCATGGCACGAGCAGTGTGACTCCGAATCAACTTAATAATAAAATTATCTATCCTTATAAGATTTGCCTCGTTGTACAGAACCTCGTTGGGGTAGAATTTCTTGTACTGAGATTCTGGTGTTCGATATAAGTGAAGACAGGCTCGAAGGCACCGCCTCTCGAAGGCACCGCCTCTCGAACACCCTCATCTTTTCCATCTGGGAAGGACTCACGTTGAACCACACAGGACAACCATATACCATGATTGGCCGGATGAGGGCCATGTAGCAGATTACCTTCACCCTGGTGTCAAGTTGACTGCTGTAAAACAGTCCTCTTGCCATAGCGAAGGCATTCTTAGCCCTGGTCAGAGCAGTGTCTACATGTATATCACCATATAGATACTGGTCCAACCAGATGCCTAGATATCTCACTACATTTTTCACAGTCAACGGCCGTCCCAGTGGATCAACTATGCCGAACTTGCGCCAGTTCATTTTCGTGTCCCTTGAGGCTCTGGACAACGGGGTTCTGAAGAAGATAGTTTCACACTTCTGGTAGTTGATTTTCAACTTCCAGTCGTCGCAAAATCGTTGAATCGTATCAAAGTCACTCTGCAACAAACCGTTTATTTCTTCTACCTTCGGACCTGATCTGTACGCGATTAGATCATCGGCAAACGCTATTATGTTAGGCATAGAACTTATAAGATCGCTGGTGAATATAGTGAACAAGATTGGCGAACCCACCGCTCCTTGTTGCAACCCATTTTTTATGTGGAACACAGTGGTGGAAATTTCGTTGCCATTTTTCACAACGAACTTCCTACCTGTTACCATATCGTATATCATATATAGCAATGTTTTATGAATGCCAAGCCTGACCAACTTTAGGAAGAGTCCTTCTAACCATACGGTGTCGAAAGCTTTTTCCATGTCGATCAAGCAGGCCCCTGTGCACTGTGTTATATTTCTATTCCACTGAATGTCGGAAACCAATTTGGACGCGGCATGAATGGTGTCGTGCCCCGCCCTGAAGCCAAATTGATTTTCCGGTATTAATTGTTTTTCCTCAACCCATTCTTTCAGAGCTCTAATGACTATCTTCTCGAATACCTTGCTTATGCACGGAAGAAGACTTATAGAACGGAGATTCGTTGGGATGGAGGTATCCTTGCCCCGTTTCGGAATTGGCTGTACCACAGCTGTTTTCCAATGCACCGGGTAATATGCATTACTCAGCGCGTTGTTAAACAGAGTTGTGTATACGTCCACCGCCTCAGAGGGTAGATGGCGCAGAACAATATTTGGTATCCCATCTATTCCCACTGTCTTTTTCTTCTTCAGTGAGTTGAGGATACCTTGGAGCTCATCTTTCGAAATACGGATGGAGTTGTTTCCATCATCGGCGACGACATTATTTGCCGGATACTCATCACTGAACCTGATAAAACCAGGGTTCTCGGATCGCCATTGACTTATTTCATTACGAAGACAGACATGATTTAGCAAGGCTCTGCTTTCCAAGTCGTGATTCGGGCTACGAGACTCGTTGACCGTATACACTCTCTGGAAAACAGCACCAATTGCTTTCACCTTCTCCTGAGGATCCTCAACTACGAAGTAGTCATTGTCAAGCACTGCCCTATCAGGATCGATGCCAACTGAGGTCAGTAAGTTTGCGTTGTCTCTTGTTCTGTCCAGTCGAACGCTCTGAATGTCGTTATGATCTTTCCTCCGAAATAATTTATTTACTTGCGGGAACATGCTCGGGTTGTTAGATCTTACAGCCCGAATCTTATTGCCCCAATGCAAGCTTACAGCTAGTCTGTAATTATGTTTGATTAACTGTTGGAGTACTTTGATCTGTGACTTCAGAATCTCTGCATTCAGTGGATCTGTAAATCTCCTGTACAAGAGTTTGAGTCTTGACAGGAGTCTACTTTTTTGCACGTGAAGTGCATCGATCGTAGCATTCCGATAAATGTCGCCATCATCAGTTTGTGCTACCTTCGGGATAGTTTTGTCCATTGTTCGTTTAATGACTTCGTCCATTTGTGTGAGGTACCCATCAACCTCTTCGTTCGTAAGGTTTCTGTTCGTAGGAGGATTGATCACACTCGAACTTATTTCTCTGGCTAAGGTTCTAGAGAAACGTGACCAGCGCGCCTTATTGTAATTATAAGGATGCGTTTGGACATATTCCTCCAGCTCCTCCAGCTTATTCGGGAGCTGTATTACCGCGGCGAGACCACAGTGATCACTGTCATACTCGACCGTAGTTAAACAGTTCCTCGTATGTCGTTCCACGTTAAGTATTGTTAGTCGTCTGTCGATTAGCATCACATCCAGATAGGACCCGCTTCTGGGAAATGATGGTCTATCGGTTGTCAGCAGATCTAACCTGAACTCAATATTGTTTTGTTCCATCCACTCGAAGGGAGCATTTCCTCGCTCATTTGGAACAGTGTTACCCCATTCACCGTGCTTGGCGTTCAAATCCCCGGCTACTATAAAGAAGTTTTCTTCTGAGTTTAAGCAGAGGCTGGTGAAAAGAGCCTCGAGCTCAGCGAGAAAGTTAGGGTTTCGAGGTTCTGATGCGTAGGCAGCGATCACAAATAACTTCTTTCCACCATGGAGAGAGATGCGTGCAATCGCTGCTTCTAGCACACTAAATCTACGTACATCGTTGCTATATATGACCTTATGATAAATGTTACGTTTAATCAAAAGGGCGACCCCACCACCTCTTGTGGATTGTGGTCGGTCTCTTCTGATTATATGGTAATTTTTGTACCTGAGATTGCGCTTCTGGTTAAGCTTAGTTTCGCTAGCCATCAGCACATCAGGGTTGTGGGTTTGCAATAAGTTAGCGAGCGATAGTTTTCGTTCGATCCTTATCAGAGAATTTACATTCCTTATCAGAGAATTTACATTCACAACCGTGGTCTCGCCGCGGTTATTCAGCTCCCGAATGAGCTGCAGGAACTGGAGGAATATGTCCAGACGTAGTTATAAGGATACGTCATACGATAATAAGGCACGTTGGCCACGTTTCTCTAAAGTCTTAACTAAAGAACTTCGTTCGAGTGCAATCTTTCCACCAACGAACAGAAATCTGACAAACGAAGAGGTTGACTGGTACCTCATACAAATGGACGACACCATTAAACGAACTATGAAAAAGACTATTCCTATGATGACCCCATATAATGTTGGAGACATCTACCGGAACGCGGAGATAGACGCACTTCACGTGCAAAAAAGTAGACTAATGTCAAGACTGAAACACTTGTACAGACGGTTTACAGACCCGCAAAATATTAAAAAACGGTCGTTGAAGTCGCAGATCAAGCTACTTCAGCAATTACTTCTCCAACAATATAAACTAGCTTTAAACTTGTACTGGGACAATAAGATTCGGGCTGTAAGGTCCAGCAACCCGAGCATGTTCCCACAAGTAAATAGAATCTTCCGGAGGAAAGGCTTAAACGACATCCAAACTGTCTGACTCAACAGAACGACAGACAACGCCAACTTACTAAGAACAGTAGACATCGATCCAGATGGGGCAGTACTTGACGGCGACTTCTTTATAGTGGAAGATCCTCAGGAGAAGGTGAAAGTAATTGGAGCTGTCTTCCAGGATCTGTAAACGGTCAATGAACCTCTTTGTCCAAATAACGACTTGGAAGACAGAGCCCAGTTTAACCACTTCCAACTAAGTACCGAGATAAGTCAATGGCGATCCGAGAATCCGGGTTTCACCAGATTCAGTGACGATTTTCTGGCAAATAATGCCGTTGCCGATGATGGAAACAATTCCATTCTTATTTCGATGGATGAACTCCAGGGCATTCACTGAAGAAGAAGAAGTCAGTAGGAATCGATGGGATACCGAATATTGTTCTGCGCCATCTACCCTCTGAGGAAGTAGATGTTTATACAACCCTGTTTAACAATGCGCTGAGTAACGCATATTACCCGGCGCATTGGAAAACAGCTGTGGTACAGCCCTTTCCGAAAAGGGACAAAGATACTTCCATCCCGACAAATCTCCGGTCTATAAGTCTTCTTCCGTGCATAAGCAAGGTTTTTGAAAAGATTATCATAAGAGCTTTAAAAGAATGGGTCGAGGAACGTCAAATTATACCGGACAACCAATTCGGCTTTAGGGCGGGGCATGATACCATACATGCCGCGTACAAATTGGTATCCGACATTCAGTGGAACAAGAACAAGAACCAATGCACAGGTGCTTGCCTGATAGGCATGGAACAGGCGTTCGACACCGTTTGGTTAGAAGGCCTTTTCCTCAAGTTAGGCAGACTAGGCATAGATAAGACATTGCTGTATATGATCTATCATATGGTTACAGGTAGGAAGTTTGTTGTGAAAAATGGCAACGTTACATCCACCACAGTATTTCACATAAAAAATGGGTTGCAACAAGGGGCCGTTGGCTCACCGATCCTTTTCGCTATATTCACTAGCGATCTTATTGGTTCCATGCCGCATTTAATCGCGTACGCCGATGAACTTATAGAGTACAGATCAGACCCGAAAATTGAAATTATAAAAAACATGTTGCAGCGTGACTTTGACAAAATTCAGCGATTTTGCGACGACTGGAAGTTAAAAATTAACTTCCGGAAGTGCGAAACTATTCTCTTTAGAACCCCGCTATCCAGGGCCTCAAGGGACACGAAGAAAAACTGGCGCAAGCTCGGCATATTTAACCCGCTGGGCCAGCCAATAGCTGTGCAAAATGTAGTTAGATATCTTGGCATTTGGCTAGACCAGTATTTGTACTGCGGCAAACATGCAGATACAGCTCTGACAGAAGCTAAGAAAGCCTTTGCTGCGGCAAGTTGGTTGTTTTACAGCAGCCAACTTGTTACCAGAGTAAAGGTGATCTGCTACATGGCCCTCATACGGCCAATCATGGCGTACGGTTGCCCAGTATGGTTCAATCTGAGTCCTTCCCAAATGGAAAAGATGAGGGTGTTTGAGAGGCAATGTCTCCGGGCCTGCCTTCGGTTGTATCGAACACCTGAATCCGATTACAAGAAATTCTATCCCAACGAGGTCTTGTACAACGAGGCAAACCTAATCAGGATAGATAATTTTATTATTAAGCTGACTCGAAGGCATATTGCACGAGCGATGACTTCGACAAACAGTCTGATCTTTGGGGCTTACTACCCAAACCCTATGTACCACGAGAAGGTGCGGCAAAACGGCTTCATTCCGCCCGAAGCATTTCTCTATCTAGACTCTAAAGGGCTGAATACGGAGGGATGTCCTATCATCTTCCATGTCGTACGCAGAACAGTGGATAGGCGACTCCAATATGAAGCGGACATCGCTTGTAGCCACGAGGAACTCCTTCGGTTCAGTAGGGCGATCTCCGCCCGAGACAGGGTACAGTCCGCCAAAGAACGCCACTTCTATTGGTGGCTTCACCAAAACCAATCCCCTGCCATAGTTCGTAGTTAACCCCGGAAGTTGACCTTGTGGTCAGCTTACATAGTTTTTAAAAGACAAAAAAAAATATATATATATATATATATACATATATATATATTTAAAAACTAAAAAAATGTGCACCATGGCATATTGAACATATATGTGACGCATATAAAGGTTATATACGCCATGATGCACATGTCTGTAATTAACGGGCATAGTTAAGTATTTTTTAGTAGTTTAAGTAGTTAGGTAGTTGAAAGAATTTGCTTTTTTGTTTTTTTCTTTATTTTTATTTTTATCTATGTTAAAGTTTTTAGTTTAGTCTTATTTTAGGATAGCTCAAGTTCATGTATATAGAAAAAAACGCATTACCATGTTTTTTGATTTTCAAATAGTTTTCTTGGAACAAATTAAAACATTTTTGTACAACAATAATTTCACGCTTATTATGTCCAAAGGCAATTTAAATTAGATAAGATATAGATTAACTTAGAGCACCTGTTTAGGGTCAGTAAGTTAGATTTTAAACCATTCTTAGATTATGTTACCTAGTTTTAAGTATTTTCCTAGGATTTATAAATCAATTATATTCAGTTTAATAAAAATGCAAAAAAAATATAGGAGATTAGCGCAGCATCAGCAGGACCCCTGATTTTCTGAAGGATATGCTGAAGGATAGCTCCATATAGTGGTTTCGTTCTCACTATTTCATAGTCCTTCAGAATCCCTTCTACAACATGTACCCATGATACATATTGCATCGGGTTTCAATCAAAAATCTGGAGCTCCTTCACGCAATCAGGCAGCCTGCTTATCTCCCTCAAATGAACCTCATTCCGAGGAGGACAAAGTTCTGCTGGCCGATTGGTGGTTTCTGGCCCAATCTCTGGAATGCTCTCTAGAGCCTTAAGCCGTCCATCATTTCCCTTCAATTGCGCCAGTTTATTATTTACCGCACCAGTTAAGTCGGTAACTGACTTCGTAACTGCGTCCATATTTAAATGAGTTAAGGGGAAAAAATAAAATACCATACTACTCTTAGCACAAGACCTGTAGGAGATACAAGGAACCTTTTAATTTTTTCATTTCTCTTTTTCTTTATATTTTGAAGATGACCACTATGCACATTACACAATTTCAAATTTCATATATCTTTTTATTCACAGATTCCCTTTTTTAACTTTATATTCCTCGTTTTGCTTTTTTTTAACACCTATACTTAGTTTAACACAAACTCACGCACATTGATAACCTAGCCTCTTTTTTCTTTTTTTCTCTCTTTTTGTTTTCTCATCCCTTTTGTTATATTATTTATGGGAACACAACTCACACTATGTATACTTTAATTACAACGTTGCTCCTGCAATTCGTAAGGAAAGGGGATATTAATTAGTCACTATTTTTTAGACCTGATTTAAGGAAGGATCGTGTTGGTCCCTATTAGTCGTTAATGCGACTATTTCCGCAGCGACCTGGAAGAAAGGATAGGGTTTTTTTAAATCAGGTGAGGAAAGGATAGGGTATTTTTAAATCAGGTCCCTTATGGGGATTCATAAAAAAAAACACGAACGGAGAGCCCAAGCCTCCCCCCGCCCGTTCAACTTTCAAGCAAAAACCGTTTTATACTTGTAAGGAGTTTATTTTCTAGCAGAACCTAATTCTGACAATGCACAATTAGAACTAAACTTAAACCTACGAATGATGTTCGTTTTAAGCAAACGCTCCTCCGCCCATTCCGTTGCGTCAGCATATCAGGTGCAGCCCGTGTATCCGGAGCGAAGCAACTTGATTCGACGCACCTGTATCGTGGGAACATGCTCGCGGCTGCCCAATCCAATGACGTTGACTCAGCGAATATTTCGTCCGGTAAGAGTGCTGTGCGTCGTGTTAACTCTCATCTTAATACAAAAAAACTATGGACTCCAACTGTTGTTGTCAGCAGTGCAAAAGAAAAGTCGCCGAAAAAGAGGTATTCAACAAAAATTGAAAGCGCAGTAATAAAAAACAATATTGCTTGTTTAATGCGCTAAATGCAAGAGATCGCAATACAATTTCAATTTTTGTTAGTGCATCAACTAAAACACAAACATACAAAGCATATATATACAATTATACATATAATTTATACATTACGTGAAAGAAGTGCGAGCGATTCGGTTGAAGTCAAAATATTTCTTTAAATAAGAACAAAGTTATTGATTCTTTAAACTTAAGAGTTTTCGTGTGATTGTCGCGAATAAAAGTCGTTCGGTTGTTTGTTGATTGCCATCGCCTTTTTCAGTTGTCTAACGCCAATTTAAATATTTGCACTCATCGCCTGTAAAAAACACAATCTTAATTACATAATAATTAAGCAATTAAATTAAACTTACTTGCAATACTTGTAATTGCGTTTTGTTGTTTTAATTCCGTGTTTACTATAAGTGATTGTTGACAATTCGAATTGGTTTGACAATTGGTCTTTTGAAAGTTGATCCTGAACACAATCTTAATTACAGAATAATTAAGCAATTAAATTAAACTTACTCGCAATACTTTTAATTGCGTTTTGTTATTTTAATTCCGTGTTTACTATAAGTGATTGTTGATAATTCGAATTGATTTGACACTTGGTCTTTTGAAAAGTTAATCTTAGATTTGTTGACATTCCTCAAACATAAGGGTGCACACATTTTTCGTAAAATTTTGTGGGAGAGTGCAATTAGCGAATAAAAAGTTTTCGTGACAATTTAATAATTAAAAAAGTGAGGGTGAATTTTGTTAAGCCAGTGCTAAACTAAAATAGGATAATTTAGATCATTGGTCACTGCGCGTGTGCTTGTTACTTTGCGATATACTCTGATCAAATAAAATCAATCGGTAATTAGCAACTAATGCCAAAGGTACATTGAAAAAACTATGTTCATATAAATTATCCGAACGGTTTAAACAATAAATAAACAATTTACTAAAATGGCACTAACAAGACAATCGTCTCCGAACAAAAATGACACTCTCGATCAACTTATAAATCAGAGTTTAAAAATCGTTTCAAATATTTAGAGGGTGAAAACGGCATTGACTGAAAAGAAGATGTCACAGAATCCAATCAAATTAAAATGTCGACTGGAATTATTAAATTCGTATATTGATCAAACCATGAGCTGTCAATCAGACACTTTTCGCGGGGAATTGGCGGTCATTTGTGTGTGTACAAAGTCGTTGTTAATGAGTACATAAAATAAGGGACGTAAACCCAGTGTAGTAGACTACAGCTTATCTGGGCCTTACCACTCACGACTACCTAAAATGTCTCTTCCCAAATTTAGCGGCCTATACGCCGACTAAAAAAAATTTATCAGACTTTTTGAGAATCTGGTGGGTAACGATCCGTGTATACCAGATATCGAAAAATGTATTCACTTGATATTGTGTTTGCCTGGTGAAGCTTTAGGAACAGTTAAATCATTTCAAATTAATGAGCAGAATTACCCGAAAGCGCTAGCGAGCCTTAAGAAAGTATATGGCAATAATTGTCTAATATTTTTCGACAATGTATCAACGCTGTTCGAGTTGCCGGAGATACCAAAACCACCTGCATCTGCTTTACGCACAATGATAGATACGGTTTCAGCCATCTATGATTCTCATAGATCATTCTTATCATTGGGTGACATTACCAACGCAATACTTATCCACTTGGTGATGTCGAAAATTGACGAGTTAAATTAAATGTGTGAAAACTTCTGACACCATGTAACACGAGATCGAGACGAGAATGATAATCGGACGAAGGTTTGGTACAGACTGGCCTTTATTATATTTGGTATGCAATACGATGTCCATATGAAAGTGTTACCATTTGTAGGTATCTAGTACTATTTAAATATGATACTTATTACAACCTCATTACCGAAGAACTTGTGCAGAAATTGATTGGTATTGGTAAAATAAGCTCCAAACTCAACAAAAAAGTTCATGCTGCCGTGAAGTCAAGGCTGAATGAGTATTCGTTCGAAGCCGATTATTGGGTCATGACGTCAATTTCATCAGCCGGATCGGGCTATTAATACGATGAAATTGAATATTCCAAAATTATATTGAGTTAGCTCACCCAGGGTTTCATAAACCTCAAAATATTGATTTGTTGGTGGGCGCTGAAACATTCTTTGACATACTTTCAGTTGGACAAATAAAGAATGAACCAGAGTATCAGGTGATCCAAAATCTTGTTAAGGTGGATCATTTCTGGAAAGGATTCCAGAAGTTCGAATAAAAGTACGAGAATCTGTAACATGATATGTCACTCCGAGTGTCAAAAATTCTTGGCTAGAGTAAATACCCGGAGAACCCAATAAAATATTCACACCGGAGCAACAAAGTTGTGAAAAACACTTTGCTGAGAACACAAAACTCTTACCTGTTTTGTAACATCCATTCCGTCTTCCCCGATATATTAATTCGACCACGCATTACATAATTCATGTTATCGACAAATGCTCGTCATACGCAAAGCTAGTGTTTCGTTCGAAAATTAAAAAATAAATCCGAAAAGTTTGAAGAAACGCCATTGGCAATAGAGTTAAGGTTGATATTTCTCAAACTAATAGAAATTGTTCAACACTACGAATTCTCTGACGAAATTCGAAAAATAAACCGAAATATCGTACTAGCACCATACATTCAGAAACTCAATCCGTTTATGCATGTATTTGAAGAACGAACTTTTAAATTCTCTTCTTTGAGTTGGCGGTCGCCTTCTCCATGTACCGAATGAATATGATGCAAAATTTCTGCTATTACTGTCAAAAAACACGAGCTTCATCAAGACGTGTTTACGGTATTTGCACAGAAATAACTGCCATGCGGGTCCTAAGGCATTGGTGACACTGCTTCGAGAAAGGGTGTGGCTAGTGAATGCCTAAGAAGCATGCCGAAAAACTGTGCAAAATTGTTTATACTGCTTTAGATACAGGCCAAAACTGCTGACCCAAATCCTGGGTAATTTGAGAGCTAATCGCTTGAAAGCACAATGACTCAGCGTTGAATTTTGTGGTCCCTTGTACACAACATTAAGAATTTATGGTCCACCACCAACTAAATCGTATATTGCCGTATTTGCGTGTTTGTCGTTCAAGGCATTTTGAACTAACCACTGATTTGTCCTCCGATTCTTTTATTTTTGCCCTTAAAAGGTTCAGCGCTCGTTTAGGACTTCCGAAGACCATACACTGCGACAACGTTACGAACTTCGTGGGATCTTAGAGGAAGCTACAGGAAGCCAGGATGCAGTTCGAGCGAGGAAGGGAAGCTATTCACCGATTCGCAGCAGAGGAAGGCTTCAACTTCGCATTCGTTTCGCCGAGAGCTCCTCATTTTTGTGGTCTGTGGGAAGCGGCCGTGAAGTCGTCGAAGGGTCTACTGCAGCGTATCGCAGGAAGTGCACTCTTAACGAGCGAGGAACTACTCAGTTCTTGCCGAAGTCGACTCGGTGCTAAATTCAAGACCAATCTCAACCTTCAGCACGGATCCCAACGACGTCGAGGCGCTCACACCCGCACACCTCCTAATAGGAAGCCTCCTCAAAGCACTGCCACCAGAGCTCCTGCCGAAACTCGCAACAAGCTGCTTAGAAGATGGTAGTTTGTATGCTATCTCAAGCAGCAGTTATGGCAGTGGTCAGGACTACCTGACGAGCCTGCAAGGTCGCAGTAAGTGGGCATAGGAGCAACCCAACCTCGTGGTCGAAAAAGTCGTAGTCATCCACGAAGACAGCAGCCCACCACAACAGTGGACAATAGGACGAGTGAAGGCGGTCGTCGCAGGGCAGAACGGAAAGGTCAGGGTCACAGACGTAAGGACCAAGACTGGCGTAATAAGGCGATCAATTGTTATGTTGGCAGTGCTTCCACTAGAAGCAGAATGTTGAAGCTTATAGCCCTTCAACGCGGCAGGTGTTGCGTGTAGCAATTAGAAAAAATAATAGTAATAATAACTTATTGTGAATTATATTAAATGTGGAAAGTTCCAATAAAAAAATTGAATTTCGCGCCCAAGCAACCATATTTATTGTTTTAAAAGACAAAATCTGTACTAAAAACTAAGCGGTCCGAGTAAACGAACAAATAAATTTTTCTTAGCCGAATAGTCATTCGATATGCACGTATTTTCATTTCGCCGCGCCGATAAGATTTTTAACGATACGAAAAGTAAGTTCGCGATTGTTACAATTTCATAATCTGCAAAAAAGCATGCAGAATTTTCAAATGTAACAGATAGAAGAAAATTGGTGAACATGAATAGAATATTTATGTAGTAGTAGCAGCAGTTTATTGGATTTAATTTCAAAACATGTACAAAGCATTCATTTTCTTATGAAGTACTAACTATACCACAAAGATTATTTTGTTTTCGAAGCACTGGATACGAATTTTAAGCGAGAGTTTTAGTTTCAACAGTTCCGGATGGATGTCCTCAGGTTGTGTTCACTTCAGAGATAAGGGAATCAATGAGATACTCATCTTAGAGCAGTTTTTGCCCTTGGCCCTATGCCTGTCCAATCCAGGGATTTTGTAGTTGTGTGAGAAATCCCTTGAGAATCGCCAACACTTCCCTGGATCTTACACCAAATCGGTAGATAACGGTGGCAAATCGGTGGATCCACCACAATAATGGCGGCAAATTCGTGGATTCAGCTCCCTAATGGTCTATTTTTTCAAACATGACGGCAGATTCGGCGATTTGGCCATAGGTGTTCAGAAATGCAAGACTTAAAAATATATTTCGCAATGAGTGCTTGCGCCCATGCTTGTAAAACAATGCTTTTGCAAGAATATTATGAAATACCTAAATAACTTCAAAAAGATACATAATTCGTAGTGTTACTGTGAATTGAAAATGATATTCACGCATTTATCACAGAAAGTGATTTTGTCCTAATACCCGCAATCACTTGATTCTCTTTAAAAAAAACAGATGTTACACATTGATGTTTTGTACACAATAAAAAATATATATTGAAATTTTATACAGAAATCTGTGTTTTCATCATTATTATTATGAAATGAATATTATTATGAAATATTATGAACACAAAGAGCATAGTTTATGAACTCCTTAATTAACCAATTTTTTCGTGGTGAAATCGCAGGTGTGTTCGCTTACTTGTTAATTGTGCAAAATTTTGCCACAAATTTTCTTGCTTGCTATGCGATTCTGCGTACGAGAACAAAATGTGCAGTAAAAGTGACTTGGTACGGTTATAAAAAAGCAATTATAGTTAGAGTAAATTACTCACCGATTATTACTAGTAATTGTTCTTTTAATTCCTTAAAAGCTATTTAAAGTGCTTAATATATTTGCATATTTAGTAAGGACTAATTTATTACAAAGTGTCTTCTTGTTCTATTTAAACAATTGTAATTGTAGTGAATTGTGATAAAAGGAATTTGAATCAAGATTGTTTAGAGCAGTTTTTCAGTGAAGCCATAAGTGCACTTCCGCGTTGTATCTTAAAACAGATATAAATGCAAATGAATTCTTGAAAGAGAATAGATTTATTTATGTCTGTGGGTGGTTCTTCAGAAAGTGTCACCAAAACCATACGTGTAGTATGCCTTTACCCACATTAGGGACAGCAGATGCTTCGCCTGACTTAAGTTTTATAACTTTTAAGCAGATCGATGGATGCAATCTTATTGCTGCGCCAAGTGATTCTGTGGAATACATCCGAGAACTTGAGCAAAAGTTTTTGGACTCATTCGACATATGTTATTATGTAAGGGGAGTCGCGCAACACCTTCTTACTTTATTGAATACTGAAAAGATATATACCTGCTGTAAAAATTTGCCACCCGATTTCATCTTAAATTATTTTATTAGAATTCGAATTTATTTTGTCACTAAATTTTGGAACAAGGGTTTGAGCGACCCTAATATCAAAAATAAGATGCTCCGTGTTAGACATTTGTAAAAATATTTAAATCAAAAGTTTGTCTTCCATATATTCATATGGTTAAATTTTTTTATTTTTCTGTTAATTTTTTAAGTTAAATGCAATTTTTGTTAGATCGCTAAATTTACAAAAACGTATCTAATTTATTTAAGTAAGGATGCAATAGGCCTCTTAGGGAAACCAAACACCCGGTGAACAAAAAATAGGTTAACGCACCATAAGCACACCCCATGGGTGGTGTGGAAATGCTTTTCAAAAAGTATTTTAAACCTTATAATTAATTTGTATAATATAATAACCAACAATTGTACTCTATATGTACTTTATAAATCCTTGCTATAACCATATATCGTACATGCTTATTAAAAGGGTATAAGCAGTTCTTTGTTTGTCAAATTAATTTCTGTGTTTGTGATATTCCAGGTTTATTAGGCAACATACTTTATTGTCGTTTCGCGTTTTAAGAATATATATCCATTACCTGATTTATACTCCCGCACCCTTAATACTTACGCACCCTTAATACTTACGCACCCTTATGATTTTACTCCCTGTCAAGATATTTCATCTCAATAACTGCTCAGCTGTTCGCAATCAACTGATTGAGTAGTTCTCACATATTCCCAGACAGAGATTTATAAAAAACGCTGTCAGTTCACCTCCAAGGTGGTAAGACGAGAGAGTTGAATATCTCCTTGCTTATCTCTGGTTAGAAGTAACCAGCTGATCGAAACACACGACATGTGTAAGAATGTGTGAGATATAGGTTGGTAATAAGATGTTTTCTTGTCATTTCCAGTTGAAAACGCCTGATTACTTCAGGTAGATTGTGCTCTAGATGGTCTGTGGTCACCAAGTGACTTGTTTTATTTGTGGCTTGTCTGTGTTTGGGCGCCTGGATTGTCTTTCTTTTGTGAATGCGGATTTGACTAATTGTTATTAAAACTTCTTTGAAACGGTTGAGTCAAGGAACCAGATTACGGTGAAGAAAGGTACAAAGCTATATCCGAGTTCGATTATTGCTGATGAGTATGTAAATATTGTAAAATGTTAAGTGTTATTAATTGAGACGTTTTTCAAGTTGACTATGCCTCCTCCAAGGCCAAGAGGTTTCGCTAATAGTTCCGGCATATCTGGAGGCAGACCAACTGCGAGTACTCCCATGTCAGAACGTCAGCAAATGGCCCTTCTGATGCAAATGACATCATCGGCATCTCCATCTTGTAGCCCAGGTAACGTAATTCCTTTTGTATTAAATTCTAATATTAATGCATCCAAAGTCATTTCAGATGTAAATCAACAGTCCAACCATTTCACATCTAAATCAAAAGATCGTAATGAACGAGGGGAAACAAATCTCCATGTTGCTGCAATTAAAGGAGACCAAGAAAGTGTGAAAAAAATTTTAGAATCTGGAGTCAGTCCAAACGTTATCGATTTTGCAGGTAAATAACATTTTTAACAATAATTAGGAATGGGTCAACATTGCACATATGTTATGTATATAAAATGTTTCCGCAACCCCAATCACAGAATTAAACATAGTTACGAAGTTACAAACAATAGGCTACCACAAGAATAAGGAAATAAAAGCAAAATTGAAACAAAAAAAGGACAATTATTGGCAGTAGAAAAGTCCAGTATTATATTATATTTTATTTTGGGTTTTGTTTAATGAACGTATAACATTAGAGGTCTTCAACAGGAGTGAATAATTACAAGTTATTTATCCTTTGTTGATGAGTACTGACTTTCTGTTGTACCTTCTTGCCCCTAGAAAAATATATTCCATCGCCGTTATTTTATTTGGGCATACAAACGTTACAATTACATTACAAGAAGGATTTATTTTAATTTATTCACTGCATTTAATTGATATATTCGTAGTTACCTAGATTTCTTCAGCTTCAAAATACCCAATTTCATTTGCCGTTAAAACAACTTTTAAAATGCCGCTTTCAACTCAAATATATATTTTTATACATATTATTTACGCATTTCGTCTTCTGTGTTATCATAGTCGTTTATGTCAAATCGGAGTTTTTAGGTAATATGTCCTAGGCATTATTGCGGTGCATACAGCTTTTTACAGAACAATGTGCACAAAAAATCAAAAAATGAATCATGTTATTGAAATATCTATTATTTGGTTTTTGTGAAGTAACAAACTTCATTGACTACTTAGACAAATCAATAAATCTATTTGATTCTGTAGTTATTATCTGAATCTATTCTGAATAACAGTGGCCGCCGTGGCAAAGTGGGTAGAGTGCGACGCTTACACGCCAAAGCCACATACAATTTTTGCACAACATCCTTATTCTATCAGTAATAAAACCTGTAAACAAGATAAGAAAAAAGTGCATTCTGAACTCTGAAAAGGCCCAAGTAACTAATCCGAGTCGATGTTCACGTCGATCGCAATGATTGACGGCGGATTGCTCAGGGGATCGTCAGGTTTCTTTATGAATGGTGAGGCGTGGGACCCGCCTGCCGACCACAGAGAAGTTACGCCCCGAAAAGTCCAACATTCTGAGTCCGTTTCCGGATGTGTTGTCGTGCAGGGTGTGTTTACCGATGCTCTCTATTTGCTCTTCTACAATGCAGAAGTGGGATTGCGGCGCGTAAGTCATTAAGTTTTTATAATAGTACGGTACGTACGAGCGCTAAAATCGCGTTTTTACATAGAACGGAAAATTGTAATTTTGCATTGTGCAACTGTGCAAAATGTCTGAAGAGTGGATAAATATTTAAAGTCCTCGCAGTTTTAAGACTTGAGATAATTCTTAGACAAATAAAATGTCAGACAAAAGGCATTAAGTCCAAATTGAAGATCCGAGTGCAAGACACGGTAATGGAATACGCAGATAAAGAAGCAAAATACTGACAAAATACTGACGACTCAGTTACCCCGTATGATAGTGCTTTTAGAGTTGATTCAAGCAGCGAAGACGAAGAGACGCTCGATGCAGAGTGCATAATGTACGCTTCAAGATTGAGCAGTTCGAGGAGTGCTCGCAAGTCTTAGGCTCGATCGCAACAAATTTACTTATGCCAAGAGGCTTCTGAAAGACACAGCCAAGGTTTTCCTTCGAGCAGTGAACGTACACACCTGGACATAATAAAAGAATGCTTTTAGAAGTCGTAACAAGGTCTGACGTGTACAACGAACTGGGCGAAAGAATAAAACACCGTGACGAATCACTGCAACAATACAGTTCTGTGCAAAATAATAGTAATAGTTAGTTAGTTAGTTTTTAGTTAGTTCGACTTTTATTTTTAATAAATGTTTTACAATGTAAAGTTTAACCTAAGTCATTTATGGTTTGGCCTATGGCCGTCTACCAGGTTGACAAAATACATACAAAAGTTTTAGATTAAAAATCTCCATCTATGATACGTTTTCTATAACAAAGTGCTGCTACTGAATAATCGTATAAGGCCTTCCATCCCTTTTCTCCATTTAAGATGCACGTTACTTCATATTCGTCTAAAACAAGTTTTTCGAAAATTGCTAGTCGAAATTCTTTTAGAATCGGACACACCAATAAAATGTAAGATGTGTTCTCTCTTCCTCATGTTGCATAGGTTACAAAGAATTGGTAAATCTGGTCTGTGGGGGATAAAGTTTAACTGAACGAGTTCTCCTCTCAGTTTAAAAATTGTGCTTATTTTTTCGATTGAGTGACTGTCAAGGAAGTATGTTTTTTCATTTAAAAAATGGTTTAGTTTGCTGTAGTAGTTCCTAAACAGTGAAGATTCAGCTTCTTCGACATATTTGTCATATGTGTGTCTACCAAAATTCTCCAAAACAGAGTTAAATTTTTTTCTTAAAAGATGAGGAGGCTCGTCCGCCTCAATAGACAGATTTAGACCGCATTCAGAAGCTGTTTTTTCCATTCCTCGCAAATGTATCCGTTTGTTCTAATTATACTTCTTAAAACTACGTTTGGTAATCTGCATTCGCTCATCTGTAGTATTTTTAAAACATAGTTGAAGTGCATTTTGATGGTATACAAGAGCAACGGAGGAGTTCCTGTTTCAATATGTAGCATATAGTTGGGGGTATTTTTTGGTAACCGAAAGATCTTATTCAAAAAGTAGCGAAGGAATTTTTCCACACCATGATAGCCTTTGTAGCCCCATACCTGAGCTCCGTAGAGCATTATTGAGGCTGCAGTTGAGTGGAATAAAGTTTGCTTTGCACTTTTCGATACGTATTTATTTTTGAAGCAACGTTCCCAAATCGAACAGATAGCTCTTTTAGCAACAGCTAATTTTTCCTCAAAGTGTGGTTTCAAATTTAAAGAGGAAGATATTAGGATACCTAGGGTATCAGTAATATAATGCAAAAAACAAGATAAGCAAAGATGCATTTTAAGACAAGAAAATTCCCTTTATACGCAATGAAACCGAAATTTTGGTGTGCAAAATAATAGCACCACAAGTAAAACGTCGTAAATAAAATGTAAAATTTAGTGGAATAGTACGGTTTTTATTTTTTTTATTTATACTACTGTTCTACTGTTCTTCTTCTTATAACCCTTATTTTTGAGCACAGCGGCACAACGTCGTGGCATAGAGTCGATTAGTGCCTGACATCGCCGAATTGGAATATCCCTCCACACCGCCTGCACAGCTTCACATAGCTGTAGTGTATTTTTTGGTTTCGCTTTAAAAACAACTTTCTTAACATATGTCCAAAGATTTTCAATGGGGTTTAGGTCTGGAGATTGCGGCGGCCATTCCATAACTTGAACCCCATTCCTCGCAAAAAATTCCTTGGCCAATTTGCTCGTATGTTTCGGGTCATTGTCTTGCTGCAGGACCCATCTGAGAGGCATATTCCACTCGGCGTAGGGCAACATGGTTTCCCTCATTATGCCAACATAAACTTCGGCGGTCATCATTGGTTTTATCCAAAATATAGGACCAGTACCATTGTAGGAGAAGCATTCCCATATGTTAATTTAGGAGTTAAGCGCCGCCGTGCTTAATGGTTTTTAAAGTACACTCCGGTTTAAACTCTTGGTTTTTTTTGCCTGCGAACAAATGTCCTGGTCCCAGGAGTTCCAAATAAAACAATTTTAGACTCATCTGTCCATAATATATTACGCCATTTGGTTACTTCCCAGTTCAAATGTTCTTGCGCAAATTGTTTTCTTTTATGAAGATGGAGCTTTGTTAGTAAGGGTACTTTTCTGAGACTCCTGGCAGGTAGTTCCTTCTCTATCAACTTCCTTCTTATGGTTGATGTTGATACGGGCAGATTTAGTTCCTCTTTTAATTTTGTTTGATGTGATGAATGAGTTTTGTTTCACTAATCTTATCATTCTTCGCTCGTCGGTAGAGGTTAATTTCGATTTTCTACCTCTTGTTTGTTCTTTTTCGACGTGTTCTTTGCATAAGTAATAATTTTATTCGAACAACCATCGATTTCCTGAATAAATTTGTACGTTTTTCCGTCAGAAATTAATTTTTTTATAAGTTCATGAGGAGTACAATGCACACCGCGACCTATTTTAATTGTTTATATCGTTGTATTTTAAAAATATTAGTTTCAAAATACTTAAATATTTTTACTTAAATCTTTTGAAGCACAAAAAAAAAAAAAAACTAAACACCACCAAACACTTCGAAAACACTTTTTAGAATGACATGGTGCTATTATTTTGCACACCAAAATTTCGGTTTAATTTCGTATAACGGGAATTTTCTTGTATTAAAATGCATCTTCGCTTATCTTTTTTTTCGCATTTTATTACTGATACTTAACAGATGTCCTGCAATAAATATCGTGTTTTTACATGAGCATGGAGAAAAGTAATTAGCATCCAAAGTGCAGACCTCAACGTGGTGCTATTTTTTTTGCACAGAACTGTATGTCTTACATATGCAGGAAATTGCTTCTCACAATAAAGTTGAAGAACAAGATTTTATCTAGTTCACAATAATAGGTATCCCCGAATCTGAAACCAACAAAAGTTTTCTTCAAGAGCAATATTTATTATCACAACTGCTATCAGTGTTAGAGAAACACTAACACAATTATTGCGGAGTAATCATTGGAATCATAAACAACTGTATGGAGTTCGAAAGTTTAGTATCAATTTGCAATTACTTAGAGTTCAAGATTTCTCAATTTAATGTAGAGACTGAATGAAAATGGGCTAGGTGTTCAGAAAAATATATGACCACATTAGCTGCAATCAAGATCTCGGAACAACAAGCAACTCTGGTTTTCAGTCGTCATATCTACGTACATCCCAAAATGGTTTAGACAACATCGTTGACGTTATGAATTTAATATTAATATTAGACAGATCAGGGTGGCTGTGATTTAAACATCAATCCTAGTCTAAGTGAGTATATTAAGATTAGGATAAGGATATTGTAAGTTTCGAGTCTTAATATCCTCAAACTGACCTTGAAATGAAAATTTCAGTATCCAAAGACTTTTTTTCACTGTGAAACTAGGATACGCACAAAGTTCTGCTTCAAAGTTCTTTATGTTCTAGTAGCTAAAGGAATTATACTTGAATCTAGTTCTCACTAATTGTTTTTGTTTGCAAAAAGAAAAAATAACTTGACTTGAGAGCTCTAAACAAGATTACACTTCGTGATAATTATCCTTTGCCACTTATTGAGGATCACCTCGATCATATAGAAAACAATAAATATTTCACGTTGCTAAATTTCAAAAATGCTTTTCACCATGTAAAACTCGTAGAGGATTCTACTAAGTATGCCTCGTTTATCACATCAATGGAGCGATTGTGTTCGAGCGATTTATGAAGCGCGTTTTTAAATACCTCATCACAGAGGGAAAGCTTCTCACTTATTTAGACGATTTTCTCATTGTAATAGTTGATAATAATTTGCAGCTTAGGTTGGATTAGTGTATGTTCATGCAGCCAGAAATAATTCATCTTGGGTAAAGGGTTTTATAAGATGGTGTAAGCTATAATGTAAACAACGTAGACACGCTCCAAAATTTTCTCACGATCGTGATGCGAAACTCTCGTTTCAAAGATATTGTCGCACGATAGTCGTCATCCGTGATTAGACCCCACGCACTTCCTGAATGGCGGTGACGTTCCTGAATGGCTGCACGTGGTCTGTTAAGGGACCTCAGATCCCACGTGCAAAATGGCCAATCGTTGTCCTTAAAATGTTTGCCGGGGTCGTCAACAATTAATCCGTCCTTATACGAGGCATGTCGGATTTTATGGGGAAGTTTTCCTTAAGCGCAACTCAGACACTGGTAGGTCAGAGGGGTTCGCTTCATACATTGGTTTAGCACAAAACGGGTGTTTTGATGGCTATCAAAGGGGCGCGAGGCGCTCGCCTTGTTGAGCGCGATCAACAACGTTTCCTCTTGCTTAGTTCTTGCATTGAACATCGGATACCATGCGTCATTTGGATTTATTGATGCCCAGCAAAAAATTTAAATTACTTTTCCCGAATTATTTTTTAGCTCTGCGCCACCACTATTTTCGGACTTCAACTTCGGAATAGTTGTGTTCTTTGTTCGTTTCGTGTCTCTTAACTTTCTGTCTAAAGCGAAGAAAATAGGAAGAAAACAAAGGAGACAAGAAAAATCAAAACAATTTGTGAATTAATACACCATTCAGTGTAGGACCCAGTAATGTTTTTTTATTGGTCGGCGACATTCGCTCCTTTGTTTTGGTGAGTATTTGGTCCAAAGCACAATGTTGAGGGAAAATCAACCGCGCTGTCTGCATTTAAAGCGACTGATTTTGAAAGTTTGGAATTAACCTTTTACAGATTGAGTTGCCCCCATAACCGCGAATTTTCTGATCTTCGCATTTGCATGTAAAATCAGACTTATAACTATCGCCTATGGGCAATGTGTGATTTGTGGATTACAAAATGAAGAATAAAAAATAATCCATTCCTATAACCAATTTCGCTGCGATGATCCCAAATTCATAGTTATGCATATCTTAGGTTAAGAACTATATTTTGTCATTTGGAAGTATTATCAATTCTACAAAAAAAAAAAAAAAAAATAAAATAAAATAAATAAATAAATATGGTTTACACTTACAAATCAGATAATTTTCGAAATAAACTAAAAAAATATTTATTAAACAAAAAGAAAAAAAAACAAAATTTTTATTCACAAACCATCTATCACATAATGAACTGTTACAATCTTTTTAATATCTCGTGGTACAAACTTTATTTTTCAGAACTTAATTTAACCATTTAATTACTTAAATGAACTTAATTACTACATTTTTATAGGTTTCAGAACCAATATTTGTCCATGTTTGCAGAAAAATCTGCTTTATTCTTGATTCTTTCTCGAAATGAAGATGTTTTTGTAACCGTCTACCAAGTTCATCCCCAAAGTGTTCTGTCGGGTTCATATCTGGTGATTGAGGGGGAGTCAAAAGAATATGGCGTAGGGAACGATTCACATGCGCACTATGTGAGCAATGTGTTTGGGATCATTATCCTGATGAAAATCGAAGTTGTCCGCAAGATTTAGTTTCAGGACACTTTGCTGAAGGTTCTATATATAGATAAGATAATAAGTTCATTCATTGTTCCATCAGTAAATACTAAATTTCCTAAATTTCCTTGCCGCCATTCAAACCTATACCATAGCCCCTCCGACACCATATTTAAGCGTGCTCATGATATTATTTTTTTCTAGGTTGGTATTTGCCGTAACCAGCACGATGCAGCGTTCTACATACTGTTTTCGTGTGGATTTCGGATTTTTTTTCACTTTTCTTATCAATAGGGATCTTACCTGGCAGTCAGTTTTCGTGAACGTCCAGTATGAGGTCGGCTTGTAACATTCGACTATCTTTTGACTATCTTACCAATTTCTGTAAAGGATATGCTCCAAAATCACTTTCCCCTCAGCTTTTGTTGTTTCCTTCTGTTTTCGACCCATTGCAAATTCTCAATGACGCGTGCCTCGTTTCCGCTTATTGAAACTAACGAATAAGTAAGTTTATAATGGTATCTTTCCAATTAACACCATATCCAGGACATAAGGTGGTGGCATGAGCATTAACAGATTTAACCGTGCTAATTATTTTGTCCATGCTATAAAGGATATTGTTCACATACTTCCCAACGTTTCTTGACTTATTAAAAAAACTAAACAAAATCCAATTACTGATGAATAAACAAATAATAACAAATTACAAAAGCAAATAAAAATGTAATACATGTTTTAGTTTTGCTTTTATGGAGATTTTTGTAAGATACATATATGCTGATGTGTGAATAATTTTGTATACTCTATATATTTCACAAATCTTTGAACCTTTGGTAAAGTGCATCACACTTTGCTTTTGAGGTTATAAAATAATATTTATATATAATTTATATAAAATTTATTTATATAAAAATATATCTATATTTCTTCTAAAATCATAGATTTAATTTCCTCAAAGGAATTAAAGAATTGGTGTAGTAAAATTTAGAAAGTACAAACATTCAAATGATAACTAAAATTTTTATGGCAATCTAATTATTAGGTTACAAGTTACAGTGCTTCAAGTGACACTGCTCTTGCGTTTTTTAAATCAAAAAACAAAATATCGAAAAGATACATCTAGTTTGAAATCAGACCCTACTTGTATTATTCATCCATTATCTGGAACTCGCCGTACCATAATCAAAAATTTTGACTCACACGAGCTCAACAAAATTTCAAGTGAAATTTCCTGTGAAGTTCTTTTAAAGTTTCAGACGTTTGGCAATTTCAGCCGTGTTTATTTGCGGCATTGTTAATAATCACAAAAATTCACCAGTAACTTCTTTTTCTCGTTACATGAAGATCTCTTCGTGCGAGAATATTATTTTTTGATACAAGGCATAGAACCCATAACGGTTTAAATGAGGCACTATAAGATCCAAAATAACATTCAATGATCTTTGCAACGAACTTGATTTTAGATTGGCATGATTCAATTTAAAACATATAATGCATTGCTTCTTAAGAAGTATAGTTAATGCAATCTATAAGACGATAGAAGTCGGAAAACAGTTGCTAGCTTAACAAACATCTTCTGTGTACAGCGATACTGAATGAAAGAAAACGTAGTTTTCTGTATTCTCCGTGGAAAAGGAATGATACACACCGCAAGACAACTGTTTAACATCAACGTAAAATTTCACATAAAAGTCAAGTCTTAATCAACATAACCAATTTGTCAACAATTACATCCTTGTGCGACTTGTTGATTATTTAATACTATTTAATACGTTTGAATTACATTAATTGAATAAAAGTTATTTACCATAACAGATATAAAAAAATTTATATAAAAATGTAAGTATTTAGTTTTTTAATCTTTCTTGTTTTATTTATTTATTCTTGATATAATGTCGGATTGACCATTTTGCTTGACAGTGATATTCTCGTTGGTGTTTTATAGTCGCAATTGTTATACAATTTTTTTTTATTTTTTTTTTTTTTAATTTTTCACTAACATTGCTTAAAGAGTATTTACTAACATTACACGGTACACAAAATGCTTTTCCATCTGTGTCATTTGTCAGGGCTCTTTCCAATTAGTGGTACATAGCATTTGCCCAACCCGTCCCTAAACAGAAGGAAGGTTTATCACTAATCTCTTACTGACCCGTGGCCATTACGACCTTTTTTTTTCTAAGGTCATAGGAAAGCTAATAATCTGAATCTCGGAAACTCCTTAATGACTGATTTTCGCAGCAAAAGGGTCACTGGTGATTTGATTGCATATTTCATCGTAAGCTGCAGCCAATCTTAGGAGAAAGCAGTTTCGTTGCGCTTGTGGCATCGACGAATCACTTCATCAACGAATTAGAAACTACCTTTTGAACCGTCTAATAAAAGTATTTATTAGACTGGTTGAAGTATTAGACTATCCACCATATTATAGATGGTTATTTTCATAAATAATTTCTTGTCAGTCACTCCTAATCCAATCCATTCCTTCACGAATGGCGGTACACTACGCTTTTCATTTCTTATTAAGCTCACTTTTTCCTTTCGGAAGCAGTCTTGGATGTATGTTAAGTACATTAAATTCCAATCTTGGAAGCATTATTTATTGAGGTAAAAATAACAGTGTGGAATTTAACTCTCCCAAAACTGCCTACTGTCATCTTAAAGTATTCAAACTAATCAGCCGTTATTCGTGAATTGGTCGTTTGTGAATTGGTCTTGCAGCGCCAAAATTGCAGCGAAATGTCTAGGTTTCTTAAAACAACGCAAGAAGTTTGTCAACCCTTTTGATCTGCTTACAAATCACTAGGCTTCTATTCCCACAAATCTTCATCTTTAATGCTCCTATTTGATCGACTACTGTTTTTTATTTTGTTAAGAACTGCTGTGATGACTTCGAATTTGCTTAATATTTTGACAAACAAAGAAAAATAACGTTAAAACATAGGAAACTTAATAAAATATAAAACTAACGAAAAAAAACTAATGACAAAGTTTACCCTAATTATCTTTGATGAACTCTATTTTTTAAGAACCGTGTAGAACGGTTCTTTTCGAAGTAATTTAGAAAATAGACTTCGTTTTTTGGGCATGTTACTACTTCCTATGAGAAAATGGCACTTGTTGGGAGTTAAGTTTTCCTACAAGCTGTGTCCAAAAAATAAAACTTAATTTTCTTAAGTGATATAAACAATTATTTCGGATTGGATGCTAGCGTGACTGTTTTGTACTGAATACAATTGGTATATAATTTTGTAGCATATGTTACCAATTTGGTAGCTTTAAGTATAGTATACTTATTTTCCCGATGATAATGAAATATTGCAAATCTCTGCCGGTTGATTAGAGAAGAACCCAGTGCTTTATAGAGACAACCCGTAATGCAGGACTTCGAAATGTTGATAATTGCAGACCCCCTAGGTGCTCAATGAACCAGATCCTTCTCCAACAACAATTTGTTTTGTGTATGCTATTGTTTTTATACAACTTAAGGGCAGTTATACTTTATTTCGAAATTGTGAATAAATGCTCTTCGACTTATGGAAAACAGTTCTAAGTTCAGTAATACCTCACGACTTTTCAAAGAAAACCGAAATGAAAACGTTTTTTGTTCAGAAACACATTTATCTTTATCGACTACCTGCCTAAAATGTTTAAAAATTAAAAAAAATTCAGAAATTAAACCCATCTAGAAAACGCGCATACATACGGGATTGGGCAACCCTAGCAACAGCCAGTTCTATCGTAAAGTTTGACATTTTTGAGGTTTTACCTACTCAGAATATTTTGACATATGAGCGCTATTTGTGTTGTTTAACATAAAAGATTCATCTCGCCAAAAAAAAAAAAAAATGTAATTAAATCGTAAAAATTTTGGTGCGATTATTTTTTACAACTTTCGACGTGGATAAACTCAAGAACAGTGCATCGATGAACTTAATTCAATTGCTGGCGATGAAGGACCAGTGTTTATCGATGGTGTGGTGAATTCATGGTTTTCTACACATTTTGACCACATTTCTGGCAATCTGTGAATACCACGCCAATAAAATTGTTCGTCTTTTAAAGCAAACCAATCAGACACCCAATTTTTGACATCCTCGTAGGAATCAAAGTGCTGCTCAGCCAATGCGTGTCCCATCGATGAAAACAAATGGTAGTCGGAAGGAGCCAAGTCTGGTAAATACGGCGGGTGGGGTAGCTGCTCCCTGCCAAGTGTTTTGATTGTATCCTGAACCGGTTTTGCCTTGTGTGCAGGTGCATTGTCATGGAGCAAAATTACCTTGCCGTGTCTTCTGGCCCATTCTGGTCGTTTCTCGATCTATGCATGGATCAAATTGATCATTTGTTGTCGGTAGCGATCAGTATTAACGGTTTCACCAGGTTTTAGGAGCTCGTGCTACAGCACACCTTTCTGGTCCCACCAAATACACAGCATTGTCCTTTTGCCGAATCGAACTGGTTTTGCAGTCGATGTTGATGGTTGTCCCAGATTAACCCATGATTTTTTCCGTTTAGGATAAATAAATCCATTATCACATGCGTCCTTGATAATAAATCCATTTTTCATCTCCAGTAACAATCCGATGCAAAACCGATTTCCTTTCGTGTCTTTGAAGCAAAATTTCACAAGTGTTTTTTCGGTTTTCCATCTGTCTTTCATTCAATTCATTTTCCACACTTTTGGATCTTTCCCATAGCTTTTAAACGGTCAGAAATTGTTTGTTGTGCAACAATTAAAATTACTGCCATTTGCTTTTGACTCAAAGTGTCATCTCCATCCAATATCGTTTGCAATTCGGCGTCTTCAAACTTTTTTGGTGGTCTTCCACGTTCTTCATTTCTCACATCAAAATCATTATTTCTGAACCATTAAAACCATCTTTAGCATGTCGCTTCTGATAGAGCATGATCTAACCTAATATGCCCCGGCAAGCATTCGATGCGACTCTGCAGCACTTTTCTTCAAATGAAAACAAAAATGAATGCTTTCCGCATATCATCACTTTCTGGTACAAAATTCGACATTTTTAACACGATGAAAAAATATGATGTTGTCTATTCAATGACTTGATGCATACTAAATATTTTTCACATATGTCAAAGCAAAAAAAAAAAAAAAATAAATAAAAATAAGGCCTCGTTCACAACAAATGTTCCCTATCGAGACATTTGTATCTTGAAGCTCCTGGTAGGGTACGACTTTCCCTTACTGCAAGATGGTGCCCCCTGCCAGAAGCATTCTTGAAACAGGTCATTTCGCATTTTCTGAGGTTAAGATTTATACCCAGGTCCCTGTAGTATGGGAGGATAGTGTTGAGATGAGCCTGAACGGCCTCCATCGCAGTGTGTGGTCTTTCATGCTGACTGAAGAGGATTGTATCGTCAGCATATAGTATCGCATTAGAGTTTTGAAAGCGTATTGGAAAGTCGGAGAGATAATAATTGAACAGGTGTGGGCCAAGAATCGTACCTGCGGCACACCCATATGAATGGGAATTTGTAATGAACACAGGTTATCAAAAAGGACGAAAAATGAGCGATCGGAAAGAAAGATAGAAATAATTTTAGTTAAGTCAGGTGAGAAATTTAGATAGAATAATTTATACAATAGACCCTCATGCCACACAGAATCAAAATCTTTAGTAAGATCGAGCGAGCAGACTTCTGTACATTAATTATACCAATGTCTTTTACCAAGTCAAAGTTTATAAAATTATCTTGGAACCACTGCGCAGAGTATCTACCGTTAAAGTTTTCTCTCACATCCCCCCACAACCGGTGCCTCGAGTTGAAATCCCCTCCAATCATTATATAATCGAAACAATTAATAGAATTTACAAGGTCATTTAGACCGTTTATAAGTGCAGGAGCTGCTTTATTGCAGATATAAATAGAGACAATCGCTAGTTTTTTATTACCTTGGTTTGAACATAGGATAGGTATAATAGCTATAGTTGCCGAAATAACGCTGTTATAATAAAAATGTTGTGAAAAAGTTAGTGAATTACGTAGAAAAATACCCGACACTCTACAATCCTTGTTTTCAATGAAATCATAGTTTTCATTGAATCGATATCTTTTAACCTGACGAGCTTGTCGAGTTTCTTGCGCTAAGAAAGCTGTAGGAGATTTTTCTTTTAGTAGGAAATCAATCTCTATTTTTTTATCTTTGGATAGTGTTGAAATGTTCGCTGTAATTAGAGTACAATTCATGGTGAGGTTAGAGAGATTACAAAGCTTGAATAAGCCATTTTTTCTTTTTCATTTTCGATTTGTTGCTAGTTGGGCCAGAAAGATTCAACTCTATCTAATGTTCTTTTAACGGTTTGTGGGATGCCTGCCCCCCCCAAAAGAGTGACCTCTGGCAACATCGGCATACGATCCGCCGCCTAAAGTAGGCTTGGAATTTTCTTTTCTATTTCCAAAATGGATATTGGTGTTTTTCCTTTCTAAAACCTCTTTGAACTTTTTATTATTTTTCTGAAAATTCAGCCATTTTGGGCAGCCTTGATAGCTTCGACGGGTGTCCCTTCTTCCCGCAATTTACGCAGAAGGTCTCATCTCTTGAAGCCTTCTGGGGCAGCTCGCACTGCCCTTCCGCGTGTGTTTTCTCACATTTAACGCACTTAGAAGGTGAGGCACAATAGGTACCCTGACAGCGATAGCACAAAAAAAAACTATGAACTTTTTCCCACGATCCTTTGACATTGAACAAATACTTCAATCTCTTTAATTTAACTAGGTTCTCTCTGTCCTTCAACGAACAGATAAAAAGATCAAGTTTTTTTTTATTTACTTTTGATTTTGGAGTCACCAAGTCTTTTGCGCAAACTCTCAAAGAAGGGTCAAGCTTACGTATCTCATCGCTCACTTCCATTGGTGAATATTCACTAGGGATACCTCTTAAAACCGTATAATATCTTTTAAATTGTTTGGGTTTAAAGGAGTACGCCTCAGCTTTAGTCATCTCAAACATTCGCAGTAAACTTCTATGGACTTCCAGTCTTAGAAAATTTAAAACTACAATCACATTTTAATTCTTTCAAGCACTCACCAATGACTCTTATTTGCACATTCTTGGCGAAGATGGGAGGGCACCATAGCAATTTTTCTTCAGCCGCTTTTTTTGATGTGGTCTTCTTTCCAGCGCTGTTCCTATTAGTCTTTTCCTTGCTCTGCTTCGGCCGTTGACTTGCAATTTCCTTATAGTTGACGTTTTGAGACTCCAACAGCTCCTCTTCCTCTATAGGATCTCTCCCAGGATTTTGAACATATATGGATACCCATGATCCCAAGGGCTTGGTCTCTTCTTATGAGATATGGGTTGTCAACCACCGCATAGCTTACTGGTTTTACTGCCACATTTGCTTTTATTTTATTTGCATAATCCTCTGCTCTCCAACGGAATTCCTCCGACGTTTCTTTATTTAAAGGCAGCCCCATGTGGATGCGGTTTCCCAATAATTGCGCGCAATTTTGCGCGTTGGTTGGCTTTTTTGAAAAAGGCGAGTCGGCGTCCTTTTAAGATAACTGTTTCTTTGAGCTACTGTTAGTTGTGACGTCCCTCGACCACTCCATTTCACTGTTATTCACATTTTGCACATTATTATTTCCTGCGTTAAAACAAGTTACAGGTAAAATCACTTTGTTAATGTAGTTTTTATCTGGTGGCACTGAGTGCTCCACTTTATTGTTTAATTCCACCACTTGAGTGGATCAAATTAAAAACACTCTGCTTTCTTCGTGTTATTTAATAATACTAAGTTCACTGCACCAATAAGCAACACGTCTGCACGCTCTCGCGATCCACCACCTTTTTCGGATGCCGCGCGACTTAAATTATCTGTTGAATATTTTAAGAGAGAAATAAAAAACCTACAAGTCTTTTATATAGGGCCGCTGTCTTCAGCTAGGCTGCACACTCTTAAGAAATGATTTTTATTCTTCAGTAAAATCCAACAAGTGCTACTGTCTATAACTTGGCTACACACTTGGGTATCCAACAAATAATCCAACCGATTTTTGAAATTCGGTTGGTTTTATGTTATTGAATTGCTGAGCCAAGCATTTCTCGTTTGATTTTGTTATCAGTTTGGGTTTCTGCTTTCCGGCACTCTGCTAATGCAAAAGTGTCATCGTGCAGTTTAACAATTTGGTGACCTACGTTATACGAGCAGACTTCTGTACATTAATTATACCAATGTCTTTTACCAAGTCAAAGTTTATAAAATTATCTTGGAACCACTGCGCAGAGTATCTACCGTTAAAGTTTTCTCTCACATCCCCCCACAACCGGTGCCTCGAGTTGAAATCCCCTCCAATCATTATATAATCGAAACAATTAATAGAATTTACAAGGTCATTTAGACCGTTTATAAGTGCAGGAGCTGCTTTATTGCAGATATAAATAGAGACAATCGCTAGTTTTTTATTACCTTGGTTTGAACATAGGATAGGTATAATAGCTATAGTTGCCGAAATAACGCTGTTATAATAAAAATGTTGTGAAAAAGTTAGTGAATTACGTAGAAAAATACCCGACACTCTACAATCCTTGTTTTCAATGAAATCATAGTTTTCATTGAATCGATATCTTTTAACCTGACGAGCTTGTCGAGTTTCTTGCGCTAAGAAAGCTGTAGGAGATTTTTCTTTTAGTAGGAAATCAATCTCTATTTTTTTATCTTTGGATAGTGTTGAAATGTTCGCTGTAATTAGAGTACAATTCATGGTGAGGTTAGAGAGATTACAAAGCTTGAATAAGCCATTTTTTCTTTTTCATTTTCGATTTGTTGCTAGTTGGGCCAGAAAGATTCAACTCTATCTAATGTTCTTTTAACGGTTTGTGGGATGCCTGCCCCCCCCAAAAGAGTGACCTCTGGCAACATCGGCATACGATCCGCCGCCTAAAGTAGGCTTGGAATTTTCTTTTCTATTTCCAAAATGGATATTGGTGTTTTTCCTTTCTAAAACCTCTTTGAACTTTTTATTATTTTTCTGAAAATTCAGCCATTTTGGGCAGCCTTGATAGCTTCGACGGGTGTCCCTTCTTCCCGCAATTTACGCAGAAGGTCTCATCTCTTGAAGCCTTCTGGGGCAGCTCGCACTGCCCTTCCGCGTGTGTTTTCTCACATTTAACGCACTTAGAAGGTGAGGCACAATAGGTACCCTGACAGCGATAGCACAAAAAAAAACTATGAACTTTTTCCCACGATCCTTTGACATTGAACAAATACTTCAATCTCTTTAATTTAACTAGGTTCTCTCTGTCCTTCAACGAACAGATAAAAAGATCAAGTTTTTTTTTATTTACTTTTGATTTTGGAGTCACCAAGTCTTTTGCGCAAACTCTCAAAGAAGGGTCAAGCTTACGTATCTCATCGCTCACTTCCATTGGTGAATATTCACTAGGGATACCTCTTAAAACCGTATAATATCTTTTAAATTGTTTGGGTTTAAAGGAGTACGCCTCAGCTTTAGTCATCTCAAACATTCGCAGTAAACTTCTATGGACTTCCAGTCTTAGAAAATTTAAAACTACAATCACATTTTAATTCTTTCAAGCACTCACCAATGACTCTTATTTGCACATTCTTGGCGAAGATGGGAGGGCACCATAGCAATTTTTCTTCAGCCGCTTTTTTTGATGTGGTCTTCTTTCCAGCGCTGTTCCTATTAGTCTTTTCCTTGCTCTGCTTCGGCCGTTGACTTGCAATTTCCTTATAGTTGACGTTTTGAGACTCCAACAGCTCCTCTTCCTCTATAGGATCTCTCCCAGGATTTTGAACATATATGGATACCCATGATCCCAAGGGCTTGGTCTCTTCTTATGAGATATGGGTTGTCAACCACCGCATAGCTTACTGGTTTTACTGCCACATTTGCTTTTATTTTATTTGCATAATCCTCTGCTCTCCAACGGAATTCCTCCGACGTTTCTTTATTTAAAGGCAGCCCCATGTGGATGCGGTTTCCCAATAATTGCGCGCAATTTTGCGCGTTGGTTGGCTTTTTTGAAAAAGGCGAGTCGGCGTCCTTTTAAGATAACTGTTTCTTTGAGCTACTGTTAGTTGTGACGTCCCTCGACCACTCCATTTCACTGTTATTCACATTTTGCACATTATTATTTCCTGCGTTAAAACAAGTTACAGGTAAAATCACTTTGTTAATGTAGTTTTTATCTGGTGGCACTGAGTGCTCCACTTTATTGTTTAATTCCACCACTTGAGTGGATCAAATTAAAAACACTCTGCTTTCTTCGTGTTATTTAATAATACTAAGTTCACTGCACCAATAAGCAACACGTCTGCACGCTCTCGCGATCCACCACCTTTTTCGGATGCCGCGCGACTTAAATTATCTGTTGAATATTTTAAGAGAGAAATAAAAAACCTACAAGTCTTTTATATAGGGCCGCTGTCTTCAGCTAGGCTGCACACTCTTAAGAAATGATTTTTATTCTTCAGTAAAATCCAACAAGTGCTACTGTCTATAACTTGGCTACACACTTGGGTATCCAACAAATAATCCAACCGATTTTTGAAATTCGGTTGGTTTTATGTTATTGAATTGCTGAGCCAAGCATTTCTCGTTTGATTTTGTTATCAGTTTGGGTTTCTGCTTTCCGGCACTCTGCTAATGCAAAAGTGTCATCGTGCAGTTTAACAATTTGGTGACCTACGTTATACGTAACTTCACTCCGCCTAAATTTGGAATTCTCCTGAATTTCACTCGAAATGCTTGGCTGTACATTGTCTTGAATGTTCTTAACAACAATTTTTAGTTTTTATTCTTAATTCTTATTACAAACAAAATGACATTTGTTATGACAATGAAAACTATAATGATGCTTGAACTAATAACATAATTAGTAGATTTGTGATATTTCAATTCCTTAATTTCGTGTATATTTTCAAAATGTTTTTATAAAATATTTTCAAATGATATTATTTTAGATTAAGGATTATAATTTACATCCTCAAAATAATGGTATTTTACTTTCATTTCGAAATTTCGATTAGAAAAGATTTTTTTAAATGCCCTAATCATACAATTATTAAAGTTCATTAGCATATGTCCACTTAAATTTAATTTTCTGTCATCACAATGGCTTTAAAATTCGTCATCATTCATATTTATACATATTATTGTTTCTTCATCAATAATTGTTACTACCTTTTTATAATTCTCTTTAAGTTTACAATTAATTGGTACGACATTGTGGCTTACCATTTTTAAATCATTTAGATATACTTCATTATTATATGCATATTCTGTATTATTAATCACTACAATTGTTTTGGTCTTCTTGAATTATTTCAAGATTATTCTGATTCGGTGAGCTAGTTAGTGATTTTAAATTTAATTCCATGACAGCCATTATCAGAACATTATCTTTATACCTCATCATACCTAATTTAGAATGTCTAATTTTATAATAATCTATGTTGAATCTTTTTATTTCGTCTGGAGTTAGTAGTCCAGGATGTGAAATATTATTTTGAACCGTCTAATACAAGGATTTATTAGACTGGTTGAAGTATTAGACTATCCACCATATTATAGATGGTTATTTTCATAAATAATTTCTTGTCAGTCACTCCTAATCCAATCCATTCTTTCACGAATGGCGGTACACTACGCTTTTCATTTCTTATTAAGCTCACTTTTTCCTTTCGGAAGTAATCTTGGATGTATGTTAAGTACATTAAATTCCGATCTTGGAAGCATTATTTATTGAGGTAAAAATAACAGTGTGGAATTTAACTCTCCCAAAACTGCCTACTGTCATCTTAAAGTATTCAAACTAATCAGCCGTTATTCGTGAATTGGTCGTTTGTGAATTGGTCTTGCAGCGCCAAAATTGCAGCGAAATGTCTAGGTTTCTTGAAACAACGCAAGAAGTTTGTCAACCCTTTTGATCTGGTTACAAATCACTAGGCTTCTATTCCCACAAATCTTAATCTTTAATGCTCCTATTTGATCGACTACTGTTTTTTTATTTTATTAAAAACTGCTGTGATGACTTCGAATTTGCTTAATATTTTGACAAACAAAGAAAAATAACGTTAAAACATAGGAAACTTAATAAAATATAAAACTAACGAAAAAAAACTAATGACAAAGTTTACCCTAATTATCTTTGATGAACTCTATTTTTTAAGAACCGTGTAGAACGGTTCTTTTCGAAGTAATTTAGAAAATAGACTTCGTTTTTTGGGCATGTTACTACTTCCTATGAGAAAATGGCACTTGTTGGGAGTTAAGTTTTCCTACAAGCTGTGTCCAAAAAATAAAACTTAATTTTCTTAAGTGATATAAACAATTATTTCGGATTCGATGCTAGCGTGACTGTTTTGTACTGAATACAATTGGTATATAATTTTGTAGCATATGTTACCAATTTGGTAGCTTTAAGTATAGTATACTTATTTTCCCGATGATAATGAAATATTGCAAATCTCTGCCGGTTGATTAGAGAAGAACCCAGTGCTTTATAGAGACAACCCGTAATGCAGGACTTCGAAATGTTGATAATTGCAGACCCCCTAGGTGCTCAATGAACCAGATCCTTCTCCAACAACAATTTGTTTTGTGTATGCTATTGTTTTTATACAACTTAAGGGCAGTTATACTTTATTTCGAAATTGTGAATAAATGCTCTTCGACTTATGGAAAACAGTTCTAAGTTCAGTAATACCTCACGACTTTTCAAAGAAAACCGAAATGAAAACGTTTTTTGTTCAGAAACACATTTATCTTTATCGACTACCTGCCTAAAATGTTTAAAAATTAAAAAAAATTCAGAAATTAAACCCATCTAGAAAACGCGCATACATACGGGATTGGGCAACCCTAGCAACAGCCAGTTCTATCGTAAAGTTTGACATTTTTGAGGTTTTACCTACTCAGAATATTTTGACATATGAGCGCTATTTGTGTTGTTTAACATAAAAGATTCATCTCGCCAAAAAAAAAAAAAAATGTAATTAAATCGTAAAAATTTTGGTGCGATTATTTTTTACAACTTTCGACGTGGATAAACTCAAGAACAGTGCATCGATGAACTTAATTCAATTGCTGGCGATGAAGGACCAGTGTTTATCGATGGTGTGGTGAATTCATGGTTTTCTACACATTTTGACCACATTTCTGGCAATTTGTGAATACCACGCCAATAAAATTGTTCGTCTTTTAAAGCAAACCAATCAGACACCCAATTTTTGACATCCTCGTAGGAATCAAAGTGCTGCTCAGCCAATGCGTGTCCCATCGATGAAAACAAATGGTAGTCGGAAGGAGCCAAGTCTGGTAAATACGGTGGGTGGGGTAGCTGCTCCCTGCCAAGTGTTTTGATTGTATCCTGAACCGGTTTTGCCTTGTGTGCAGGTGCATTGTCATGGAGCAAAATTACCTTGCCGTGTCTTCTGGCCCATTCTGGTCGTTTCTCGATCTATGCATGGATCAAATTGATCATTTGTTGTCGGTAGCGATCAGTATTAACGGTTTCACCAGGTTTTAGGAGCTCGTGCTACAGCACACCTTTCTGGTCCCACCAAATACACAGCATTGTCCTTTTGCCGAATCGAACTGGTTTTGCAGTCGATGTTGATGGTTGTCCCAGATTAACCCATGATTTTTTCCGTTTAGGATAAATAAATCCATTATCACATCCATCCTTGATAATAAATCCATTTTTCATCTCCAGTAACAATCCGATGCAAAACCGATTTCCTTTCGTGTCTTTGAAGCAAAATTTCACAAGTGTTTTTTCGGTTTTCCATCTGTCTTTCATTCAATTCATTTTCCACACTTTTGGATCTTTCCCATAGCTTTTAAACGGTCAGAAATTGTTTGTTGTGCAACAATTAAAATTACTGCCATTTGCTTTTGACTCAAAGTGTCATCTCCATCCAATATCGTTTGCAATTCGGCGTCTTCAAACTTTTTTGGTGGTCTTCCACGTTCTTCATTTCTCACATCAAAATCATTATTTCTGAACCATTAAAACCATCTTTAGCATGTCGCTTCTGATAGAGCATGATCTCCCTATGCCCCGGCAAGCATTCGATGCGACTCTGCAGCACTTTTCTTCAAATGAAAACAAAAATGAATGCTTTCCGCATATCATCACTTTCTGGTACAAAATTCGACATTTTTAACACGATGAAAAAATATGATGTTGTCTATTCAATGACTTGATGCATACTAAATATTTTTCACATATGTCAAAGCAAAAAAAAAAAAAAAATAAAAATAAGGCCTCGTTCACAACAAATGTTCCCTATCGAGACATTTGTATCTTGAAGCTCCTGGTAGGGTACGACTTTCCCTTACTGCAAGATGGTGCCCCCTGCCAGAAGCATTCTTGAAACAGGTCATTTCGCATTTTCTGAGGTTAAGATTTATACCCAGGTCCCTGTAGTATGGGAGGATAGTGTTGAGATGAGCCTGAACGGCCTCCATCGCAGTGTGTGGTCTTTCATGCTGACTGAAGAGGATTGTATCGTCAGCATATAGTATCGCATTAGAGTTTTGAAAGCGTATTGGAAAGTCGGAGAGATAATAATTGAACAAGTGTGGGCCAAGAATCGTACCCTGCGGCACACCCATATGAATGGGAATTTGTAATGAACACAGGTTATCAAAAAGGACGAAAAATGAGCGATCGGAAAGAAAGATAGAAATAATTTTAGTTAAGTCAGGTGAGAAATTTAGATAGAATAATTTATACAATTGACCCTCATGCCACACAGAATCAAAATCTTTAGTAAGATCGAGCGAGCAGACTTCTGTACATTAATTATACCAATGTCTTTTACCAAGTCAAAGTTTATAAAATTATCTTGGAACCACTGCGCAAAGTATCTACCGTTAAAGTTTTCTCTCACATCCCCCCACAACCGGTGCCTCGAGTTGAAATCCCCTCCAAACATTATATAATCGAAACAATTAATAGAATTTACAAGGTCATTTAGACCGTTTATAAGTGCAGGAGCTGCTTTATTGCAGATATAAATAGAGACAATCGCTAGTTTTTTATTACTTTGGTTTGAATATAGGATAGGTATAATAGCTATAGTTGCCGAAATAACGCTGTTATAATAAAAATGTTGTGAAAAAGTTAGTGAATTACGTAGAAAAATACCCGACACTCTACAATCCTTGTTTTCAATGAAATCATAGTTTTCATTGAATCGATATCTTTTAACCTGACGAGCTTGTCGAGTTTCTTGCGCTAAGAAAGCTGTAGGAGACTTTTCTTTTAGTAGGAAATCAATCTCTATTTTTTTATCTTTGGATAGCGTTGAAATGTTCGCTGTAATTAGAGTACAATTCATGGTGAGGTTAGAGAGATTACAAAGCTTGAATAAGCCATTTTTTCTTTTTCATTTTCGATTTGTTGCTAGTTGGGCCAGAAAGATTCAACTCTATCTAATGTTCTATTAACGGTTTGTGGGATGCCTGCCCCCCCAAAAGAGTGACCTCTGGCAACATCGGCATACGATCCGCCGATCGTATAATATCTTTTAAATTGTTTGGGTTTAAAGGAGTACGCCTCAGCTTTAGTCATCTCAAACATTCGCAGTAAACTTCTATGGACTTCCAGTCTTAGAAAATTTAAAACTACTATCATATTTTAATTCTTTCAAGCACTCACCAATGACTCTTATTTGCACATTCTTGGCGAAGATGGGAGGGCACCATAGCAATTTTTCTTCAGCCGCTTTTTTTGATGTGGTCTTCTTTCCAGCGCTGTTCCTATTAGTCTTTTCCTTGCTCTGCTTCCGCCGTTGACTTGCAATTTCCTTATAGTTGACGTTTTGAGACTCCAACAGCTCCTCTTCCTCTATAGGATCTCTCCCAGGATCTTGAACATATATGGATACCCATGATCCCAAGGGCTTGGTCTCTTCTTATGAGATATGGGTTATCAACCACCGCATAGCTTACTGGTTTTACTGCCACATTTGCTTTTATTTTATTTGCATAATCCTCTACTCGCCAACGGAATTCCTCCGACGTTTCTTTATTTAAAGGCAGCCCCATGTGGATGCGGTTTCCCAATAATTGCGCGCAATTTTGCGCGTTGGTTGGCTTTTTTGAAAAAGGCGAGTCGGCGTCCTTTTAAGATAACTGTTTCTTTGAGCTACTGTTAGTTGTGACGTCCCTCGACCACTCCATTTCACTGTTATTCACATTTTGCACATTATTATTTCCTGCGTTAAAACAATTTACAGGTAAAATCACTTTGTTAATGTAGTTTTTATCTGGTGGCACTGAGTGCTCCACTTTATTGTTTAATTCCACCACTTGAGTGGATCAAATTAGAAACACTCTGCTTTCTACGTGTTATTTAATAATACTAAGTTCACTGCACCAATAAGCAACACGTCTGCACGCTCTCGCGATCCACCACCTTTTTCGGATGCCGCGCGACTTAAATTATCTGTTGAATATTTTAAAAGAGAAATGAAAAACCTACAAGTCTTTTATATAGGGCCGCTGTCTTCAGCTAGGCTGCACACTCTTAAGAAATGATTTTTATTCTTCAGTAAAATCCAACAAGTGCTACTGTCTATAACTTGGCTACACACTTGGGTATCCAACAAATAATCCAACCGATTTTTGAAATTCGGTTGGTTTTATGTTATTGAATTGCTGAGCCAAGCATTTCTCGTTTGATTTTGTTATCAGTTTGGGTTTCTGCTTTCCGGCACTCTGCTAATGCAAAAGTGCCATCGTGCAGTTTAACAATTTGGTGACCTACGTTATACGTAACTTCACTCCGCCTAAATTTGGAATTCTCCTAAATTTCACTCGAAATGCTTGGCTGTACATTGTCTTGAATGTTCTTAACAACAATTTTTAGTTTTTATTCTTAATTCTTATTACAAACAAAATGACATTTGTTATGACAATGAAAACTATAATGATGCTTGAACTAATAACATAATTAGTAGATTTGTGATATTTCAATTCCTTAATTTCGTGTATATTTTCAAAATGTTTTTATAAAATATTTTCAAATGATATTATTTTAGATTAAGGATTATAATTTACATCCTCAAAATAATGGTATTTTACTTTCATTTCGAAATTTCGATTAGAAAAGATTTTTTTAAATGCCCTAATCATACAATTATTAAAGTTCATTAGCATATGTCCACTTAAATTTAATTTTCTGTCATCACAATGGCTTTAAAATTCGTCATCATTCATATTTATACATATTATTGTTTCTTCATCAATAATTGTTACTACCTTTTTATAATTCTCTTTAAGTTTACAATTAATTGGTACGACATTGTGGCTTACCATTTTTAAATCATTTAGATATACTTCATTATTATATGCATATTCTGTATTATTAATCACTACAATTGTTTTGGTCTTCTTGAATTATTTCAAGATTATTCTGCGTCGGTGAGCTAGTTAGTGATTTTAAATTTAATTCCATGACAGCCATTATCAGAACATTATCTTTATACCTCATCATACCTAATTTAGAATGTCTAATTTTATAATAATCTATGTTGAATCTTTTTATTTCGTCTGGAGTTAGTAGTCCAGGATGTGAAATATTATCATTAACGAATTAGAAACTACCTTTTGAACCGTCTAATACAAGGATTTATTAGACTGGTTGAAGTATTAGACTATCCATTATATTATAGATGGTTATTTTCATAAATAATTTCTTGTCAGTCACTCCTAATCGAATCCATTCTTTCACGAATGGCGGTACACTACGCTTTTCATTTCTTATTAAGCTCACTTTTTCCTTTCGGAAGTAGTCTTGGATGTATGTTAAGTACATTAAATTCCGATCTTGGAAGCATTATTTATTGAGGTAAAAATAACAGTGTGGAATTTAACTCTCCCAAAACTGCCTACTGTCATCTTAAAGTATTCAAACTAATCAGCCGTTATTCGTGAATTGGTCGTTTGTGAATTGGTCTTGCAGCGCCAAAATTGCAGCGAAATGTCTAGGTTTCTTGAAACAACGCAAGAAGTTTGTCAACCCTTTTGATCTGGTTACAAATCACTAGGCTTCTATTCCCACAAATCTTAATCTTTAATGCTCCTATTTGATCGACTACTGTTTTTTTATTTTATTAAAAAATGCTGTGATGACTTCGAATTTGCTTAATATTTTGACAATCAAAGAAAAATAACGTTAAAACATAGGAAACTTAATAAAATATAAAACTAACGAAAAAAAACTAATGACAAAGTTTACCCTAATTAGCTTTGATGAACTCTATTTTTTAAGAACCGTGTAGAACGGTTCTTTTCGAAGTAATTTAGAAAATAGACTTCGTTTTTTGGGCATGTTACTACTTCCTATGAGAAAATGGCACTTGTTGGGAGTTAAGTTTTCCTACAAGCTGTGTCCAAAAAATAAAACTTAATTTTCTTAAGTGATATAAACAATTATTTCGGATTGGATGCTAGCGTGACTGTTTTGTACTGAATACAATTGGTATATAATTTTGTAGCATATGTTACCAATTTGGTAGCTTTAAGTATAGTATACTTATTTTCCCGATGATAATGAAATATTGCAAATCTCTGCCGGTTGATTAGAGAAGAACCCAGTGCTTTATAGAGACAACCCGTAATGCAGGACTTCGAAATGTTGATAATTGCAGACCCCCTAGGTGCTCAATGAACCAGATCCTTCTCCAACAACAATTTGTTTTGTGTATGCTATTGTTTTTATACAACTTAAGGGCAGTTATACTTTATTTCGAAATTGTGAATAAATGCTCTTCGACTTATGGAAAACAGTTCTAAGTTCAGTAATACCTCACGACTTTTCAAAGAAAACCGAAATGAAAACGTTTTTTGTTCAGAAACACATTTATCTTTATCGACTACCTGCCTAAAATGTTTAAAAATTAAAAAAAATTCAGAAATTAAACCCATCTAGAAAACGCGCATACATACGGGATTGGGCAACCCTAGCAACAGCCAGTTCTATCGTAAAGTTTGACATTTTTGAGGTTTTACCTACTCAGAATATTTTGACATATGAGCGCTATTTGTGTTGTTTAACATAAAAGATTCATCTCGCCAAAAAAAAAAAAAAATGTAATTAAATCGTAAAAATTTTGGTGCGATTATTTTTTACAACTTTCGACGTGGATAAACTCAAGAACAGTGCATCGATGAACTTAATTCAATTGCTGGCGATGAAGGACCAGTGTTTATCGATGGTGTGGTGAATTCATGGTTTTCTACACATTTTGACCACATTTCTGGCAATTTGTGAATACCACGCCAATAAAATTGTTCGTCTTTTAAAGCAAACCAATCAGACACCCAATTTTTGACATCCTCGTAGGAATCAAAGTGCTGCTCAGCCAATGCGTGTCCCATCGATGAAAACAAATGGTAGTCGGAAGGAGCCAAGTCTGGTAAATACGGTGGGTGGGGTAGCTGCTCCCTGCCAAGTGTTTTGATTGTATCCTGAACCGGTTTTGCCTTGTGTGCAGGTGCATTGTCATGGAGCAAAATTACCTTGCCGTGTCTTCTGGCCCATTCTGGTCGTTTCTCGATCTATGCATGGATCAAATTGATCATTTGTTGTCGGTAGCGATCAGTATTAACGGTTTCACCAGGTTTTAGGAGCTCGTGCTACAGCACACCTTTCTGGTCCCACCAAATACACAGCATTGTCCTTTTGCCGAATCGAACTGGTTTTGCAGTCGATGTTGATGGTTGTCCCAGATTAACCCATGATTTTTTCCGTTTAGGATAAATAAATCCATTATCACATCCATCCTTGATAATAAATCCATTTTTCATCTCCAGTAACAATCCGATGCAAAACCGATTTCCTTTCGTGTCTTTGAAGCAAAATTTCACAAGTGTTTTTTCGGTTTTCCATCTGTCTTTCATTCAATTCATTTTCCACACTTTTGGATCTTTCCCATAGCTTTTAAACGGTCAGAAATTGTTTGTTGTGCAACAATTAAAATTACTGCCATTTGCTTTTGACTCAAAGTGTCATCTCCATCCAATATCGTTTGCAATTCGGCGTCTTCAAACTTTTTTGGTGGTCTTCCACGTTCTTCATTTCTCACATCAAAATCATTATTTCTGAACCATTAAAACCATCTTTAGCATGTCGCTTCTGATAGAGCATGATCTCCCTATGCCCCGGCAAGCATTCGATGCGACTCTGCAGCACTTTTCTTCAAATGAAAACAAAAATGAATGCTTTCCGCATATCATCACTTTCTGGTACAAAATTCGACATTTTTAACACGATGAAAAAATATGATGTTGTCTATTCAATGACTTGATGCATACTAAATATTTTTCACATATGTCAAAGCAAAAAAAAAAAAAAATAAAAATAAGGCCTCGTTCACAACAAATTTTCCCTATCGAGACATTTGTATCTTGAAGCTCCTGGTAGGGTACGACTTTCCCTTACTGCAAGATGGTGCCCCCTGCCAGAAGCATTCTTGAAACAGGTCATTTCGCATTTTCTGAGGTTAAGATTTATACCCAGGTCCCTGTAGTATGGGAGGATAGTGTTGAGATGAGCCTGAACGGCCTCCATCGCAGTGTGTGGTCTTTCATGCTGACTGAAGAGGATTGTATCGTCAGCATATAGTATCGCATTAGAGTTTTGAAAGCGTATTGGAAAGTCGGAGAGATAATAATTGAACAAGTGTGGGCCAAGAATCGTACCCTGCGGCACACCCATATGAATGGGAATTTGTAATGAACACAGGTTATCAAAAAGGACGAAAAATGAGCGATCGGAAAGAAAGATAGAAATAATTTTAGTTAAGTCAGGTGAGAAATTTAGATAGAATAATTTATACAATTGACCCTCATGCCACACAGAATCAAAATCTTTAGTAAGATCGAGCGAGCAGACTTCTGTACCTTAATTATACCAATGTCTTTTACCAAGTCAAAGTTTATAAAATTATCTTGGAACCACTGCGCAAAGTATCTACCGTTAAAGTTTTCTCTCACATCCCCCCACAACCGGTGCCTCGAGTTGAAATCCCCTCCAAACATTATATAATCGAAACAATTAATAGAATTTACAAGGTCATTTAGACCGTTTATAAGTGCAGGAGCTGCTTTATTGCAGATATAAATAGAGACAATCGCTAGTTTTTTATTACTTTGGTTTGAATATAGGATAGGTATAATAGCTATAGTTGCCGAAATAACGCTGTTATAATAAAAATGTTGTGAAAAAGTTAGTGAATTACGTAGAAAAATACCCGACACTCTACAATCCTTGTTTTCAATGAAATCATAGTTTTCATTGAATCGATATCTTTTAACCTGACGAGCTTGTCGAGTTTCTTGCGCTAAGAAAGCTGTAGGAGACTTTTCTTTTAGTAGGAAATCAATCTCTATTTTTTTATCTTTGGATAGCGTTGAAATGTTCGCTGTAATTAGAGTACAATTCATGGTGAGGTTAGAGAGATTACAAAGCTTGAATAAGCCATTTTTTCTTTTTCATTTTCGATTTGTTGCTAGTTGGGCCAGAAAGATTCAACTCTATCTAATGTTCTATTAACGGTTTGTGGGATGCCTGCCCCCCCAAAAGAGTGACCTCTGGCAACATCGGCATACGATCCGCCGATCGTATAATATCTTTTAAATTGTTTGGGTTTAAAGGAGTACGCCTCAGCTTTAGTCATCTCAAACATTCGCAGTAAACTTCTATGGACTTCCAGTCTTAGAAAATTTAAAACTACTATCACATTTTAATTCTTTCAAGCACTCACCAATGACTCTTATTTGCACATTCTTGGCGAAGATGGGAGGGCACCATAGCAATTTTTCTTCAGCCGCTTTTTTTGATGTGGTCTTCTTTCCAGCGCTGTTCCTATTAGTCTTTTCCTTGCTCTGCTTCCGCCGTTGACTTGCAATTTCCTTATAGTTGACGTTTTGAGACTCCAACAGCTCCTCTTCCTCTATAGGATCTCTCCCAGGATCTTGAACATATATGGATACCCATGATCCCAAGGGCTTGGTCTCTTCTTATGAGATATGGGTTATCAACCACCGCATAGCTTACTGGTTTTACTGCCACATTTGCTTTTATTTTATTTGCATAATCCTCTACTCGCCAACGGAATTCCTCCGACGTTTCTTTATTTAAAGGCAGCCCCATGTGGATGCGGTTTCCCAATAATTGCGCGCAATTTTGCGCGTTGGTTGGCTTTTTTGAAAAAGGCGAGTCGGCGTCCTTTTAAGATAACTGTTTCTTTGAGCTACTGTTAGTTGTGACGTCCCTCGACCACTCCATTTCACTGTTATTCACATTTTGCACATTATTATTTCCTGCGTTAAAACAATTTACAGGTAAAATCACTTTGTTAATGTAGTTTTTATCTGGTGGCACTGAGTGCTCCACTTTATTGTTTAATTCCACCACTTGAGTGGATCAAATTAAAAACACTCTGCTTTCTACGTGTTATTTAATAATACTAAGTTCACTGCACCAATAAGCAACACGTCTGCACGCTCTCGCGATCCACCACCTTTTTCGGATGCCGCGCGACTTAAATTATCTGTTGAATATTTTAAAAGAGAAATAAAAAACCTACAAGTCTTTTATATAGGGCCGCTGTCTTCAGCTAGGCTGCACACTCTTAAGAAATGATTTTTATTCTTCAGTAAAATCCAACAAGTGCTACTGTCTATAACTTGGCTACACACTTGGGTATCCAACAAATAATCCAACCGATTTTTGAAATTCGGTTGGTTTTATGTTATTGAATTGCTGAGCCAAGCATTTCTCGTTTGATTTTGTTATCAGTTTGGGTTTCTGCTTTCCGGCACTCTGCTAATGCAAAAGTGCCATCGTGCAGTTTAACAATTTGGTGACCTACGTTATACGTAACTTCACTCCGCCTAAATTTGGAATTCTCCTGAATTTCACTCGAAATGCTTGGCTGTACATTGTCTTGAATGTTCTTAACAACAATTTTTAGTTTTTATTCTTAATTCTTATTACAAACAAAATGACATTTGTTATGACAATGAAAACTATAATGATGCTTGAACTAATAACATAATTAGTAGATTTGTGATATTTCAATTCCTTAATTTCGTGTATATTTTCAAAATGTTTTTATAAAATATTTTCAAATGATATTATTTTAGATTAAGGATTATAATTTACATCCTCAAAATAATGGTATTTTACTTTCATTTCGAAATTTCGATTAGAAAAGATTTTTTTAAATGCCCTAATCATACAATTATTAAAGTTCATTAGCATATGTCCACTTAAATTTAATTTTCTGTCATCACAATGGCTTTAAAATTCGTCGTCATTCATATTTATACATATTATTGTTTCTTCATCAATAATTGTTACTACCTTTTTATAATTCTCTTTAAGTTTACAATTAATTGGTACGACCAATTACCATTTTTAAATCATTTAGATATACTTCATTATTATATGCATATTCTGTATTATTAATCACTACAATTGTTTTGGTCTTCTTGAATTATTTCAAGATTATTCTTATTCGGTGAGCTAGTTAGTGATTTTAAATTTAATTCCATGACAGCCATTATCAGAACATTATCTTTATACCTCATCATACCTAATTTAGAATGTCTAATTTTATAATAATCTATGTTGAATCTTTTTATTTCATCTGGAGTTAGTAGCCAGGATGTGAAATATTATTTTTGGTTGGTTGATGCAACGTTATCTAAAATTTGATATACTTTGTCTTTTACTAATTTCAAGTTATTATGTTGGTCTAATTTCATTTGATGGTATATTATCTCTCTTTGGGTTCTATCAGGTTGGTTTAGTGCTTGAGTAATCTTTTCTCTATCTTTTTCTATAATTTCCTTTAGGTCAAATATTGATTCATTAAAATATGTATTATTCCTAATTAGTTTATTTAAATTCTCGATGGAATTATGATTGTTGATTTCTATTGTTGTCATGGCCTGACGGTCATTAACGTCCATTTTCTGAATAACCATTTACTTAACCTCTTCTTGGAATTTTAAAGAAAATCGTTGATATTTTTAATTCGATTGACTCTATTTCCCTAAGAATACTTTTTTCTACACCAGACGGAATTTATCTTAAATTATTTTCGACTTCTGCAACAGTTTCTTTCAATTCTTGCAAATTGATCAGATGCAGAATTGTAGTGGTCTCGTTTATCATCTCTACTACACCCATATTCAGTTTGATGTATCAATTATTCGCTTCCATCTTTGTTATTATTAGTTTCGGTTGGGCCACAGGAATCAGTATTGCCAATAGTACTCTTAAGAATGTTGTCATCTGCAAATTGTTCATTTGAAATTGGTTTGATCCTTTATGGTTCGTATTTATGTCTAAAGCGTTTATAGTTTTTAAGGGGCGCTGGGGTCATTTCAAAGCAGCTATTTAATGTCCGTGATGTGTCTTTTAAACTTACCAGTTTTTCTTGGAGCGTGGAATGCAGTCTTTCAATATCCGCATTTCCAGTGTGACTGTTGGGTTTGGTGAAGTGCAACTCAACCCTTTGGCTATTTAAATACTCTATCAACTGATGGGCTTTGAATTCATTATCCGTTATAATTTTCTTTGGCTTATTAAATTTTGAAAAGTGTCCCTCTATTATTTCTTTTCTTGTTATCCAATTTTTGTTGAGCAAGTGCATATGCTGATTTGGTCAGTTTGTCAATCAAAGTGATAAAGGATTGTCCATGGAAAGTAAATATATCAGAGTTGGGCATAAAATAACATAATGACTAAAGAAATGTGACTAAACGTTAGTCATGAATAATATATTTGCCGTTTATTCATGTTTTTCATGAATTTTTGTTATTCACACATATGATTGACGGTTATTCATGATTAATGTGTAGTCATGACTAACTTTGTACCATGAATAACCACCAATCGCGGGCATGTCGGAATTTACGCATATTTTTGCATTTCCGATACTGTGACCTTTTTTAATGACAAGGTGAAGTTTTTAATGTCCTGTTTATGGGTTTTATTGCTGATGTAAGAGATGTTGTGCAATAAATATGGCCATAGGAAAAAGTACTTAGCATAATAGTGACAAAGGCGAAGATGGTGCTATTATTTTGCGCAGTTCTGTATATATTTACACGGCCCAATGCATTTCTTTAATGATTAATGACTAATGCTTAACTTATTTGAATAACTCATGAATAATCATTGATTTAATCATGAGTAATTTCTGTGAATATTGAATAATTTATTGGTCAATCATTTTCATGAATAATGAATACATTAATCTTTAGTTGCTTGAATCCGGCAACTAATGACTAATTTAGTCATAAGTCATTATTCGACTAAAACTTGCACAACACTGAAATATATCCATATGTAGAACTTCATTTGGGAACTCAGAATATGTTATGCAGTATTTGGGCTTTATAAGGTTATGTATTTATTTACAACTAATATAGTAATTGAAATTTGTTGTTTAGCAATTAGCCAGAGTGACGAGACCTTAGGCTAGTATTTACAATTATATTTTGTTTCAAAGATTGGTAAATTTAAGGAAATTAATAATGATTTTGATATTGTTCAAGTTAGGATTTGTGAGGAGTTCTTAAGGGTTATTGCTGGGAAATAATTTTAGTCGTGCAAAATGAAAGGAGGGACAATGGGGTAGGATGTGATGTAAATTAAGTGGAGATTGGTTGCAGTATGTACAGAGTGAAGGCAAATTTTTATTTAGGTAGTGTTCATGAGTGAGTTCACTATGACGAAGTCTCAGTCTTATAATCGTGGAGATTTCATTTCGGGAAAGCTGGGAGAGGTCGATCAATTTTGTATAGTCTGGGACACTTTGTCTATCTGGGTTTATGGATTTATACCATGAGGACGAATTGTTGAAGATAGATTGTTGCTTAGAAAAGGTGATGTTGTTAATGTATTTGTTGATGTCCTTATATATAGTTGGGATAGAGGAAAGATGAAGTCTGGAGAGCAAATTGCAACCATATCGGCGTATTCATTGCCTACCATATAATTTGTGCATGACCCGGAACCCAAATAATATTTACTCTAGGGTAATGGATATAAAGAAGATGTCGAATCATTGAAGTGTAATAACTAAGATTTTTCGAGTTAAGAATGGTGTCAATAGAAGACAATGAATCCGTACAGACAGCAAATTTTGTTTTATTGAATTTTTTGGTGTATAGAATAGCTATAATTTCAGCAGAAAATATAGATGTGAAAGATTGAAGAAGAAAAGAAAGTATGGTTTTATTTTCAAAAGTAACACTAAAGCTGACTTTATCATATTTTTCAGAGCCGTCTGTAAAAATGAAAACGAAGTCTCTGAAGGAGATTTTGAGTTCAAGGAAGTGGGATTGATAAGATTCTATGGTAATGCAGTATTCGATTTATTGCTGAATTTTAATGATCCAACAACAGATGAATTTGGAAAAAGCCAAGGAGGATGCAAAGAGTGATTGAAAACGATTGGTTTGTGGTCTTAGAGCGAATAATGCTAGATTGGATATTCTTTTTTGACGCGGCTTTGGTTTTGGAGAGAATTTTGAAAAGTGGAGTGTCATTGCCAAATAGGGAAGACTTATATAGCTTTAGGGTAGACTGAAGGAGCAAAGTTTCCATGGTTAGCATTTTTGATTCAAGAAGGAGATGGTTGATTGGGGTAGTCCGAAGAAATATCAGCCAATATATTGAATGCAATGAGGAAAAGGGGAACAGATATGGATGAGCCTTGGGGGATACCGTTAAAAATAGGGAAAAGCGGATAAGAAGAATGGCCAATACGTACACTAATTTTCCTATGTGTCATGAAGTTTATAACATATTTGATAATAAATGGTCCTTCTTTCCGTAACTTAAGTTGGTCAACAATTGTGTGAACCCCAATTTTTTCGAAAGCTTTTGTAAAATGAAGAGAAATTAGGGATATGTCTTTTTTTTGATAGTGATTTAGTTATGTAATGATCGAGAATCAATAAGCAGTCTGATACCGATTTATCTCTTTAAAAGATCATTTGGTGACTACTGAGAAGCTTGTTGCGGGAAACAAACCACCAGAGTCTATTAGCTATAATTTTGTCAAGGACTTTAGCACAACATGGATTCAGAGATATAGGTCTGTACGATTTGAGTAGGTTTTTATTAGAGTTCGGTTTTATGATTGTACTATTTTTATATAATTGCGGAATATAATTACGGAAGATGCTATTATAGAGATTGAGGAGTTTATTTCTCATTGAAAAGGTAAGGTTTTTTAACAAAGGATATGAAATTCTGTCATTGGCTGGAGTTTTTCCTTTAAGTTTGTTTAAGGCTAAGAGGAGTTCTGTGGACGAAATGTTTTTATCTATAATTTGGGCGTTGAATGATAAGGGATACGAAGTAAGGGATCGTAAGGGATTTATTTTGACAAAAAGAATGAGTAGAGTTGGAGTCAGAGGAGTCCTTAGATTAAAAAGCTTGCAAATAGACAAGAAATTTCAATCGGATTGATGATATTATTGAAAGGAGGATCTGTAGAAGATATGCAGTGAATTGAGGAAGGTGGTTTGAGTCCACAAAATCTTATCGAAGACCAAATTTTGCCTCTGGGAGTTGTGGGGTTGATTTCTGAAATAAGTTTTTGAATAGATTCACGTTTAGCTAATTTAACTTTTGTTCCACCTAGGAGAATTCCTATTTGTGTGTAAGGAGCCGGTTTGGGGGATTGGGAGTTGTTAGCACTTTACAGAATTATTTTTATGAATATTAGCTGCTTCTTTATTTAAATTAGAAGAGTACGGGTATTTAGCACAATTGATGTCTAGATATTGTTGGTATAAATTCCAATTAGCTTTATCAATCCTGCATTTAGGTCTAATTTTTGAAAATGAAGAAGATGAGTGGAAAAAATATATTGCTATAGAAAAGTGATCGCTTCCAAATAAATCATTGAAAGTACTCCATTCTGAATCAGTCGCTAAACTAGGGCAGCAAAAAGAAACGTCTACATGAGTTAAGGAAGAGTGAGTGCTGAAATGGGTAGGTGAACCATTGTTTAATAGTTAAAAATTTAGGGACAATGTTGCCACGGCTATTGTTTTTAGGAGAGCCCCAACATGAATGCCAAGAATTGAAATCTCCAAGAACTAAGGAAGGCTGAGGAATGTGGTCGAGAATATTAATGAAATTCTTTATATTAAAGTATTAAAGTTTTTGTGGGGGGAATATAAATATTTATTATGGATAGTTTTTACTTCGAGGTGATTTCTATGCCAAGAGCTTTTAAGTCATTGTGGAGTGTAAGTTGACAATAGTGCAACGACGATGCACTAGGAAACTTATGCCACCATAAGAGGATTGTGTGTGGTTTTGATGGGTGAAGGTGTAGTTGATTGGGATGGGGATTTTGTCTGCGAAAGTAACGTGTGTTTCTTGCAGGGCTATAACTCTAGGGAAAAAACTTTAATTAAGTTCGTTATAATTGTTTAAGTATCCTTTTATGTTCCATTGGATGATTTTGAGAACAGGCAATAAATGTGGTTGACTGTTTGTGTTGAGTTATGTGTTATTGTTTTGTCGAGAATTTGTTGTTATATTTTGACTCCGTCCCCCAGTGATGGAATCATCTGGGATCAGTGGAGATCCCACATGGTTCCAACCCTGGTTGGCAGAGTATATTTGGAGGTTGCCAATTCTGAAGTTACCAGGATTCATCGGAATCGGGTTCAGAAATGGTTGCATGGTATTTGTCCTTGTTGAGTAGGTTTTCAGGTAGTTGAGATAGAGGAGAAATTGCTTGCTTCATTCTTTTCGAGTTTTGATGAGTAGGGTTTATTTTCTGTGGTTTTGTAAGGGTTGTTAGTTTGGTGGATAGAGTTTATGTAAGATAATGAATTAATTTTTAGTACTTTTTGTTTAGTTGGGTGAGAAAGATCCGACACTGTCTTTGTTGTTTGGCTTAGGTATATTTTTTGATGAGTTTCTATTAGATGGATGAAGCTTCTCAGGTTCAGAATTTACTCGGTTGTTGTCTAGTTTGGTTACACTTGCAAATGAAGGTCTTGCTATGTTAATTTGGATTGGATTGTTTGTTTTGTAAATGCGCCTAGCTTCAGATAAACTGCATTTACTTTTGGGGTTTATAGTCAGGATTTCTTTCATTTCGATGTATTTGGGACAGTTTTTGACAGTGGAGGCATGAGGAGCTAAGCAGTTAGGACACATCACCCGCTCGTATGGGGCAGGAGCGTGGGGAGGAGGGTTGCAGTTTTCACATTGGGGATCAGTAGTGCATTTCTTTGCTGTGTGTCCTAGAAGTTGGCAGTTCTTGCATCGCATTGGATTCGGAACGTATTCTGAAACATTTGCTTTGTATCATTCTATTTCTAGAGGTTAATAACGGTCAAATGTAAATAACATTAAACCAGTAGCTTTATTTACTTCATTATGTTTTTTTTTTGTGAGCTTTTAAACATCAGTGACGTTTTGAGATTTCAGCTCTGTTATAATTTCTTTTTCATTTACATTAATCAACCAAGGAGCGTATACCACACCCTTTGAATTATTAAGTGATTCGTGTAGCTTTACGCTTACAGGGCACATATTTGATAAGGAACTTACAGTTAAAAATTTGTCTGCTACTCGATGATTTCTGGCTAATAAAAGTAGGTAAGTTGAGTAATTTGGTCAAATTCGGTGCTTATTGCATTGATTGATTTTTTAATTACAAAAACACTCAAGGATGTTAGAGGAATTGAAGGATTTTTTGGGGAAATCGAAATGAAGCGTGGGTTTTTTGGTTCTGATATTTGCGGTAGAGTAGGGAAATCCGTTATACAATGATTGATATTTTTGTTTTTTTGATCGCGGCTCCGGTAGATCCTCAGCAAATTCACTGAACCGGTTGTCGGGTTTAATTTTTAAATTTAAATCAAGTCAAGGAAAAAAACAATAATTTAGTCTTAATTGGAGAGAGGGAGATATAAGCAGAACACTTCACTGCTGCGTAATCGATGTTGTCAGAATAAGCGTTGGACGACAACTGTTTTTAAATTTTCTTTGCATATTTTGTTTCTAAACAGGTTATGCAGTTGTTAATGATTTTTTTGAATTTCTTTTACTAAGTTGGGGAAGTAAATTTTATTTTTCAGTGTATTATATGTTTCCACAATAACACTATGAATACTTTCTATTGTGTGGTACTTCGCAATTTGTTGGTAAAGTTCTTCTTGAGTTCGAACCTCTCTTGCTCTTTCAGTCATTTATAAATGAAAATTTCTTATCGTGAGTGAAAAATTTATGAGAGTTTATTGTAGGTAAACAAGTCTTTCCAATATGACTGATTTATAGTCATATCGACTTGTATTATCGTTCTTCCATGTAAAACATCGACTTCGTCGGTAATAATATTGGTCAAAATTAGTTTAGTTTTATACTTATTGACTATTTCCTCTTTAATTGAGAAGTGGTCAAGTAACTGCTCTGGTGTAAAATGAATCGTAGCCATGTTGGACATGACATCATCATCCATACATCCTAAATACAATACTCAAAAAGTCAGCTACTTTATTTTCCTTCCCTTTAAGGTACTCTACGTCGTAGTTAAACTCAGACAGTTTTAATAACCATCTTTGGTTTCTTTGGGAGAACTCTTTCCCGTTGTACTTTTTGTTAAGGTATTTGATTGGTTGGTGGTCAGTGGTTATTTTAAACTTATTACCCCATAGATAAGGTCTAAAATATGTCACTGACCATACTATTGCCAAAAATTCTTTGTCTGTTGCGGAGTTCAAAGTTCGTGATGCATAACAGGCCAGTTGTCCTTCCTGAGTGAGAACTGAAACTATTGCATAATTGGAGGCATCTGTGAACAAGGTAAACGGTTTTTCAAATCTTGGAAATTATAGTATGGGATTGTAAACGATACAAAGTGCTTCGAATGCTTGTATGTACTCACGATCACTTGGATTAATTTTCATGTTCTTTTCCAAATACGTTATCATTGGATAGGCTATTTGAGAATAATCCTTTACGAATTTTCAATTTCAATATATGTATGTAATCTCTCAATATGTTTTTAAGACCAAATGGCATTCGTATATATTTAAACAAACCGTTTGGTGTAACAAATGCGGTTTTCTGTAAATCTCTTTTTAGCATTTTCATTTGGTGGTACTCTTTCGCTAAATGCAGTGTTGTAAAATATTGATCTCCTCCCAACTTGTCTAATATAGACTCTATAGTTGGTATGCATCCCGGCTGTTTGATTCCTTTACTTGGTTAATTTCAACAAAACACACAACACGGCACTATTCAGAACACTACGTTTTTATAAGTTTATTTCTGTTGAGTAGCATTACTGTCGTGGTTGTACCGCATCGTTTTTTTCTTTTTAATTCACTGTGGATCGAACGATATCCGAAAGCGACTGCGTCACCTAAATTATTTGTTGGAAATTTTAAAAGAGAAATAAAAAAAAATGTTTTATTGAGTGCCGCTGTCTTCAGCTAGGCTGCATACTCTTAAGAAATACTTCTTATTCTTCAATAATGCAAAAAGCACCGCTGTTTATAGCTTGGCCGCACACTTGGGTATCCAACAAATAATCCAACCGATTTTTGAAATTCGGTTGGTTTTATATTACAGAATTGTTATCGGTTTGGGTTTCTGCTTTCCGGCATTCTGCTAATGCAAAAGTGCCATCGTGCAGTTTAACAAATATGGTGAGCTACGTTATACGTAACTCACGTAAGCTTTCTTTATTTGCAGCAGCAGGGAAGTGATAGCAGCCTTCTTGTAGGGTTGCAGATCTCGTTTTTCATATGATGCGTGGTTTTGCCTGTTCTCTTGCACAGGCCAGTTTTGGCCACCATAACCATAGCATTTACTAGTTGCGGCACCGATTTTATTAAGATTTTGAGTACGAGAGAACCTATCCACACGGGAAGAAGTTTTTTTTTTTTTTTTTTGCTTTTGCAGGGTTCAGAGAATTGGTCAGCTTCGATTGGTGAGACTTCTGCTGTCCTGTTTCTCTTCGGTTACCGCCTCATTTGGGTCCATCATCCTTGTGGGATATCCGAGACATACCGTCAAAAGCGGTATTCCGGCAAGCCTCTTGTTTATGAGCCAGGAGATTAGGTGTATCAGGCTGAGCCTCTCCGCAATTTTTTTCATTTATCCCACTAAGCCATCGTATAATGAGAAGCAGGAGTCAACGTCATTTTCGACCGCGTCACTGTGGGCGGAAGGTGTAGAGGGAATGGTTGATGGGGCCTCCAGCAACCTTACTCCGGCCGATGCTGAGAAGAATGCGGGTAAATTATAGCATTCGCTAGTACCACCTGGAGTATTCAAATCCGTTAGTTTTTCCTCCATACAGTCATTATTTAAGACGCCTAAAGACAAGACTTCTGGACTTTGGTTCGAAGTCTCATCTGAGATCATATGAGCCGAGGTTCATTGATTCCCATAGTTGAAATTCTAATTAATGTTTACAGAAATAAGACCTAATTATATTGGTGAAACCTCAAAAGCTAAAATTTAAGGTAATATTTCCCACATACCACCGACACATTATTACTGAACCTAAATACAAAAGTGAAAATCTTTTAAGAATATCCAAAAAGGTCCTTTATATATCTGTAATTTATTGTATTAAGACCCAACAGAGAGTAATGGGTACGATTCCGGAACTATTTTCACTCCATTTCCGATCAATAAAAATAAGGTTCATTCAATTACAAGTTGAAGATATTTTAAACCAAACCCACAACCTTTCCCATAGGAACGGTATCAAAAATCGAAAAAAATACTTTAAAGAAAGAAAATAATTTAGGTCTCTAGATTAATTTATAAAATACGTCCAAATCAAGGTGTTAAAGAGTACATTTGTTGAAGATATAAGGCGACCATAACGGGAGTTGATATTGTTTTATGGTGTTCTTAAATCCGTAGTTATGGACAATGATCTTTCACTAAACTCAGTCTCAATACTACTTATAAGAGATGAGCTCGGTATAAATGTCATCACGACATCTGCATATTAGTACAGCAGTCTACGGCGAGGAAGGCTGCCGAGAAAGCCTCAAAATTAAAGGAAGAGAAAAAGGAACTTTTTAAGCTGCAACAAAAGAGAACAAAAAGAAACACGTGAAGGAAAACCTGCATAAATCTAACGAATTGCTGCGCTCTATATCAGAAGCAGTGCAACACTTGCGGGTAACTCAACTAGAGCTTTAAATTGCAGCAGGGATAGAAGTAGCAACAACAAAAACAAAGGAAACATAAAAAAAAGCTTCTTCTGCTTCAGCCGGAAAAACAACAGCAGAAAACTGTAGAACTCCAAGATACGCTGCTCACCCATTAATGCCTTCAGTATAGGGACTGACGAACTGGAGACCCTAAGTTGGCACTAGATAATAAGACATTTAATATTTAGTATAAAACCCCCCAAGTACATACCACCCGTTGTTTAATTGTGGACAGGCTTAAATTCTTAAAACAGAAATTAGCCGTATCGAACGCTGACACGTACACGTACGTGAAGGTCCACCTCAACAGGCAAAGTCTTTTAACATTGCGGCGGCGAAAGCGAAGAAGGCACTTTCCTTCTTTTAAGTTCATGTATCCAACGGCACTAAATTTGACAACCTACGAAAAATTCGTTTCGTAGATGGTCTCTGTGTAAAGTAAGAAAAATTAACTGATCTGATCATGTACTTCCATATGAAATTCCGCTGCGTACGATGCACATTCAGCCACAACAAAGAGGAATGCCCTTTATGGATGAAAGAAGTCGAGGATTAGGCGCTTCTCAAATGTGTACTCTGTGGAGGATGTGGACACCCTGCAATTTATTTGGGATATCCACGAATCAAAGAGCTCCGACAGAAAGTAAGGGATGTAAGGAACAACAAAAAAGTAGAAGCCGGGCTAGTGCCCGCGGTGCTACTACTACTGTAACGTTGGGCATCTCCTACGCCCAGATGGTGTTAGGTAGGAACCGGCACAACGGATAGTACCGAAGGTTTCAGAACTCCGCTGTCCAGAACCTCAAAAGACACGAAAATGAACTGGCGCAAGTTGGCATAATTGCTCCAATGGGACGGCCATTGACCTTGAGAAGTATAGTAGGATATCTACGCATCTGGTTACATCAGTATCTATATGGTGGTATTCATGTAGACACAGCTCTGACCAAGGTTAAGAATGCCTTCGCTATGATACGAGGCCTGTTTTACAGCAGTCAACTTGACACCATACTGAAGTTAATCTGCTACATAACCATCTTATAAGGATATATAATTTTATTATTAAGTTGATTCGGATTCACACTTCTTGACTTCAACCAACGGTTTATTACCGAAATGAAACATACCATAAAAGGGTATGGTATGGCTTCATTCCGCCTGGAACTCTCCTTTATTTGAATGCGAAAGGCCTGATACAAGATAAGGAAGGCTGCCCTATAATTTTTCACGACGCCCGCAGTAGAGCGAAGAAGTAGACAAAGAACGACGTTTCTACTAGTAGCTGCACCAGAATCAGCTTTCGATACAAAAGACGGGATAGTTAAGTCATTAGGGCCGATTCACATTAATGAACTAATAAAAAAGGCATTAAACATTTAAAAAAAAGGAATACAAAAATTCCTCTTTATTTTCAGAATAGAAAAAATCTATGTATGTATTTGATAGTGAGGAAATCCCATACAAAAACATTAATAATGGTTTAAATGTAGCAACTGTTAGAATAGCTTAATTGTTTGCATTATTAATATTTCAAGAGTATCAAATCATATATGTTATTATTTATTTATAAAAGCTGTAAAAAGAGGAAATTTAATTAACAAATTAGATTACAATAATTTAATTTAATGCAATAACACAATTTATGGAGCAAAATAAAACTATAAAACATATCAAGATTTGAAAACTTGTTAAATCAAAACCATTGTAGGTAAAAACCGCACAACTTGTATTCCTTATCTTCTAACCGTAAGAGCGAATTGTTCGCGAATGAACAATCAACATAATGGGGTGGTTGAAGAAATATCTCCTCTCTGATCACTTCTGATGTTATAATCTCTTAAATGAAATCATTACCAGCAATTACGCAACTTTCTCTAACGGGATACGAGCGAAGTGCTATCGATCGAGATGCTTAAAGAGTTACAGGCGAACAACACCAACGATATTAAGCTGTTACAGTCAAAACAAAATCATATGAGAACTATAAATCTCGGGTTGATAATAACAACATTCTTACTTATAATGGTCCTAATAAGAAGATTTGTCTAAATGAAACGTGAGAAAATCGTACAGGTTACAGAAAACATAAAACCTCAGAAGAAAGAAAGATACCATATAACTGTTTATCAAACGAGGATGTTGGAATTATGGCGAGGAAGAGTTAACGAACAATGTTGCAAGAAACCTGAAACCATAAACATTTACAGATCATCAAATGTCCTTCACTAAAAATCTGCATACTAAATAATTAAAGCCCTGATAATAAGTAAAAATTTGTTCCTTTCAAAGAAAATATTCACCCAACACACTCTTACCGTACCACCATAGGCCTTTAAATGTAATGTAAATATAAAATAAACCAAAAAGACTTATCTTGGATTATTTCATCGCCTTTCTTACTCTCAGAAAATAAACGGCGGGTAGTTTATCTTTACAAACGGGTGTAAAATCAACAAAAGATTACCTTTTGTCGTCACCAAGCAAAATTCCTCTTTACTTATGGAAGGTCTTCTTCCTATTTATACTCCTATCTTCACGGCAGAAGTTCTTCATCTATAATCTATAAAAATTTGTGATCTGCTCGAACAACTTGTTCACGATCATTAGGGAATACCAACAATACTAAAACGATGTAAATCTCAGGCCACCTTAAGATAAAGAGAAATTAGAGAGATAAAGAGAAATTCACCGTGCACAATTTGAGGCCATACGGTACGGTTATTAAAGTACAAACTCAACACCACCCTTGTGTCAAACTGATGAAACTACGGGGTGGACCTGGGCCTCAACCAACATGCCTCTCCAGCCAGCACGATCTTTCGCCAGCTGTCTCCAGTTGCGCACTCCAAGATGGTTGAGGTCCTTCTCCACTTGTGTGCGCCACTTTAGTTTAGGTCGTCCTCTGTTGCGTTGTCCCAATGGATTCAAAGACTTTTCGAAAGGGAGCAGTGGTGTCCATACGCTCTACATGGCCTAGCCATCTTAAGCGTTAAATGTTCTCCTCCAGATACCATCAGTCCTTGACTACCTCGAAGTTTCTGCTGCCTAGTGTGACGCTCTGTCCGAGACGTCGACAGACCCGTTTTAGCCGCTTCGGCTTCAATGCCAGCAAACGCCTCATTGACGGCTCACTGTGTTCATCTAATCACGTCAATGTCATCAGCGTTCGCTATTGAACTGACTTTTGGAAGATCGTGCCTCTGGTGTTGACTTGTGAGTTACGCACGATCTTCTCGAGGATGATGTTAAAGAAGTCACATGACAGTGCGTCGCCTTGTCTGAAACCTTTTTTGACATTGAAGGTCTCGGTGAGTTCGTTACCGATCTTGACGGAGCAGAGAGAGTTCTCCATCGTCATCCTACACAATCTGACGAGTTTGGTAGGAATGCCAAGACTAGACATGACACTGTATAGCTCGTCTCTATGCACACGAGCGAATACGTGATGAGTGCCAATTTGCATTTCTTGGGTCTTTTCCAGGATCTGTCGTAATGTGAAGATCTGATCTATAGTGGACTTTCCTGGTCTAAAACCATACTGATAGGGACCGATCAGGTCATGGACAAACGGTTTCAGACGCTCACACAATACGGCAGGGAGGAGGCTAGTCCCTCGGTAGTTGGCGTAGTCAAAGGGGTCTCCTTTCTTGTGAACCGGGCAAACGACGCTGAGATTGCCCTGTCTAAGTCGAGGGGACGAAATTCTTGTCGTCCAAATCGAGTGGAACATTCTTCCTAACAGCTGGATTCGGCCTATCATCGCCGTTAAGGAGTCTGCAGTAATGGGTGGTGACGTGAAACCCAGCACATCAGTGGCAGCCTCTTTGAGGCTTCTTGACAACGTTTTCAGTCTTCTTCTATGCTTAGTGCAGGCAGCGTCGAACTCTGCTGCGATTGTAGCTTTTCAACGTCAAAACGTTTTGCTCTGTCCCGACTCCGTTGTTTTCTCGATATCCGGGTTCTTACCTTGGCTACAACAAGGTAATGATCCGAGTCGATGTTTGCACCTCGGAAGGTTCGGACATCGAGAATATTGGAGGTCTGACGTGTCTGACGTCGATCGCAACGTCATCAATCTGGTTGACTCTTGATTGATCAGGAGATCGCCAGGTCCCTTTGTGAACGTCCAGGTGTGGGAACCGCGAGCTAGCCACAGAGGGGTTCCGCCCCGAGGCGAAGTCCAACATCCTGAGTCCGTTTCCGGATGTGTTGTCGTGCAGGCTGTGTTTACCGATGACTCCAACAAAGATGTCCTCCTTTCCTTGGTGTCGTAGCTTGAGCATCCATCGTATGTTCTTTGAAGGAGATCATAGAAGTCATCCTTGATGTTGTCATCCTTCTCCTCTATCGCGGCGTGAGCGCATATTAGGCTGATGTTCCCGAATTTAGCCTCATGCGGCTTGTCATGAGGCGTTCGCTGACGGGTTCGTAGCTCAAGACTTTTTGCCTAAGTCTGCCTCGAACAACAAATCCGCATCTGAATAAGCGCTGCCTTCTCTCTCTATAGCAATTGCAGTAGTAGATATCGCAGTTCTTCATCGTTTTTATACCAGGCTCATTCCATCGCACTTCCTGGATGTCTGTCTTGTAGCAGTCAAGGGACTCCCATACGCTATATATGGCTAAATACATGTCGCTGTACAGCCCATAAAGTTCGTCGTTGAATCTTCTCCTCTAATTGCCATCAACGCAAACAGAACCAAAAATCATACGCAGAATTTTTTTAAGCAACGCCCAAGTTTCCGCCCTATAACTTAGGACTGGGATCATCAAGCTGTTATATAAAGTAAGCTTTGTGTGACACTCACACACCGAAGGCGCTGACTCAATTCCCGGCCGAACACTTCGAATTTTTACGGCATCACCCCTTTCGAGCGGCTGACAACACTAAAAAATTAAAAGTTGCCTGAGAAAAAGCTTCTGAATCTTCGCCGTTCCTACTCGGCAAAAATAGTGTAGGTAACTTCTATTCGTGTAACAGAAGCGCGCACAACAGGAATAGTTGAGGAGCAAGCTAGGCCCTGGATCCACTGTGGACTGTCACGCCATCCAATTATTATTATTATTCTTTCGAAAGGCTGCTTTGTTACTCAATTGGCTGTTGAACTTAAAAAAATACGATTGGCAAGAGTAATTATGCGTTTGATTTTTGTACTGATGTGTGAGTCAAAGTAAACGAAGTCCTTGACTTCCTTGAAGTTTCAGCTGCCTAATGTGCCGCTCTGGCCCAGACGTCGTCCTTGGCAACAGCATATACTTCGTTGTGTCCTCATCTACTGTCGAACCCAGTTTATCCGCTTTTGTTTCAATGTACGGACGAAAAGCTTGGTTTTATACTGTATCTTTTACTGCTTTTATGCAGTCAAACCGGAACTTTGTTTAAGTGAATGTGAATGAATACTCTTTGTTTATTCCAAATGTAAGTTGTGCATGCGCTTTATGTTTTGATTGACAACAGCTACACCAAAATATTCAACGACCTACGATTTACGACGACAGATTATTTAATGCATACAACAATAGTTTATGTACACATGTCGTAAATCAATTTGTTTTTGGACCACTGACAAAATGCAAGACATAGTACGCATAGGTTTAATAACAATATAATACTAATTTTTCATATGAAATGTAGCTGATTGCAGTAAAATGCCATTAATTAGCAGGCTATTATTTACATGAAATTATTTTATTTCATATATAGGTTGGTCACCGCTTCATGAAGCTTGCAGTCATGGTCACTACAATATAGCATTTGCACTTATTAAAGCTGGTGCCAATGTTAACGCTAAAGGTTTGGATGATGATACACCGCTACATGACGCAGCTGTTGGAGGAAACTTAAAATTGGTTAAATTTCTCCTTGAAAAGGGAGCAGATATATTTGCAAAAAATAAAAAAGGAAAAACAGCAGTTGACGTCGCTTCACCGAATATAGTATCTTATATGTGCTCTATACGAGGTAACTACAAATATAACAGGCGAAAACACCTAAACCTCTTTTTAGGCGATACGGGCATATGTATGTGTTATATATTTATATATAAATATATATGTGTATATATGTATGTATATATATATGTGTGTATATATGTATATATATATATATGTGTGTGTATATATATACATGCATATATATATATACATGCATATATATATACATACATACAAATATATATATATATATGTATGGATATATACATATATATATATATATATATATATATATATATATATATATATATATATATATATATATATATATATATATATATATATATATATATATATATATATATATATATATATATATATATATATATATATATATATATATATATATATATATATATATATATACATACAAATCCAGTTTTAAAAATGTATTTCCAGCAATCATTGCTCATATAACTAAGACATCTAAGAATACCACTTTACCTAAAAGTTTTAATAATTCTTCAAACAGAATTATTAATTTACGAACAACTACATCCTATAAGCTTTTTCATTATTATTGTTACACATCTAAGCCCATAGATAATCGCAATATATCGTTTTTGTTCAGTTTTATTTGAAGGGATTGGTATTCAAAATTGGCTCAAAAGATCCGGCCTCTCATCAATTTTGGTAATTCGCACAGTTTTATTTTTTAATTTGTGAGATGTAGAATTTATAATAAATACTTGTTTTAGCTGTCAAAAATAATTAACACTTTATGTGAAACTTTTGGAAACTTCCCAAAACTATACCTAATAGGTTTATATTTTCTATCTTTATATATGGGTACGACTGTCTATTATAACTTATGCAACAAAAAAATGTAAAAATCTTATTTGTCTACGTCAAATAAAAAGAATGGATTGCTTGTTTTGGGTTTTAGATTAATAAAAGGTATTATACCAACAAATATATCGATATGTGTACATTGTAGTGGGTATCTGAAATAATATTTTTACTCAAATAAGTATTTTTACTATCAATAACTGAATATGACAATATATTTGAAAATACCACATATGGGGCTTGATTGTGTGGGCACTAGTATATACATAATATATACTTTTATTTTCAATTATATATCGAAGTTTTTTTCTTATTTTGTATTCATTACAAACTTTAATGTATAAATCACGTGGTGATTAATACAATGCGTAACAAGAGTTTTGAGTGAAGACATACTTTTAAGTATTTATATTTCGCATTGACTAACACTATCTCTTCACTTTCCAATATAATTTCAGACCAGACAAGAAACAATGAAGATCATGAAGAAGTCAGGAATATCGTTTGTGATAATACAGACGAAACATGCAAAAAAAATTCTAAAGATTCACTTTCCATTGAAGATGATAAAATTGAGACTCGGAATAAACCAGATAAACAAAGTACATCCTCCCGTGTGGACGACCTATATATTGAAGAAGATTCTGGGTCTAAGTTAAGCAGTTCAAGTTTGAATATTCAATTAAAACGTCCAAATTCGGATGCGGAGATTGATGACACGACAGATGCAGATGAATCAAAGCGAAAGAAAAGGAAGGACTCAGAAAATCAAAAAAGTTTGTTAAGCACTAAATTACCAACACGACACGAGAAAGTCTCGAAACAACCTGTTGTTTTATCCAAATCGAATACATCAGTAAAATCGAATGCAGACAAACGAAGTCCTTGTGTAAGTCCAAGACTTGTTCAATCCAAAGGAAGTGATAGTGATATTGAGACTGATGATGGGAAACTGTTAGAAAATATTTCAGGAGGGGGACCAAAAGTTCCACCTCTCAAAATTGTTATTCCACAGCAAAATAATGCAAACGACACTGAATGCGGAACTAGAAATGGTAAAACTAGTTCCACAAGAGGTCACGCAGCTTTACCTTACGTTGTTTCATCATCAAATAGTAATGATTCCACAACGGCTGAAAAGGATGCAAGTACATCTCGCTGTAATAGTCCAATGGACAATTTACATAAAACAAGTTCAGTTAGCAATACATCCATATTGCATGAAGAAAAGAATCTTAAACTTAGTACTGAAGAAAAGGGGCAACAACGTATATTAAGAAGCTCGCATCGATCGGGAGGCCATAACATAGACAGAAGTTCAAATAATTCATCGCCGCAACTTCAAAGTAACTGCCCTTCTCCGACAACAGTGGCTGATTCAAACGAAAAAAATCTAAGTCTTTCCAGTAATGCATGTACAGTAAGTCCCCAATTGCAAGTGCATGAAAATGAACCTATAAGCATCCCCAGCCCCTCTGCTTCTTCAACTTCATCTGTGAGAGAAGTTAATCAACCGAATTCAGTGGAACTACATCCGCGTAAAAGAAAAATACGAGCTAAACAGGATGAAAACTTTGTTAAAGTTTCAGGAGCAATTACATCTGAGGTAAACAATTCAACAAATGATATCCATCCTCACGATCATCCGTTTACGAACTGTTACCATATGTATTTAAATATTCGCAAGCAAATTGAACGAAAGCATAGAAATTTGTACCCAATACCACCAAGACCTCCGCAAGGTTTTAGCGACTATCTTATGAATAGACGGTCGTACCTATTAGCAAATAAAAATGCCCCCGAATTTTTATTAACTGTTCCAAGTGAAATGCCTTCTCAAATGATTGATTTATATTCTTCACAAGAACAAGAACGTTTTAAACTTAAACTGAGACATATTGTAGAGAAAGAAAAACTTGGCCTTTCTGTGGAGCAGGAGATATTACGTGTTCATGGAAAAGCCGCACGAAGTTTGGCCTGTCAGTCGGTACCATTTTCGGTTTGCACCTTACTTAAGGATGAAGAGGTTTACAACTTAATAACTCCAGAACAGGAAGAAAAAGATCGGAATGCACGATCTCGTTATAACGGCCGTCTATTTCTGAGCTGGCTTCAGGATGTGGACGATAAATGGGAAAAAATTAAGGTAATTATTCAAATTTTACACATTTATATAATAATAATAATTGTTGGCGCGACAGTCCAAAGGGGGACCAGGGCCTAGCTTGCTCATCAACTACTCGTGTTGTGCGCGCTACTGTTCTCTCACGAGTAGAAGGGACCTACAGTTTTTTTGCAGACTCCGAACGGCGAGATTTGAGAAGCTTTCTTAGACAGTTATTACTCTTTGAGTGTTGTCAGCAGCTCGAAAGAGGTGGTGCCGTGAAAAATTTGAAAAATTGGTGTTGAGCTGGGAATCGAACCTACACCCTTCGGCGTGTGAGCGTCGCACTCTACCCACTACGCCACGGCGACCACACATTTATATAGAATGTTTAAATATACGAGGGCTGCCTTTTATATTTCGGGATTAGAGCACAAAACCAAATATTAATCATCGAAAATAGCGTTATTGTTTTTTTTTTTTTTTTTCAAAATAAATCTATACACTGTTGCATGCGTTTGAACCAATTGTCGAAGCACTTTTTCCTCTCTGATTGAGGTATCACCAAAACATGCATTCTGAACGCATCAACTGCTTCTTCAGGTGTCGAAAAACGTTGACGTCTCAATTTATTTTTTACGTACGAGAATAAAAACAAGTCATTCGGTGCCAAGTCAGGACTATACGGTGGATGACTCATCAAATATATGTTTTGAGTGCTCAAAAATACAGTTGTTTGAGCCGATGTGTGAGAGCTCGCATTGTCGTGGTGAAGAGTGATCCGTCTTCGGCGGTTGATTTTCCTGATATCTTGGAAGACAACTGGCAAACAAATGGTTGTGTACCACTCAGAATTCACTGTTCTGCGTTGTTCTAGTGGTACGGTTGCGACATGTCCAGTTTTTCGAAAAAACAGACGACCATTTGTTTGGAAGTCCTTTGTGCTCGAGCAACTTTTGTTAAATTTGGCTCAATTTGAAACACCCATACAGTCGACTGCTGGTTTATTTCGGGCTCATACGCGTAAATCCACGATTCATTACCTGTCGCGATGTCATAGACGTGTTTCGAAACACCGCGATCGTATTTTTGGAACATTTTTTCGACCAATCGACACGAGTCTTTTTATGAGCGATTGACAAATTGTGTGGGATCCAACACGAATAAATTTTTTTATCGGTTAAATGTTCATGCAATATTGAATGTATGCTAGTCTCACTAATGCCTAAGGTTGTCCCAATCTCACGATAGGTCACATGACGATCTTGCAATATTAGTTGGCGCACAGCATCAATGGTTTCCGGAACAACAACTGATTTTAAACGACCTTCACGAAAGTCGTCTTAGAGTGAACTACGACCTCGGTTGAATTCACCATACCATCGATAAACACTGGTCCTTGATGGAGCTTCAACGCCAACAATTGAATTAAGTTCATCGATGCACTGTTGTTGAGTTAATCCACGTCGAAAGTTGTAAAAAATAATCGCACGAAAATTTTCACGGTTTAATTCCATTTTTTTTGGCGAGATGAATCTTTTAAGTTACTGTAAACAACACAAATAGCGCAGTTGCCAGATTGCAACACTAGGGTTGCCCAATCCCGAAATATAAAATGCAAGCTTCGTATTATAAAATGTAGGAAGTGTCAACAAACATATGTTGACCATTCTCGCTCATTAACTCTTCTTCTCACTCTCTCTGCGTTGATCAATTGCTTTTTAACTCACTCTCTCCCTCTCTCTTATTTAGTACAGTAAGTTGACTTCAATATCTTACGCCACGTCTATATTTTCTATAGTACTTACGAAGAACGACGTCTTAGTGGAGTCATTAAGTTCTCAAACAAGAAACTACGGGTTGTATATATTAAAAAAATTAAAATAAAAATCAAAGTGTTGATTTAGTTAATAGTGATTGGGTTTAGGACACGCAGTGCCGTCTCCCTCGCCATCCTTCACCAGCCGCTGCTAGACATTCTCGGTCGCAACTCCCGTTTTCCAGACGGACTGGGGCGATGACTGAGTTTGCTTAGCATCTGACGTAGCGGATTTTGAAGTGAACTCAAATCAATGTAAGGGCATAACATCTACATTCATTTTCGTGTGAAGCTGTAGCAAGGATTTACACATCAAAATTCTGCTTTTACCAGCAGCGTAGTCAGAGTTGGTTTACTTAATGTCTGTGATTGATATGGCAGGGCGATTCCGGGTTGATGTAAGCAACGTTCGCTAAGAGCAAATCACTTTGCTGTGTATGTTCACCTCTCCCGCAATAAACCAGCTCTCTTGACGCTAAGTGAAACAGGTAGGTGAGAATACCGACTTGTCTGATTTGAACCTGCCTGGATATAGCTTAGTGCCTTTGTTTTTCCCACATAGCGGCCTCGCTATTTACGTGCGTAGTGGTGTTGCTTACCAACTTCAACCACAATACGGCCACTGTTTTAATCCGGAATTTAATTTCCTGTGGTTAAAACTCCATGCCCGTAAGCAGTTAATCCACTATTGCTTTATTTATAGAAGTCCAAACCAGGATAGCAACTCAACTTTCAATAAGTTTGATGCGCTATCTGACTACATCACAAGAACTGAAATTCCTATTGCGAGCGATTTTAATGTACACAATTCATCTTGGCTTCGACATTCAGGCCAGAAAACACCCGAAGGAAGGTATGTTGAAATCTTTGCTGAGGTAAACAACACAGATTCCTGACATTGCCGACCATACCGCCAACACCTTGGACCTATTTCTCACATCTCATCCTGAGAAATACTCAGTTGACATACTGTCGCCTCTAGGCTCATCAGACCACTGTGCCGTATCAGCCAATTTTCCGTACTCGACCCAACCAGTTAGAGAGCAATTCCCTAAAAGAACAGTTTGGCTCTACGAGAAAGCCAAGTGGAGCGGCCTAAACAATTTTTTTAAGGGATTTTAACTGGTCACTATGCTTCCTCGATAGTGACGTGGATGCCGCAGCTGATATGATTACAAAAATAATTTTGTCTATGGTATGAATGAAGGTATGAAATCCTTCATTCCTCACAGAGTAAAGAGTATCAAACCGAAGAAAAACGCGTGGTACGACTCGAGCTGCAAAGAGGCTATCAGGTTGAGAGAAATAAGCTTCCGGACTTTTAAAGCCAATGCTTCTGAAAAAAAACCGGAAGAAATTCAAAAAGGCCCGAAATGATTGCATTGCTTTAATAAAACGTGCTAAATTCTCCTATTATCAAAAGTTGAGGCAAAAAGTGCTACATTGTCCCAAACACAGCAAAAACTTTTCGTAAAAAACGTAAAAAAAATTCCGCCTCGTCTTCAATTCCAACGCTCATTTGCAATGACATTCCAGCTGTCAGCTCTTTGGACAAAGGAAATCTGTTACCTGTACATTTTGCAGCCAGCTTCCAGACTGCACCCTGTCCGCGCCTGTACTCGAGAGCGTAAATTTTTCCATGGGGCAAATCCACTTTCGTAGCAAGAGTACTTAGAGATCTAAACGTACACAAATCCGCTGGCCTTGATGTAATCCCCCCGTTCTTCTGAAGAGGTGTTCTTCTACGCTGGCAAAACCACTGCGTAAGCTTTTCCATCTGTCCTACTCTTTAGGGCTCTTTCCGAGTAAGTGGAAAACAGCATTTGTCCAGTCCGTCCCTAAAAAGGCGAACCATCTTCACACACCTACCGACCCATAGCTCTTACGTCCCTACTTTCCAAGGTCATGGAAACGCTAATAAACCGTCAGCTTATGAAATATCTTGAGTCCCGGAAGCTTCTTAATGACCGGCAGTATGGCTTCCGAAGCAACCGTTCAACTGGTGATCTGATGGCATATCTCACTGAAAAGTGGAACCAATCTTTGCACAATGTAGGAGAAAGCAAGATCTTTGCACTTGATATTTCAAAAGTATTTGACTGAGTCTGGCATTAGGCTCTCTTGTCGAAAATGAGTGCTTTTGGCGTCGATGAGTCTCTTCAATGGATTAGAAATTACCTTTCGAACCGTTCAATACAAATTGTATTGGATGGGTTCAAGTCTGATTTTCACCATATTAATGCTGGTGTTCCCCAGGGCTCCGTTCTGTTTCCGACATTCTTTCTGATTTTTATAAATGATCTCCTGTCTGTTATTTCTTATCCAATTCACTCCTTCGCTGATGACAGTACCCTCAGCTTTTCATATTCGTTCCTCGGCTCTCGTCCCTCCTCGTCGGTCATTAACTCGGAACGGCAGCGTATGTTAAGCTCATTAAATTCCGATCTTGACAGCAAACTTGATTGGGGTAAAAAGAGTAGAGTGGAATTTAATGCTTCCAAAACTCAGTGCTGTCTACTGTCACTCAAGCGTTCTCAAAACAACATGCCATTATCTATGAATGGCTCTTGCATTGTTGAAACCGAACAACTTTTCATCCTCGGTACGTGTATCAACTCAACAGTAAGTTGGAACGATCACATATTCGAGATCGCCAAAAATGCAGCGAAATGTCTAGGTTTCTTAAAGCGATGCAAGAAATACTTCACCCCTTCTGACCTGGCAACAATATATAAGGCGTACATCCAACCAAAGCCTTGACTTAATTCAAGTCATTTGGCGGCAATGTGTATGTGTATGTCAAAAACGTGGTCTTTGAAAAATTCAGGAATTGATGAATGCAATGTGTATATTAAAATGAATTTTACTTGTCGAAATCAGAGTTTAAAACTTACATTTTTTGGTAAAAGTACCATATTTCGCAAAATTAAGTCTTTAGATGATCATTGTTGCAGCATTTTATGTGTACAACGATATAAAAATTTAACACATTGTTTAAGTAGGCAATTGAACCAAATCATCAATCAATTTATGGTAGTGCACGAAAAGGTTTCTTTAACCGAATCACAATTTTTGTATTAACTTTAAAAAATTTCAACGCCTTGTTTGATTGCTAAGTGATATTATCGTAAATGATAAATATTCAAAATATTTATGACATTTCTTACAGCTGAGATTCTTGTTACATACAAATGCCAAAAATTATGTTTTATAATTTATACGCCGTGGCAGGGTAGGTAGAGTGTGGCCCTCACACGAAGGTCTAGGTTCGATTCCCGGCTGAACACCTCCAATTTTTTACGGCACCACCTCTTTCGAGTTGCTGACAACATTCAATCGTTATTAATTATTATAAATTATATAACTAGTTTAAGTATTTTTACAGCTAAACTTATTTACTTAGAAAAAAAAATATAACTGTCTAAGAAAAAGTTTCTAAAACAAAAACTGTAGGTTCCTACTACTCGTGAAGGACCAGAAGCGCGCACAACACAAGTAGTTGATGAGCAAGCTAGGCCGTGGTTCCACTGTGGACTGTCGCAGCATCCAATTACTATTATTATTAATTTATATATAATTTTTTTGCTGAATTCTAAATTATTTTTTAATAAACCTTTATTTGTTACTACTTTTAGGAGGCAATGATTTTGAGGCACCATAATGAGGCGGAAAGCCTTCACGCAAAACAGCAGATGGACTGGGAGGAGGTTTTAAAGGATAATAACTTATGCGATGATAAGTCGCAATCCTTTATTCAAGAAAACTTTGTTCCAATGGTTCATGTCAGTGATGACTTCGATTTACTTCCGGCCTGATAGTGTTAAACTATAAACACTTTAATTTTTTTACACCAATAATTAATAATAAATATAATAATAATAAAAATAATAATAACGGTTGGACTCGGTTTGAATTGATAAATAAGAAGCAAACCTATATACGAGACTTAGAAAATTTTTTATACTCGTAGTCGATGTGGTTGTAGTTGGCACATTACACTTTACCAGGCAAACACGTCCTTAAAATGGCGAAAACGATCCTTGTATTCGAAAAGTTGATAGGTTACGTTCTTTAAAAGCGTTCAGTATCAACACCTCAGTGTTCCTTAAGCTAAGCAGAGACTGTCGGGACTTAAATTGGTTTATCTACACTATTTTAAAATGTTAGTGATTTTTTTGCTTTGTGCTTTCAAGGTGTTAATTATAAAATAACATTTTATTTATTTAAGTCAACTTTTTTTTGTTAAAATGTCAACATGTACAATTTATTGATATTGCATTAGGTTAAGGCCTAAAAATAATAATATGAAGTAGTAAGTGGTGAATATATTGTATATACAAATATCGAGGAATATACAAATATTTAGGAATATGTCCAAACGCCTCATTAAAATTGCAATAAGTCTACGCTTCTCTAGAACCTTAACAAGAGAAATAAGTTCGAGAGTGATCAATCGTTATATGGGTACCTCCCACAAATAGACGAAGTCATTAAACGTTCAATGGACAAGACGATCCCGAAGTTGTCAAAATCTATTGAAATTCATCCATCGAACAGTTCTAGTCATCGGTTCGATCAGTTCTTGGACAGAGGATTAACGGATGCACTGAGTGCAGAAATTCGCTCGCTGAGATCACAGATACATATACTTCAATAATTATTCCGGCATAATTAGCCTAGCTGCGTGCTAGCATTGAAGCAGTACGGACTGTGTGATTTACCGATCCGAGCATGTTCTCACAAGGAAATAAAATTTTTCGGATGACAGATCATAATGACAATAAGAGTGTTTGATTTGACCGAACAACTCCCACTGATGTCATCTTCAAAACAAAATAAGGTGATCATAGAATCATGGTTACACCGGATTCAGTGAAAAAGCTAAGAGAGATAAACAAAAGGGTATCTTCAACACATTGAAGATTAAGAAGTGGAAATCGATGAAATTGCAATTACTTTGCAGCATTTTCCCTCTGAGACGGTGGATGAATATATAACTCCATGCAGCAATACACTGATTAACGCATTTAACCCTGTTACAATGGAAAACAACTTTGATACAGCCTATTCTGAAAATGGACATATATAACTTCATACCGCCAAATCTCCGGTCTTTACGTGCATAAGCCGAGCAAATTTCATTCATAGATAGCGTTAGTTGATCTTTTGACCTTGCTGACGTAATCGAAATGTAAAACACATTTTGCTCCAATTGCTCTGTATTGCTACGAATGCCTACGAATTTCTCCGAGAATCCCTCAAAAGGCGTTCCATTTGCTGATTTTTTCGTAGAAGAGAGAGCTCATGGGAGAACAAAATATTTCCCTTCCCCACGAATGTCTGCCGAAGAAAAATCTGTGGGCAGCAGATGGCTGTCAAAATAAAAAAAATCTCTGACATTTCATATATCTGATAGCTGTTTATGAATTTCTACGAAAAGTCATTTCACAAGTTTCGGTAGAGTTACTCTCTGCAAGAGATATTTTTACCCAAACTATTCAACTACGAATTTCTGTACACAAATGAATTCGAACAGACCTATTATTTGATAGTTGGCACTTCCACCGTCAATCAGTAAAAAAGCTGATATTCATTGAAAGAAAGCCCAACCGAACGATCAATTTAGATTCTTCATTGAACAACTAATGAAATTGAAGAAAAGCGACCCGAATTGACAATGCGTAAAGGTGTTGTAGCTCATGACAATACAAGGCAATACAACTATTAAAGCTTGGTTGGTATGTTTTGCCACATCCACCATATAGTCCTGACTTTGCACCATGTGGATTCCAGTGCATGAAAGTATCAATGCCGCGTCAAAGTTGGTGTCAGACAAGATATTGCACAGGCGTTCGATACTGTATAGTTGAAAGGCCTGATGTTGTTCATGCTCGATATAAATAAAACATTGCTATTGTTTTCCAAATAAAAGAACGGTGTGCAACACGGGTTGGCTAGTTCGTCGATCTTGTTCACAATATTCACTGGGAATCTAAGGTTTTATGCCTAACATTACAACGTTTGCTGATGATCTAGTCGTGTACAGGTTAGATCCAAAGTACAAATAACATTTTGATAAAGACATCTAGGCGTTCGGACCCTTGTTTATATAGTTGTATCCACATAGATATAAGTCAAACCTAGTATATAATAGTCCTGTGTGGCCCTACCCAGATGGAAATGTGGGTTTGGAACGATTTCTAACCGCAACAGTGCATTTTCTCAATAGGCCTCTCATAGGATGCGGTATTTTTGTTGCATTTAAAAGAAAAAACATACAAAAACAAAAAAAAAAAATCGAATCGTTTGACCAGGTGAACACGTCCGTCCGTGTATTGTCACAGACACGGACGGATTGGGAAGAAATATTATATATGCTAAGAAAAATCCATCCAAAGTGTATAACTTATTTTCAAAAAAGTTCCATACTTCTTGGCACATAGACAAGTATATTCTGCCCCACTTTTCTATACACTAAGCCATTTCTCATCTCACACTACTTTCTTTTGCTTCCTACATGTTTCTTATTTTACAAACACTTTCGTCTTTATTTGGGCATATAGATTAATTTTGTCGTGGTAAAGAGTGATCCGTCTTCGGCGGTTGGTTTTCCTGATTTCTTGGAAGACAACTGGCAAACAAATGGTTGTGTTCCACTTAGAATTCACTGTTCTGCGTTGTTCTAGTGGTAAGATTGCAATATATCCAGTTTTTCCGAAAAAACAGCCGACCATTTGGTTGGAAGTGCTTCGTGCGCGAGCAACTTTTGTGGGATTTGGTTCAATTTGAAACACTTATACAGTCGACTGCTGTTTACTTTCGTTCTCATACGCGTAAATCCACGATTCATCACCTGTCACGATGTCGTAGACGTGTTTCGAAGCACCGCGATCGTATTTTTGGAGAATTTTTTCGACCAATCGACACGAGCCTTTTTGTGGCGGTTGACAAATTGTGTGGGATCCGACGCGAACAAATTTTTTTGACGGTCAAATGTTCATGCAATATTGAATCTATGCTGGTCCCACTAATGCCTAAGGTTGTGTGAATCTCACGATAGGTCACGTGAGGATCTTGCAATATCAGTTGGCGCACAGCATCAATGGTTTCCGGAATAACAACTGATTTTGGACGATCTTCACGAAATTCGTCTTGGCATGAACTACGACTTCGGTAGAATTCCTTATAGTTAATTTGAAAACTACGCTCTCTTAGGATATGATTTGATCTCCAAGGAGATTATTTTCTATTACTTGACATTGTACCTCAGTGGTTTTAAGCTCTCCAACTAGGGGAATAAATTTAACATTCATTTTGACTTTTCCTAAGCTTTCCCGAGTCTCTCCACCTATACCTCTAAATTTGATGGTATCTTTATAATTAACACTATTCCCATAGAGATAGCCTTAATAAGGGAAACTTTCGCACCAGTATCTATTATTAATCTTTTATATCGTTGTTTAATAACACATTTACATGAGGACTCTGGAAGCTATCTACCGCCCTGAACTGTACGGTTGCCTCTTGAACCATACAGCGTTCTAAAAACCCTGGTTTTTGAAGCTTCTTTGACTGGTGTAAGAACCAAAAGCATCTTCATCATCTTCACTCGGTTGCTTGAGCCGAACACTGTTCACTTGTTCGTTCTTTTTTCGCTTTGGTAACTTGCACTGCTATGCAAAGTGACCTGGTTTATAGCAATTGTAGCAACACCTCTCTTGCTAATTTATCTTAGTCAGATTCTTGGATGTATAGTCTTTCCGAGTGTTTGTTCTAAACAGGTAAATGCGTTGTTCCTCCTCACTAGCGAATCTACTAGCTTCAGACAAATTTTTGGCCTTTGATTACGTAGGAAGAAAGTCGTTCACTTAGTCCATTGATAAACACTGTTAGTGTTTTATCCTGAATGTATGCTAATTGATCTTCCTTGTGCACACTCTTAACACCAGAGAGTTTACTTTGTAATACACGTCTTTGCTGTGTTTCCACACTCTGCAAATAATGAACTACAGATTCATCTTTGTATGAGTATTGCTTTGTTGCAATAAACTCTCTATGAAGTTGAAGAGCGCTATGTGGCTCTCTAAATACTTCCGTCAGTTCTGTTTGAGACTCGGAAATGTCTTTGTTAAATTTAAATAGCACGTGTTTTTGTTCTTCCGATGCTAATTCCATACCGTCATTACAAGCATCTATGAAGCTAACAACTTCATCGCTCGTGCCTTTAAAAGTGGGAACAAAGTTAATTAAAACCGCGATTGGAATTTCCAACATGATGAATTAACTTGAGTCCCTACTACTTGGTAAACTTACTTCGTTTCCATCTGGTAAACTATCTTCACTTCACTATCGCGGTAGGTCGAAAACATTAGCTACCCTTCACAAAGGTTATTTTTATTATTTTTTTCTTATTTCACTTCATATCTGGTTGTATAGAAACAAATTATAAGTCCTGGGGCCATTGATGATGTTCCGCGTTGCCCTCTTAATGATCCCAGCGCTGCCACCAAAAATTGTGTTATGCTTCGTTAAAGAGAAACACACACAAAAAATGAGATAGAGAGGGGTTGGATTGTCCTCAGGCCAGTTGAGATGAGGGAATCCTTCTTCCTGATGTTTTCGTTGGACGATGTAGTTTTCAATGAATCTTTTATTGACACAATCCGCAACCGTATAGTTTCTTATGCGTGCACTTTTACAAGAAACGAATGTACTAAACAACAAACTCGCCAGAGAAAGCATTATTATGAGAAGTGAATGTTCCAAATAACCAACACTCCAGAGAAATGTCTGTATTTAATAAAACATTTAATTTAATGATTGATATTTAATATTTAAAGATAGTATTGTAATTACCAATGAGGAACGCGATCTTCTCGGTTGAACTTAACTAACAGCATTCCGCCGTGAACCTGTTGCGCACTCGTATTTATGTATATTAACTGCTTATGTTATATTTTTCGTTATCGATGAGCAAGAGTCGTGGTAAGCTATGTTGTCTTCTGGCTAAATTTGCTGATTAAGCGTCTGGCGTATGACCTCGCCTGGTGCATACATAACACAAGTGCGTTTTCTTCCAAAATCAATATCGTCAACATACGACTAAGTGCATCTATGTGTTGTGTTCTAGAGCCACTACGGTGTCCCAATGTGTAGTCGTAGTTTTGCAACTCAAGCACCCAATGTGCTATTCTTGGATTTACCTCTCTATTGTTAAGAGTCATTGTTAATGAATTGCAATCTGTTATAATTTTTTTAAGTATTTGTAAGTATATTCTGAACCTTCTGAGCGCGTAAATTAAGCCATCGTTTCCAGTTCAAAACTATGGTACTTTAATTTCTGTTCAGTGGTCCGCTTTGAAAAGTAAAAGTTTAGATGCAATCTTTCATTAGATTTTTTTTTGCATCAGAATAGTATCATAGCCCAGTCCACTTGGCATCACAATGGAATTAACTTTATCACCTAATATAGGTGATTCTACTAACTTTGGTTTCAAATTCTCAAAACAATTCATTTTATTTTCGCCAAATCTAAATTTAACATCTTTTCGAATCAAATTATAAAGTGGTCCTGCTGAAACACAGAATTCCTTAATAAACCTCATATAGTAAGAACAGAGTCCCAGAAATCCTGCAAACGGAAAAACATACTAGCAAAAGGTACACTCTTTAAACACTGCACATAATCAAGACCAACAACAATATGAATAGGAAACAGGACATACAGAACATATCTGCCGTATATTCAGCACTTGTAACGGCTTAGACATATTGTATTTAAATCAAATTTTAAATTTCAAATCATTCTTTACTTATCTTCACACACGGAAGTGCTCAATATTTTGTTTCATTGTGAATTTTTTTTTTTTTTTTTTTGTGATAATTTTAAAGAACATTTAGACTAACATCCACATCCATTTGTAAAAGCAACACAATTAATGTAAGTTATTTTCCACTTGTTAAATTGCATTGTCACTATGCATGTATGTAACATAATTTGTTTTATTGTCTCAATAAAAAAGATCCCCTGATGAAGGCAGCAATCCCTGCCGAAACGTTGGGATAATAACAATGAAATAACCTAGTTTCATTGAAAATCAACAGTGACCAAAAAAGCCGACGAAGGAAAGACAGTTTCCCTTGAAATATTATTTAGTCTAAATTTATCTAACAAGCGGTTTCGACTATAATTTGTAAGTTGGCCAGCCTTAGAGAAAATCCTTTCTGCTGGTACGGATGTGGCCGGTATAGCTGAATATTTTAAGTGCAGCTTATATAATTCCATAAATGTACCTTTTGTACTCTCCAGAACTTAAATGAATTCGACCCTTGGGTCCAGAAGTGTTGCTTTCAAGCTGTTTTTTTGTTTCCATCTCACCGAAGTGTAAAAAAAAACTTGTAGGCTTTAGGCCTTCAATCCTTATTTGGGAGCTGTTTAATAAAGGAATTACATAAGACATCGTAGGAAAATTTTCTCCAGAGAGTTTATCAGTAAGCTTGTCAAGAGGTCTTAGAAGTAGAATACAATCCTGTATGGTTTCCCATTCGGATTACGGCTCTAGGTAGAACTGTTTCTGTTCCTGCAACAGATGGTGGATCTTTAATTTCTACCAATCTTTGCAACATAATTAATGACGAATTCCATTTAGTAATTGCATCTTGTTTTAGTTATAATTGCGACAGTGACATATTTTCCTGTACATTTCTTAATTTTTCTGAAGCTGAAATGCTATGTTCGAATTGCAGCACAAATGTTCGGAATTTTTCTAATAAGTCAGAAAAATCGGTATTGTTATTGACAGCGTCATTTATACATAAATTCAGCGTATGAGCCACACAAGGATGGTGATACTTCTGCAAGTGTCCAATGACTGCGTTTTTTATATTAGCAGCATTATCTAACACAATTGTAACTATTTTCGTATTGATGCACCATTCCACGAAAACCTGTGACAATACCTTAGCGATGTTTTCTCCTGTGTGTGAATCATGCATTTCACGAGTTGCAAGTACCGGTGAAAATTACTTGTCATTGAAAATAAAATGACTGGTGACTGTATAGTAGGATTTATTGCTATCAGAACTCCACATATCAGTAGTGACCGAAACAAAATCCACAGATGGCAGCATTAACTTGATTTTTTCCGCCACTTCGGCATAAATATTTGGAAGAAGTTTTGTTGTTAAAGCGTTTCTATTTGGTGGCTTATATAAAGGTTGAAGCTTAAATGAATATTCAAGAAATCGGTAGTCGGTTGCTATCATTTTTAACAACGAATCGTAGATTTGATCCTTCTCATTTTGAGTTAACTCCTTGCTCTTTCCTGTATGCAGCCGCATTTGTTTTATCTTTTTCAGACAACTCGGTATATCTGCTTCTGTTGCATTTGGAGGTTCATCTTGATGCACTTCTTCAAGTCTATCGCTAGATTATACTATTAACACATTAACAACAAATTTCAGTATTCTTTTGCAGATCTTGCAATTCATAGATTTTGCATCTGTGTTCTTCTGGAAAAAATTCCATACTATTGATTTTTTGCCCCCTCGTTTCATTTTGAAATTCCTTGAAATTAACCTTTCATACATATGAAGTTGATGTAGTAATAATGCATTGTTCGATATAACTGTAGTACTCCCCGGATAAAAGCACATGCACATGGGGAACTAGTACAGTTGAATTGGCTACACACAAAGATACAAATTGCAAAGCAAAAAAATTCAATGTGGTTATAAAAGGGTAAAATACCAAGCACAATTTTTGTCCAGATTTTTATTTGATAATAAACGGGGGTTGCTTAAAACCGGGTTGTTCTAAAGCGGATGGTGTTAGTAAATCTCAATTGAATGTAATCTGTTGCTATTAAAAGCGTTTTGCTATTTTAAGGGTGTTGCTTATAGCCGGGGAGTACTGTATTTCAAATCGCGTAGAAACAATAAAATCAAACTTACCAAAACTGTACAATGCTCTTAAGAACCGTTAAATACACCGAATCGACACACGGCAGTAACAAAAAACAACCCCGTCCACCACACACAACCTTTACTCAAATACAATTCACCCAGAAAAAAGCATAGTACAAAATTTGATTTATATATACATACATGTATTCCTACGAGTAAGATATAAATACCAGGTATACCAGTATGAAACGTTTTTTTTTTTTAAATAAAACAATAATTATTGATGGGAAAGTAAAAACATTTTATACAAGGTAGGTAGGTTAAGGTGGCTGATGAATGCACTTAGTCCCATACAGGACCATTGTGCTACCACACCATGTGGGAAGAACCTAAAACCAGCTGGAGCCGATAATAAAGTTAAAAATGTCGGCGGGAGGGGTTTTATTGAGATCGTGTAGGCCGTTGAGGAAATAGCTTCCAAAGTGCTTGTGTCTGAGGCGCGAGAGCGGCGGGCATGTGCATAGCAGGTGTAGGAGAGTTTCTGATTCTTCCTCGCCCCGTCGCTTCTGAAAAAATCGTCTGAGGGAGCCCCTAGCCTGCTAGCATGCTCACCGATTAGGCAGTGCCCGGTTATGCCTCCCATGACCAGGCTTATGTCAGATCTTTTGAGCGATAGTAGCAGTCTGGAGCGTTTGGGTTCAAGAGAGAGTTCCTGAAGTAGTGGTTGCATTGTGGCAAGCCTGTCCAATTCATCTGCTTTACAGTTACCCGGAATGTCTCTGTGACCTGGCACCCAGCACAGGCATATATTAAACTGCTCAGCCATCTCATCTAAGCATGTGCGGCAGTTCATGACCGTCTTAGAGTTTGATGAGACAGATTCCAGTGCCCTGAGTACTGCCTGACTATCCGTCAGAATAAGGATATCAGCTGAGAATATTCTCTTCAGCCAAGACAGTGCTTCACAAATGGTCATTACTTCAGCTTGGAACACGCTACAGTGATTGGGAAGTCTGGATTTTAGACTTAGGTTAATATCCTCAGAGTAGACTCCGCAACCAACGCCTTCGTTTGTTTTTGATCCATCGGTGTAGATGCACGTAGCGTCAGCAACCCATTGTGGGTTAGCCGATCACGCGTCTTGTTCAGGGATCATTGTGCGGAAATTTTGTGTCAAAAAGACCTTCGGCACCGCATAGTCAAGGTTTTGGTATACAAAGTTTACTCTTTGAAGGATTTTTGAGTATCCGTGGGCCACGTTCCATTGTGATGAGGAGATCAGTCTAATGGCTGTACTAGCCCCCGCCTGTTGGGTAAACAGATCTATGGGCAAAAGTTGAGAATGACGTCCAATGGGGTGGTTCTTAGAGCACCGCAGGTACATATGGAGGCCAGTCGCTGGACTTTTCTGATAGTGTTATAGTGGGAGGCTGTGTCTAGTGAAGGCCACCAAACTGCAACGCCATATAGTAGAATAGGGCCCACCACAGCCGTGTAGATCCAGGCCATCATATGCGGTTGGATACCCCATCTAGACCCAATAGCTCTTCTGCATATGTAGAGTGCAGTCGTGGCTTTGAGGGCGCGCTCGGCAATATTTGCTCTTCAGTTGAGTTTCCTGTCCAACGTAAGTCCTAGGAACTTGGCTGTCTCGGAAAAAGAGCATTGCTGGCCGCTGATTGTCGGTGGGTCAACATGGGGAACTTTGTATTTCCTGGTAAAGAGGACTAGTTCTGTTTTTTGGCATTGATGCTTAGTCCATTTTTGCTCGTCCACTTTGAAAGGAGCGAAAGAGCATTTTGTATAAGGTCCCTAAGTACCAAGGCATATTTGCCAGAGAGCGCAATAGCAATGTCATACGCATACGCTATCACCGTGTATCCCTCGCCTTCCAGGAGTAGTAACAGTTCGTTGACTACTATGTTCCATAGAAGAGGGGAGAGGACTCCACTTTGGGGAGTGCCTCTGCTAACGTATCTGGAAGTAGTGGTGGAGCCCAATTTAGCTTTTGTATCAGGGAGGTGAGCCCCACGTCCACGCCCAAATCTGTCGGTGCATTAGATATCGAATGCGGAAAGACATTGTTAAAAGCGCCTTCTATATCCACGAAGGCTACTAAGGAGTAGTACTTGTGGAAGAGAGATTTCTCAATATGATGCACAAGTGAGTGTAGGGCTGCCCTTACAGTATGCACGGACTTGCCCTTATAGTATGCATGTTGGGAGGTTGCCAGCCTGTGCGCAGGGACTGTGCAACGGATGTGAAGGTCAATTATCCTATCCAATAGTTTGAGAAGGAATGAGGATAAACTAATGTTGGGGAGATCATTAGGTTGAACATGAGAGCTTCGTCCCGCTTTGGGTATGAATACCACTTTAACTTCTCTCCAGCTACTTGGTATATATGAAAAGCGGAGGCAACTGTTCAAAATGACCTCAAGCCATGGAAGAAATAACTCTGAGGACTGCAGGAGTTCCGCAGGTGTAATGCCATCGGGTCCAGTTGACTTGTACGGTTTGAAACTCCGAATGGAACAGATTGTCTAACTCGACATTCCACCAAGATGGTTTAATGTTGCCCTTGGGTTTAGTGACCGGGCAGGCCACGTCGAGAGCTTTGTTCAGCTTCAGAGTGAAAAGGTCAACCAGATCATCGAGGTCTCTGGTGTTACTGGGGGGATGTGGATGAGGGCGCAGAGTGCGCCTTAGGCTTCCCCTATACAGGAGCCAGATTGTTCTTCTGACATTCCTATGTGGTGAATTTGGAGTTGGGTGATCCATGATGCCCAACTGTATGTAGCAGTGGTCGGAAAAGGAAGGCATACTGGATACCTTCCAATTCTTGATCAGATTGAAAGAGTTATAAGAGACAAGGGTAAGGTCAAGAACCTCCTGTCTATTGCGAGTGATGAAGGTAGGGTCGCAACCTTTACAAATTGTTAGCTTATTGCTTAAAATAAATTCAAGGATGGACTCACCTCTTGCGTTGGTATCAGAGCTACCCCATATTTGATGGTGTGCGTTAGCGTCACATCCTACCAAGATGCGAACGTTTTTTGAGACCGCATTTATGATTGTGGTTATGAACATCTCCGTCATTCTCCGATGATCCAGAATCGGGTGTCCTTCAACTCCAGGTTGACAGTGGTTGTATCAGGATCACTGAGGTTGGAGAAGAGAAAAGTATTTAGAGAATACTTATCGAGGATGCAAGCCCTTGGTTTACCTTCTTTGGTCGAATGCAGCCGCTTGTAGTTGGGAGTCCTTAAGCCATAGATCCTGTCATTGACAATCCAGGGCTCTTGGATAAGGACTATGTCCTCCTCCGTGGTTTCTAGCCGCAGGAGGAGGTTAGCGGAGGCCACCTTGGAGTGGTGGAGGTTAATCTGTACCACCCGCAGCATCGCGTTTGGTCTTAGAGCAAATTGTTAGGTTTTCAAGAGGGACCAGATCCGTGTTCGGATCTGTACGTGCGATTGCGTCCCGACTTGTGCACGGTTTTTCTAGGGCAGCACCTGAGGCCTCCGCCTGCTCCGAGTCTTTCTTGTAGACGTGGAGTTAGACTCTGTTTAAACTATATCTGATTTTAAAATCCTGGTCGACTAACGAGGTGTGTGATTCCTCGTTGATGACCAGGATGAGAGTCCTCATATCACCTTTGGGCTCATCTATCTTTCCCACCTTCCAGTCCAAAGTGTTGAGTCCTGGATTGCATAGCTGCAATAGTCGCAGGATTTTATCCGGCTCAGCAGGTTCGGATGGTAGTCTGACCCGAGCTCTCGGTCTATTGGGGATCTTATCCAGATCCACGACCTCCAGCTTGGCGCCAGGCCATACCTCACCATACGGTCGATGGCCCTCTTTAAAAGGATAGCCGACTCCGCGTCAGCGCGGGAAAGCACCTTAACGCGGAGTCTCCGTTAGGATATCGAAGAGGGCGGTAGCAAGTTTGCATTCCACCTTTCTCCATTTATCCAATCGGATACTACCGTCTGGATCCGAGTGATCCACCACCGCAACCAGAGTTTGGCCCTTTAGGACATCGCTAAAGCGCTTGTCCGCACTGACCTAACCGCTATTCCCGCGCTTCGGTCTTTTGGGTGTTGGGATAGATGTTTCCTTCAGTTACCTGTCTCTCTTGCCGGTTCCAGAGTTATTGGGTAAAGTAGGGAGGGCAATGTTGTGCTTTGAGAGCAACTCTTTGAACTTCGTTGCCCAGACGAAGGCTGACAGTTGTTTCTCGTCCCATTCCCCCTTGGGGATGTCCCCTAATCTTTTGAAGATGCGGGCTGCGGATCGTTTTTCACGATAGCATGGAACTTTATCTTCCGTAGAGGACAGCTGGGTTTTCCTACCCTCGGTGCCTCGAGTGGGCGCCCTCTCTCACTAGACTTTTCGAGCGAAGCCCCGAGATAGCTTGGAGAGGTTGCCGCGACTTGTCCGTGAAAGACTTAAGCAGTTCTGTCACGCGCCTGGCCGCGCCAGTGTCGAGACCGACGACAGGTGTCGTGTGTGCTGGAGGGGGGGTGTTTATATCTTCCGGAGTGGAAGTCGTGGAGGACTCAGTAGTCAGGTCAGGTTTGTCCAGAGCAACTGACACTGGGGTCTTGTCCGTTTCGTTAGTTTATGTTGTTGTTGTTTTTGTTGTTAATGTTTTAGTTTTCTTAGTTTGGTCAATTTGGTCCCAAGAGTAATACGAGAAAGGGTGGTCCGCCTGCGCAGAGCTCCAATACACAGGTAAGGCTAGCTGATCTGGTGGTCCGCCAAAGATTCACCAGATGCTCCGTTTGCGACTGAGCTATTTTTACTGGGCCCTCAGCCTGGTCGATCATCGGCACGGGTCGCATGACACCTTGATCCAGCCCAGGGGATGAAAGAGATTGGGGGTGGGAGAGAGGATGTGGGTACAGGGACAAGTACGAGAGATGATCATTACTTGTTTTTCGGACCTCAACTAGAATCTTTGCGGTATGGGTGACTCTGCCGGATAGAGTTAGACTATCCACCGCCATACTTCACTAGCATCATCAATCCTACTTAAGCCCCAGAACCGTCGACAAGGTGAATGATCGTTCCGAGGAACATTTTATTCAAAGTATTGGCCATTGTTTTCTACACATTTTGACCACCTTTCTGGTAAATTGTGAATACCACGCCAATAAAATTGTTCGTCTTTTAAAGCAAACCAACCAGACACCCAATTTTCGACCTCCTCGTAGGAATCAAAGTGCTGCTCAGCCAATGCGTGTCCCATCGATGAAAACAAATGGTAGGCGGAAAAAGCCAAGTCTGGTGAATACGGCGGGTGGAGTAGCTGCTCCCAGCCAAGTGTTTTGATTGTATCCTGAACCGGTTTTGCTTTGTGTGCAGGTGCATTGTCATGGAGCAAAATTACCTTGCCGTGTCTTCTGGCTCATTCTGGTCGTTTCTCGATCAATTCATGGTTCAAATTAATCATTTTTTGTCGGTAGCGATCAGTATTAACGGTTTCACCAGGTTTTACTAGCTCGTGGTACAGCACACCTTTCTGGTCCCACCAAACACACAGCATTGTCTTCTTGCCAAATCGATCTGGTTTTGCAGTCGATGTTGATGGTTGTCCCAGATTAACCCATGATTTTTGCCGTTGAGGATTCTTAAAATAAATCCATTTTTCATCGCCACTAACAATCCGATGCAAAATCGATTTTCTTTCGTGTTTGAAGCAAAATTTCACAAGTGTTTTTTCGGTTTTCCATCTGTATTTTATTCAATTCATGTGGCACCCATTTTCCACACTTTTGGTTCTTTCCCATTGCTTTTAAACGGTCAGAAATTGTTTGTTGTGCAACATTTAACATTGCTGCCATATGCTTTTGACTCGAAATGTCATCTCCATCTAATATCGTTTGCAATTCGGCGTCTTCAAACTTTTTTAGTGGTCTTCAACGTTCTTCATTTCTTGTATCAATATCATTATTTCTGAACCGTTGAAACCATCTTTTGCATGTTGCTTCTGATGAAAACAAAAAATTAGTGCTTTCCGCAAATCATCACTTTCTGTTACAGAATTTGACATTTTTAACACGATGAAAAAATATGATGTTGTCTGTTCAATGACTTGATGTATACTAACACAAAAAATGTTCACAACAAATGTTCCCTATCGAGACATTTGTATCTTGACGATCACTTCATACGGGTATACCTGGTGAGAGCAAACACAAAAACTAAGAAATGAACTGAGTAGTGGAGTAATATTTGATTTTTGCTCTTTTGCGTTTTTCTTTCATTCCCCTCATGTTCCTCTCGACAAGAATTTGTTGTTACTCGTTCTCGCGCTATTGATACATTAATCGAGTTCTCTTGTGTTAGTAGTTAGAAGCCGTGCGAGTGGTTAGAAGTCATTCGAGTGATTAGTAGTCGTTCGAGTGATTAGTAGTCATTCGAGTGGTTAATAGTCATTCAAATTATTAGTAGTCACTCTCGAGATGTTGTATAAATCGATTATCACTCGAGGTATCATTCGAATGCCCCCATCACTAACTTGCACCTTTTCTCATTCTCTATATGATAACCTCCTCGGTGGGCAGTGAAATGGTCTTTTCGTTAGTCTTATTTACAGTTCACATTTGGTTTCGGATAAATCAGGACCTTTGCAGTACATATAAAATGCTTGATACAACCTTAGAAACCTATCTTTCAGCCTAAAATCTACTTTGCTCTTAAAACATGCTTCTGCCTTATCAATTTCAATATTCATAAATTTTATACATACATTCTTTTTCAAATACATTCTCTTTTATATCTTTCGTTTAATTTTGTTTGTTCTATCATTTGATTCGCTTCATTTTTTCTCTTTTCCAACTTCAAATTGGCTTTTCTTAAAATTTTTCCCCAATATCAATGGAAATTACATCGTATTATTTTCTACAACTAATACATTCAAATCAATTTAATCCTTTTCAAGCAATACAGAACACTTAACAATACCAATTATATTAAGAGGGATTTTATTTATGCCAAAGTAGTGATAAAATTCATTTGGTTGTGACATTAAAGCCAGAGGCACATTAAGCTTATGCCGATGTCAATTAATGTTCCTAACAATGTTTTATAAATGAGTTTCGTTTTATAAATGTCTAATATAAAGTTCTTACGTACTCGTCCGTAGTACTGTTGGCATGATGGATTTGCTTCTGTTTCCTTTGAGGGCATTTTACTTTTATAAATGCTTCCAATAGGTGGTGTCTGTCACGGAAGCAATGCATTCTAGCCTGCGACCGAAGGATGTGATAGGGAATACCATCAATTAAGTATTCCAAGAGCTCGTCTTCCGAAGCTTTTATTTTATTTAGTAAAATAATTTTTTCATGAAAATATTTCATTTGTATGCCATTTCCGAACCTCGAATTGACGTTTCAAATCAAGGACGCTTGAGAGGTCTTCTAAAACCATATTCATATCTGTCAGTAATTCTTTAATTGGAACTGTCACCGAATCCCTCCTTGAATGTAACCATCTCAAAGCCTTGACTTTAAGTTTTCCTGAGATCAAAGCTCGGGCATTTACGTCATCTGGGCGGCAAAGGGTTAATATACTATTTCGTTGTATCTCCCAAAGATGAAAAGAATTACCAGTACCCGAAAACTCGGATAAAAGATATTTAATAGAAAAATTTCTATTTATGTTTGCACTGTCATTAGTCGTTTCATTTTCACTCATTTGAATATCACTTTAATTGTCGTTGTATGTTTAGTTCTCTCTTAGCCACTCGTCAGTTGTTCGCTTTTCTTCATCACTCTTTTGTTTATTTCTGTCATTGTCAACACATTTTTGCTTTTGTCATCACTCTTTTGCCTATTGCTCTCATTATTATCACTCTTTTGTCTATTGCTCTCATTATTATCACTCCTTTGTCCTTGAATTTCTGTTGCCTCTTCTTTGGTATGATATTCATTGCGCATGTGTGCGGTGCTTTCCTTGTATTCATCATAGTCATCATCACTTTCGTTGTTACCGCTACTTGCACTCTCATTTACAGTTGGATCGTCCTTTGCATGTTGTAACAGGGCGATTTTTTGTTTTTTTTTAATTCAACTCACCCTTATTGCCTCTTGCTTTCTTTTCTAATAAAGCCAGCCATGATATCAAGTGGGCAGCTGTGTATTTCTTGAAATATTCGGTGTGCAAAATAATAGGGAGAGGGAAGAACCAAACAATTTCCAAAAAACCTAAGAACGATATGAAACCTTATCCGTAACTAATAGTTACTGTTTATTTAAGATTCAAATTGTGAACATATTTCACTTACTATTCTTTTAAATTTTCCTTTAGTATTTATTTTTATCAATTCTTCTTCTTCTTCTTCTTCTTGTGGCGCTACAGTCCGGGGTGGACCTGGGCCTCAACCAACATGCCTCTCCAGCCAGCACGATCTTTCGCCAGCTGTCTCCAGTTGCGCACTCCAAGTTGGTTGAGGTTCTTCTCCACTTGTGTGCGCCTTTTCAGTCTAGGCCGTTCTCTGTTGCGTTGTCCCAATGGCTCGGATTCGAAGACTTTTCGGACCGGAGCAGTGGTGTCCATACGATCTGCATGGCCTAGCTATCTTAAGCGTTGTATCCGTAGCCGCTTAACCAGGCGCATGTCGCTGTACAGCCTATAGAGTTCGTCATTAAATCTTCTCCTCCAGATGCCATCAACGCAAACAGGACCAAAAATCGCACGCAAAACTTTTCTCTCGAAAAGACTAAGGGCTTCCTCATCCGCCTTTGCTAACGTCCAAGATTCTGTGCCATATAGTAGGACGGGGATGATCAAGCTGTTATATAAAGCTAGTTTAGTCCTTCGAGAGAGGGCTTTATTACTCAATTGCCTCTTGAGCCCAAAGAAACAGCGATTGGCAAGAATGATTCTGCGTTTGATTTCGGTACTGATGTTGTTGTCCCTGTTTACCGCGGAGCCGAGGTAGACGAAGTCCTTAACTACCTCGAAGTTTCTGCTGCCTAGTGTGACGCTCCGTCCGAGACTCGATGTTGTGTGTCCTTCCTTGATGACAGCATGTACTTTGTTTTGCCCTCATTTACCGCAAGACCCACTTTAGCCGCTTCCGCTTCAATGCCAGCAAACGCCTCATTGACGGCTCGCTGTTTTCGTCCAATAACGTCAATGTCATCAGCGTAAGCTAACAATTGAACTGACTTCTGGAAGATCGTGCCTCTGGTGTTGACTTGTGAGTTACGCACGATCTTCTCGAGGATGATGTTAAAGAAGTCACATGACAGTGCGTCGCCTTGTCTAAAACCTTTTTTGACATTGAAGGTCTCGGTGAGTTCGGTACCGACCTTGACGGAGCAGCGAGAGTTCTCCATCGTCATCCTACACAATCTGACGAGTTTGGTGGGAATGCCAAAACTAGACATGGCAGTGTATAGCTCGTGTCTATGCACACTGTCGTATGCAGCCTTGAAATCGACGAATAGGTGGTGAGTGTCAATTTGCATTTCTTGGGTCTTTTCCAGGATCTGGTCTATTGTGGACTTCCCTGGTCTGAAACCACACTGATAGGGACCTATCAGGTCATGGACAAATGGTTTCAGACGCTCACACAATACGGCAGAGAGGATCTTGTATGCGATGTTCAGGAGACTAATCCCTCTGTAGTTGGCGCAGTCAAAGGGGTCTCCTTTTTTGTGGACCGGGCAAACGACGCTGAGATTCCACTCATCGGGCATGCTTTCCTCCGACCATATCTTACAGATGAACTGGTGCATGTGTCCAACCAGGTCATCTCCAGCTGCTTTAAATAGTTCTGAGGACAGTCCGTCCGCTCCAGCAGCTTTGTTCGACTTTAGCTTGGATATTGCTATCTTCACCTCGTCTAAGTCGGGGGGACGGAATGCTTGTCTATCATCGTCCAAATTGAGTGGAACATTCTGCCTAACAGCGGGATTTGGGTCGTCATCGCCGTTTAGGAGTCTGCAGAAATGATCCTCCCAAATCCTCAGCACAGACTGCGACTCTACTACTAGTTGTCCATTTAGGTCCCGGCAGGCCTTGGTCCGAACCTTGTATCCTCCAGATAGCTGTTTTACCTTTCGGTAAAACTTTCGGACTTCATTCCTGCCAGAGCACCTTTCCATTTCCTCGACCGCGCGCTTCTCATGCTCCTTCTTCTTCTTTCTGAGAAGCCGGTGCTCTTCTCTTCTTCTCTGTTCGTAGAGTTCACGAACAGCTCCCGTTGTTCGATGCAGCGTCGCCTGATAGGCGTCTTGTTTAGCTGCGTGCGCTTGCCTGCACTCTTCGTCAAACCATGGGTTCCTTCTGGGTGGTGACGTGAAACCCAGCACATCAGTGGCAGCATCTTTGATGGCTTCTTGACAACGTTTCCATTCTTCTTCTATGCTTAGTGCAGGAAGCGTCGAACTCTGAACGAGTTTTCGGGAGACTCGGTCGGCAAAGTTCCCAGCAATCAGCTGCGATTGTAGCTTTTCGACGTCAAACCGTTTTGGCCTTTCTCGACTCCGTTGCTCTCTCGATATCCGGATTCTTACCTTGGCTACAATAAGGTGATGATCCGAGTCAATGTTTGCACCTCGGAAGGTTCGGACATCGAGAATACTGGAGGAGTGTCTGACGTCGATCGCAACGTGATCAATCTGGTTGACGGTTGATTGATCAGGAGATCGCCAGGTCCCTTTGAGGCTACAGAGAGGTTCCGCCCCGAGGCGAAGTCCAACAGCCTGAGTCCGTTTCCGGATGTGTTGTCGTGCAGGCTGTGTTTACCGATGACTCCAGCAAAGATGTCCTCCTTTCCCAGCTGAGCGTTGAAATCTCCTAGAACGATCTTGGTGTCATATCTGGGGCATCGATCGTATGTTCTCTCTAGGAGATCATAGAAGTCATCCTTGATGTTGTCATCCTTCTCCTCTGTCGGGGCGTGAGCGCATATTAGGCTGATGTTCCCGAATTCATCCTTGATGCGGATTGTCATGAGGCGCTCGCTGACTGGGTCGTCAATTCAATTACTTACTGAAATTTATCCTATTTACATTGTTCAAAATAATAGGGAAATTAAACACAAGCATAAGTATTCTTTGAAAAAAACAGCACAAATGAACTAAATTATTAATTTTATTAATTCAGCAACTAATTTCAACTGATCAATGCCCAGAATGGTAACCCTTGTTTTTAGTTACCGCAGTTATTCGACCTAGCATTGACTCTATAAGTTTTTGGCACTTTGTTGAGGGAATGTTTTTCCAATGGTGTTGAATCGCGTCCCATAGCCGTTATTTGTTTTGAAATGATTCTGTCGCCAACGATTTTTTAAGCTCCGCGCACAAATTCTCAATAGGATTGAGATCGGGAGACTGAGAAGGCCATGATAGAACCGACACTTTACTATCCCTTAACCAAGCACTAACTAATTTTGATGAGTGCTTGGGATCGTTATCGTGCCAGAAGTGCCATCTTAACGACATATTGTCCTCCGCGTATGGCAGCATCACATCTTTCAATATGTCTCGATACATTTCCTTGTTCATGGTGTCTTTTATTTTTATAATAGGGCCAACACCAAACCAAGAAAAACTACCAAACACCATGATACTCCCACCTTCGTGTTTCACCGTTTTTTTTTTTTGTAAATCGGAAGTGAAACTCTTTTCCTTCGGGCCGACGAACATTCCTGGCACTATCAGAACCAAAAAGATTTATTTTTGTTTCGTCACTCCATAGAATGTTTCGAAACTTATTTTTAGTGTGGTTTCTGAACTGCAGAGCGAACTGCATTTTGCATTTTTTCGGGCGATCCTTCCAGGAAGATAACTTTGCAGTAATCTTCTTCCCACAGTTGGAGCACTGACTATGTTGCCAAGTTCACTTGCAATTATTCTGGATGACATAAAAGGATCTCTTTTGGCCAGTAAAACAAAGTGAGAGTCATCGGTAGGGGTAGTCTTCCTTGGCCTTCCTCGAGTTTCTTCTACTGGCTTTCTTGAGAGTGTATTAAAAACAAAATTAACTGATCTCCCAATTGAATCTGCTATAAATTTGAGAGTTTTTCCCTGTTCTCTCATTATTTCTACAATCTTCTTTTCTTCTTATACTTATTACTGTTCCGATAAGCAACAAAACAAAGCGGGAAGAAACAAAGGATCGATCATGAGTGATATTCCCTATTATTTTGCACAGCTGTGTATGTATATATTATATATATATATTATATGTATATATCATATATATATATTTATATACAATCAAATGAAATACAATACATAATACAATCAAATATATATACATTCGATTCATATATATATATATTTATTCCGGTCTTGAAAGCAGTTCCCAGCGATCGAATGATGTATTATTAACGCCTAGGGAGTTAGAAGACCAACAGACAAGAAAACTGTTGGAGAGAAAACTGCTTATGAATATTTTTGCACTTTTTTGCAATACTACAGTTACTTTACTAAACCACTTAAATAGACGGGTCGACTTTTGCATATTTTGCCCATATGCACTTAAGGTATAATTTAATTATTTAATTAACAGTTTCGATCTCAAGAAACATAAAGTGCAAGTGAATGAAACAGGTCAGGTTTTTTGGTGCAATGGAAATCGAAGCAAAAGTCGAAGAACTTAATTCTGTGGAGCAGTGGCCGTCCCGGAAGTTCCAGATAAAAGTCATATTAAGGTCATGTGGTTTATACTCATATGAGGTTGTTACCGGTGAGCTGGTACAACCAGCAACACATGAACCAGAGTATACGACATTTATCACATCTGATTGCAAAGTTCAGAAAGTTATTGTGACGACATTGGGTCAGCAACCACTTACACATATAATGAATTGCAATACTGCAAAGAAATGTGGGAGAAACTGGAAGCTGTATATGAACAGAAGCCACTCACCAACATTCATATGATACAACAAAAGTACTATTCCTTCGTAAAAGACGAAGGAAATTATGACATTGAGACATACATATCCAAATTGGAGACAATTGTACCGCAATTACATGATCTGTGTGAGAATGTATCAGGTAACATGCTCATAACAAAAATTATAATGACCCTACCAGAAACATACAAGCACTTTCACACAGCATGGGAATCAAAAATTTATTATTAAAAGACGTGTTGTTAGTTCCGGATTCAAAAGTTAATCTATTTTCATCAAATTTCACTTTGGATAAAGGCTTTTCTCTTATATCTAACAAAATGAAGTGTGAGTTGCGCCATAAAAAGAAAACTGTAGCAGTAGGAGTTCGGCAACAGTCTTTATTTCATATGATGTTCAAAGTGGAAAATTCTCTATTTGCTAATGTGGCACATTAAATTGATACTTTTAAAATGTGACACGAACGCTTAGCACATCAAAATAAGCACACGGTTTAAACATTTTTATTGAATGAAAACATTTCGGTTAATGTCTCAAAGGATTTATTTTGTGAAGTTTGTGGTTTTGAGAAGCAACCAAATTAAAATATCCTGTAAGCGAAAGCAGAGCACTGTAGCTTGGTGAATTAGTGCATATGGATTTATGTGGTCCAAGGCAACAGCATTCTCTATCAAACTCTAGATATTTCTTACTCTTTAAGAATGACTATTCAGGTTATCGCGTGGTTTACTTTTTGAAGGGAAAAGATGAAGTGCCTAAATGTCTAGAACAGTACATAATAAAATTGGAGACAGAGACTGGGTCATTGCACAGAATTTGAAAATGAAACCAGAACCAAGGGACACTTAAATTCTAGACAAAAAAGCTTAAAACTAGTTTACATTACATTGCATGATCATACTCTTATTGGCCCTTCGCAGGCTCTCTAAGATTAACTGAATTTTATGTGTTATGTGTTCTTCAACATCTTTATGTATTATTTATAAGAACATCAATTCATACTTACACCTATTATCTATTAAGAAAAGAAAAACAAAAACTTAAAAACTGAACCATTTTACTAAAAAATAAACTAAACTAAAGCTACGACTACACGAAAATGAAACCATTAGGCGTATAATATTACAACATCGAATATCTTACCAAAAATTTGTGCCATATAACCCTTAACAGAACGGCCGTGCAGAGAGAGAAACGAGAACTCTGGTAGAAACTAGTCACACAATGCTACATGCGAAGAAATTGCCTTTAAACTTTTGGGCGGAGGCAGTCAACACTTCTGCTTTTGTCATTAACCGGACGTGTTTATACTCAAACAATAAACCATACGCTCTTTGGACTGGTAAGGGTTTGGTTTAAAATTCTGTAGATTGGAAAGTTTTTGGATCAGTCTGCTATGTTCACGTTTTTGACCAAAAAAGGCAGAAATGTGTTGTCAAGTCCGAAAGAGGAATATTTGTTGTATACATGGAGGTTGTCAGAGTTGGTTACAGAGTTTGGTTCAAAGGAACAAACATTATTAAGATAAGTCGTCACATAATATTTAAACATTCAGATTTAAATGATGATACGAGTCAGTCTGGTGAAAATGATGCAATGGTTTTATTTTCTAATGATAAAATGAGGCGTAATCACTCTTCAGTACAACCAATTGTAGCTGGAAGTATGGCGTGTTTCAATTTGCGGATGAACAGGTTGATGATCATCCGGATACTTCAATTAAAGACCGTTTAAGAAATGCATCGAACAAAGGCGACAGTTCCATTTTAGCAATGATAGCGGGGTGCGCTTATGTTACAGACGTTTCGGAGCTTTAACTTCGAAGGATTCGAAAAAGTGGAATGCGGCAAAAAGAGAAGAAATGGACGCACTTGAGAGAAATTAAACCTTGGACCTTGTTCCACCACCCAAAGGTTGATAAAATAATCGATAATAAGTGGGTGTTTAAGGCTACAGCACCAACGAACCCTTACGTTTTAAGGCTGGACTCGTAATTAGAGGCTTCTCCCAAGTAAAGGGAGTGGATTATGAAGAAACTTTCAGCACAGTGGCACGATTTAACTAGATTAGAACAATTCTTCGACTGGCAGCTTCAAGAAAATTTAAACTGAGGCAATTTGATGTAACAACTCCTTTCTTAAATGGGTTTCTTAAGAAAGAAATTTTTATGAAGCAGTCTGAGGATTGAGGATTCAACGACAAAACAGGGCATGTGTGTTGTCTTCGAAAGAGTCTCTATGGGCTTAAGCAAGCATCACGGTGTTGGAATGAAAGATTCAATTCTTTTTTTCAGTCTTTTCATCTGAAAGCATCTGATGAAAATCCTTGCGTATTTGTTGGAGATGGAATCACTCTAGCAATCTATATCGACGACGGTATTGTAGTAGCAGAATATGTCAAAAAAATCACATCACTCGTCGATCATCTGCAGAAATTTTTCGTTCTCAAAGTTTTAGAAGCAAAGTACTTTCTGGGATTGGAAATCAAACAGTTTGATGATGGCGCTATACACTTGACTCAAAAAAACTTTGTTGAAATTAGTTTTTGAAAACTATGATGATGAAGATCGCGACTACAGTTCCCCGTATAAAGCAGCTGCAGGCAGTTTGATGTACCTTGCCATCTGGACGAGACCAGAGACATCCTTTGCTCTAGGAGTTGTTAGTAGGTAAGCAGGTAGGTAGGTTAAGGTGGCTGATGAATGCACTTAGTCCCATACAGGACCATTGTGCTACCACACCATGGGGGAAGAACCTAAAACCAGCTGGAGCCGATAATAAAGTTTAAAATGTCGGCGGGAGGGGTTTTATTGAGGTCATTTAGGGCGTTGAGGCAGTAGCTTCCAAAGTGCTTGTATCTGAGGCGCGAGCATGTCCATAGCAGGTGTAGAAGAGTTTCTGATTCTTCCTCATCCCTGCAGCTTCTGCAAAAATCGTTTGAGGGAGCCCCTAGCCTGCTATCATGCTCACCGACTAGACAGTGCCCGGTTATGGCTCCCATGACCAGGCTTATGTCAGGTCTTTTGAGCGATAGTAGCAGTTTGGGTTCAAGAGAGGGCCACACCTCCTTGGAGACGCGACAAAGGTTATGGTTAGACCACCTTTGATTAGTCTGATGGATAGCGTTCAAGTGCAGTTCTGACTTGTGGCGAGGGGGATACCAAGGTGCTCGTGTTCCTGAAGTAGTGGTTGCATTGTGGCAAGCCTGTCCAATTCATCTGCTTTACAGTTACCCGGAATGTCTCTGTGACCTGGCACCCAGCACAGGCATATATTAAACTGCTCAGCCATCTCATCTAAGCATGTGCGGCAGTTCATGACCGTCTTAGAGTTTGATGAGACAGATTCCAGTGCCCTGAGTACTGCCTGAGTATGCGTCAGAATAAGGATATCAGCTGAGGATATTCTCTTCAGCCAAGACAGTGCTTCACAAATGGTCATTACTTCAGCTTGGAACACGCTACAGTGATTGGGAAGTCTGGATTTTAGACTAAGGTTAATATCCTCAGAATAGACTCCGCAACCAACGCCTTCGTTTGTTTTTGATCCATCGGTGTAGATGCACGTAGCGTCAGCAACCCATTGTGGGTTAGCCGATCACGCGTCTTGTTCAGGGATCATTGTGCGGAAATTTTGTGTCAAAAAGACCTTCGGCGCCGCATAGTCAAGGTTTTAGTATACAAAGTTTACTCTTTGAAGGATTTTTGAGTATCCGTGGGCCACGTTCCATTGTGATGAGGAGATCAGTCTAATGGCTGTAGTACCCGCCACCTGTTGGGCAAACAAGATATTAGGTTGAGAATGACGTCAATTGCATCTAATGGGGTGGTGGTGAAGAGTACTAGTTCTGTTTTTTGGCATTGATGCTTAGTCCATTTTTGCTCGTCCACTTAGTTAGAAGCGTTAGAGCATTTTGTATACAGTCCCTAAATACCGAGGGATATTTTCTAGAGAGCGCAATAGCAATGTCATACGCATATGCTACCACCGTTCATCCCCCGCCTTCCAGGAGTAGTAACAGTTCGTTGACTACTATGTTCCATAGAAGAGGGGAGAGAACTCCACCTTGGGGAGTGCCTCTGCTTACGTATCTGGAAGTAGTGGTGGAGCCCAATTTTTCCGTGGTACGCCTTCTAACGAGTGGCTGTTGTATCAGGGAGGTGAGCCCCTCGTCCACGCTCAGATCTGTCAGTGCATTAGATATCGAATGTGGGAAGACATTGTTAAAAGCACCCTCTATATCCACGATGGCTACGAGGTAGTAAATTTTGTGGTAGAGAGATTTCTCAATATGATGCACAAGTGAGTGTACGGCTGTATCCACGGACTTGCCCTTACAGTATGCATGTTGGGAGGTTGTCAGTCTGTGCGCTGCGACTGTGCGACGGATATGAAGGTCGATGATCCTCTCCAATAGTTTGAGAAGAAATGAGGATAAGCTAATGAAGTTGTTAGTAGGTACATGGAGAAACCAGCCAAGGTTCATGTAACAGCATTAAGGCGTATCACAAGATACATTAAAGGAACTTAAGATTATGGTATACTATTTCATTCAAATAAATAATTTAAACTTGAAACTTACAGCGATGCCGATTTTGCTGGAGATCGAAATACCAGACGTTCTATTAATTCTTGGATGGTGCTCCTATCTCTTGGGGCTCTACTCAACAACGGTGTGTGGCGCTCTCAACAAAAGAGTCAAGGAACTGTCCTGAGTCACGTTGTTGCTGAAAAACCTTTGTGTTTCTTGTCAACGTTCAACACTCTTTATGGATAACGAGATCGCAGTTCGGTTAATCAAAAACCCAGAGTTTCATAGAAGAATGAAACATATAGATGTTAAATATCACTTCATACGTAATACGTAAAGTATACTCAAAAGGCTTTTGACATTGTACATGTTCCATCCCAACAGCATATCCAGATAAAGGATCTTAGTCGTGATAGTTTTGAATTTGTTCACCAAACTTTTAATATTCTTCTTAACATGTTAATTTTTAAATTTGTTTGCGTTCATTAATACCAGGTTTTTCTTTGAATCGAAAAAAATATTGTAATTAAAAGCTAATGAATTTATAACAAAAATATTAATAAAAGTGGGAGTGATGGAGAGAAAACTGTTTATGCATATATTTGCACTCTCTTGCACTATTACACTTACTTTTTTTTATTCTGTGTACCATATATAAAGCCTACAACGTTAAACATCTTCCCTTTTTGTTCCAATAAACCACTTGATTAGAACGGTCGACTTTTGTCTTTAAGCTGCAACAAAAACTAACAGACTTCAAGGAATCAAAGCAGAAGACAAACTTCAACAGCCTCGCCCCATTCTTAGATGATAAAGAAATTATTCAAGTTTTAGGCCGATGTGGGCTAGAGCAATTTGGCGCCAAGCATTCAATGCTTCTTCCATACAATAATCCTAGTAAAACTTCGGATGCGTCAAATCCACACAAGGCATGATACAACGATCTTGCTCAATCAAAGGCAAGTTAATGTTCAATAATACACCACTGCAAGAAATGCATCAGAGCTAGAACAAGGTCACTCTAAGGAGTTAGATGCAACTTAACGCCACCAAGAATAACACCAGCCATGCCTTTTATTACTGCGAACCCTTTTGGCTAAATTACAAATTTCGCGTTAAGGGACTTCAAAAGGCTTAAGTGACAAGCTTCTACTGCTTCGCAACAAAGGCAGTACATATAGAGCTCGTAAAAAAATTTAGTTCAGAAACACCGAAATGCATCGGATATTAAAGGATCAACTGTTGACGACCCATGCAAACGTTTCAAGGACAACGATTTTCGGTTTTGCAAGGGGAATGTGAGGTCCGGAATCTCTTGACTGGTACAAGCCAGCAAAACGATGAAAAACTGCGACATCTACTACAGAGAGAGAAGGCAGCGCTTATTCGGATGCGGATTTGTTGTTCGAGGCAGACTTAGGCAAACAGTTTTGAGCTACGACCTTGTCAGCGAATGCCTCATTACATTTCGCATCTTGGCTGAATATGGGAACATCAGCCTAATATGAGCTCGGTAAACACAGCCTGCACGACAACACATCCGGAAACGGACTCAGGCTGTTGGACTTCGTCTCGGGGCGGAACTTCTCTGTGGCTAGAACGCGGTTTCCACACCTGAACATTCACACAGGAACCTGGCGATCTCCTGATCAATCCCACCGCCAACCAGATTGATCACGTTACGATCGACGTCAGACACTCCTCTAATATTCTCGATGTCCGAACCTTCCGAGGTGCAAACATCGAATCGGGTCATCACCTCGTTGTAGCAAAGGTAAGAACCCGGATATCGAGAGATCAGCGGAGTCGAGAAAGGCCAAAACGGTTTGACGTCGGAAAGCTACGATCGCAACTGATTGCAGGGAACGTTGCCGACTTTCTAAAACTCGCTCAGAGTTTGACGCTGCCTAATGCACTAATCATAGAAGAAGATTGGAAAATAAGTAGGAGCATGAGAAGCACGCGGTCGGGGAAATGGTAAGGCGTTATTGCAGGAATGAAATCCGAAAGTTTCACCGAATGGTAAAACAGATGTATAGAGGGTACAAGGTTTGGACAGGAGCTTTGGACTTTAGCTTTGCTTCTTCAACATCACCCTCGAGAAAACCGTGCGTAAAACCAGATGCACGATCCTCCAAAAGTCAGTTAAATTGCTTGCTTACGCTGATGACATTGACCTGATTGGACGAACACAGCATTGAAGCGGAAGCGGCTAAAATGGGTCTGGTTGTGAATGAGGGTAAAACTAAGTACATGCTGTCAGCACGGAAGGACACACAACATCGACGTCTCAGACAGAGCGTCACACTAGGTAGCAGAAACTTAGTGGTAGTCCAGGACTTCGTCTACCTCGGCTATGCGGTAAACAGGGACAACAACATCAGTACCGAAACCAAACGAAGTAGCTGTTTCTTTGGGGTCAAGAGGCAATTGAGTAAAAAGTCCTCTATCTTAGGACTAAGCTCACTTTATATAAAAGCCTGATCATACCAGTCCTACTTTATGGCGACTTTTATTCAGAACAAAATATTATGCTATTATAAAGGAATGCAGTAATAATGCTACACAATTCCACTTTATTTGTCCAAGAGTTTAACATTTCGGAGGGCTTTGGGAAGCAGCGATAAAATCAGCGAAACACACATTAAGAAGGAGTGTATCAAAATCAACATATGTTAACATATGTGTATCCTAAGGTCAAGACAACGCATGCCACTTTGACCCCAATGTTGACACCAGGACATTTTCTTATCGGTGAATCTCGGGGGGCATGGGCCTATGCACGCGAAGTAACGTCGTTGATTGCGCTCAACATGGCGAGCTGCCAAGGCAATCCTCGTTAGTGCACAGGTCAAGTTGACATACAGCCTCCACGCGGCGCCCCCTGGATAGCCATCACAACACCCGTTGTATGGTGAACTAATGTATGCAGCGACCTCCTCTGCCCGAGGATTTAAATAATGGGCCTGGCCTACCAGTCTGTGGGTTGTGCGTGAGGGTAACTTCCTCACCACGTAAAAATAATATAGTTCAGAAAATCCGATATGAATCGGATAAGGACGGATTAACTGTTGGCGACCCCAGCAAACGTTTAAAGGACAAACATTTTCGGTTTTACAAGTGGAATGTGAGGTCCCTTAACAGGCCACGTGCAGCCGAACAACTTGCGGAGGCGCTCACGCCCCGACAGAGGAGAAGGATGACAATATCAAGGATGACTTGTATGATCTCCTAGAGAGAACATACGATCGATGCCCCAGATATGACACCAAGATCGTTCTAGGAGATTTCAACGCTCAGCTGGGAAAGGAGGACATCTTTGCTGGAGTCATCGGTAAACACAGCCTGCACGACAACACATTCGGAAACAGACTCAGGCTGTTGGACTTCGCCTCGGGTCGAAACCTCTCTGTGGCTAGCACACGGTTCCCACACTTGGACATTCATAAAGGAACCTGGCGATCTCCTGATCAATCGACCGTCAACCAGATTGATCACGTTGCGATCGACGTCAGACACTCCCCCAGTATTCTCGATGTCCGAACCTTCCGAGGTGCAAACATTGACTCGGATCATCACCTTGTTGTAGCCAAGGTAAGAACCCAGATATCGAGAGAGCAACGGAGTCGAGAAAGTCCAAAACGGTTTGACGTCGAAAAGCTACAATCGCAGCTGATTGATGGGAACTTTGCCGAGCGAGTCTCCCGGAAACTCGCTCAAAGTTCGACGCTTCCTGCACTAAGCATAGAAGAAGAATGGAAACGTTGTCAAGAAGCCATCAAAGATGCTGCCACTGATGTGCTGGGTTTCACGTCACCACCCAGAAGGAACCCATGGTTTGACGACGAGTGCAGGCAAGCGCACGCAGCTAAACAAGATGCCTATAAGGCGACACTGCATCGAACAACGCGGGCTGTTCGTGAACTCTACGAACAGTGAAGAAGGGAAGAGCACCGGGTTCTCAGAAGGAAGAAGAAGGAGCATGAGAAGCGCGCGGTTGAGGAAATGGAAAGGTGCTTTGGCAGGAATGAAGTCCGAAAGTTTTACCGAAACGTAAAACAGCTATCCGGAGGATACAAGGTTTGGACCGAGGCCTGCCGGGACCAAAATGGACAACTAGTAGTAGAGTCGCAGTCTGTGCTGAGAATCTGGAAGGATCATTTCTGCCGACTCCTAAACGGCGATGACGACCCAAATCCCGCTGTTAGGCAGAATGTTCCACTCAATTTGGACGACGATAGACAAACATTCCGTCCCCCCGACTTAGACGAGGTGAAGATAGCAATATCCAAGCTAAAGTCGAACAAAGCTGCTGGAGCGGACGGACTGTCCGCAGAACTATTTAAAGCAGCTGGAGATGACCTGGTTGAGCGCATGCACCAGCTCATCTGTAAGATATGGTCGGAGGAAAGCATGCGCGATGAGTGGAATCTCAGCGTCGTTTGCCCGGTCCACAAAAAAGGGGACCCCTTTGACTGCACCAACTACAGAGGAATTAGTCTCCTGAACATCGCATACAAGATCCTCTCTGCCGTATTGTGTGAGCGTCTGAAACCATTTGTCCATGACCTGATAGGTCCCTATCAGTGTGGTTTCAGGCCAGGGAAGTCCACAATAGACCAGATCTTCACATTACGGCAGATCCTGGAAAAGACCCAAGAAATGCAAATTGACACTCACCACCTATTCGTCAATTTCAAGGCTGCATATGACAGTGTGCATAGAGACGAGCTATACAGTGCCATGTCTAGTTTTGGCATTCCTACCAAACTCGTCAGATTGTGTAGGATGACGATGGAGAACTTTCGCTGCTCCGTCAAGGTCGGTACCGAACTCACCGAGACCTTCAATGTCAAAAAAGGTTTTAGACAAGGCGACGCACTGTCATGTGACTTCTTTAACATCATCTTCGAGAAGATCGTGCTTAACTCACTAGTCAACACCAGAGGCACGATCTTCCAGAAGTCAGTTCAATTGCTAGCTTACGCTGATGACATTGACGTGATTGGACGAACACAGAGAGTCGTCAATAAGGCATTTGCTGGTATTGAAACGGAAGCGGCTAAAATGGGTCTGATGTATAACGAGGGAAAAACAAAGTACATGCTGTCATCAAGGAAGGACACACAACATCGACGTCTCGGACGGAGCGTCACACTAGGCAGCAGAAACTTCAAGGTAGTTAAGGACTTCATCTACCTCGGCTCCCCGGTAAACAGGAACAACAACATCAGTACCGAAATCAAACGCAGAATCACTCTTGCCAATCGCTGTTTCTTTGGACTCAAGAGGCAATTGAGTAATAAAGCCCTCTCTCGAAGGACTAAACTAGCTTTATATAACAGCTTGATCATCCCCATCCTACTATATGGCGCAGAATCTTGGACGGTAGCAAAGGCGGATGAGGAAGCCCTTAGTCTTTTCGAGAGAAAAGTTTTGCGTGCGAGTTTTGGTCCTGTTTGCGTTGATGGCATCTGGAGGAGAAGATTTAATGTACAGCGACATGCGCCTGGTCAAGCATCTACGGATACAACGCTTAAGATGGCTAGGCCATGTAGAGCGTATGGACACCACTGCTCCGGCCCGAAAAGTCTTTGAATCCTAGCCATTGGGACAACGCAGCAGAGGACGACCTAGACTAAAGTGGCGCACACAAGTGGAGTGCGCAACTGGAGACAGCTGGCGAAAGATCGTGCTGGCTGGAGAGGCATGTTGGTTGAGGCCCAGGTCCACCCCGGACTGTAGCACCACAAGAAGAAGAAGAAGAATCTCTATCTGCCCAAATCGACCCTGCATGTGGGCCGATTCCCGATGGTGGTATAAAGGTACTAATGGTGCTGTACGAGCGTCTCTGATATCTAAACGCCCAATTCATAAATTAGCTCCACTACACGTTATGAATGAAGTAAACAATGATATTGCGTCAGGGAACGTTGATGAACTGTCAATAAGCAACAGAACAAGCATATATAACACCGGCGAAAAACATCTGACGCCAGTAGATTAGATTCATTATTGCTTGACTCTGCGCTGCCCGAACTGACTGGTCTTACTCAACTAGTACTTAAAGTTGTCATAATAAAGATGTTAAGAAAAATATTGGGATTATAATCTCCAAGGCGCTGTCAGTTTCACAGTGTAAGGGATCTTTTGGTAAAACCTGGGGTCTATCACCAAAAATGGTCTATATGAATGTATACAGCAATGACAAGACTTCATCTGTCCTAAGCATCAGTCGTTTGGTGGAACAAGCTTTCATCCAGCTTCAACGAACGGTCTGTCTAGGCTGCACAGGGGCTTTTCCTCACTCATTATTATGTTATTTTGTATCGCTATAGTATCGGAAATTCATTCAAAATTCGTATTTTGCTTCCCTACAGGAAATACTCACAATCCGCTTTTGAAAATCGAAATATCGAAAAGTATTTTTTATACTGCTTAATATCGTCATCACTTGTGGATTTTCATTCGACAACTACCTTTTTTATTTATTTTTATTTATTTATTTTCTTATTAGCAATTAGTTACAAACTAAGTACTAACCTAGTGAGCCGTAGCTGCAGGAGATTATCAGCTCTAATTACTTATATATTTAGTTTGTAATGTTTAATATAAAGAAGAACTCGATTTATATTTTCTGGTGAAGTGTCACGAAGTATTTCATATGGAGTGGAATTGGATCTGACGAAATTTCTCAGTTGATCTCTTGTGGAACAGTTTGCTAGTCCGAGTAGATGGTTGATATCATACGTTGTGTTGCATAGAGGACAATTTGGTGCGCTCTGTTTGTTCAATAGGTGTTGATGGGTGTCGTTTGTATGTCCTATTCTCAAACGAATAAACTGTGAGATAGGTGATTTGGTAACTGTTTTCCAATTTGGTGTAGTTTTATTTGTATTGATGTTGGAATAGTGGTGTCTATATGTTTTCCATGATTCAAGTGATTGGTTATTAATTTTGTTCTGCATATATTTTGTTGGGTCGTATTTGCTTACGTAGTTGAATAGTAGGAGAGGGCTGTTACTGACAAGCTTTGCTTTATTGTCTGCGTATTCATTTCCCCTTATTCCGATATGACCAGGAACCCACATTATTTTTAGTCTGGCGTGAAGTTGTATGAGAAAATCTCTGATTCTATCGATAATCTCTTGTCTGTTGTTGGGATTGGCTATTGCTTTTACAACGGAGAGGCTATCTGTACAAATTATGTAAATTTCTTTTTTTCTTAGAGATGTGAGCCACTGTCTCTAGGATGGCTGCCGCCTCCACAGTGAAGATGGAAGAAGCTGCTGGTAGGATGCCTTTTTTGATGATGTTTCCATTTTCATTTGTAACAGCGAAGGAAGTACCGAAAGTTGATTTACAGCCATCAGTGAAGATAAGGTCCCAACCATTGCTTTTAGCTTCGGCCCTAACATCAAGAAATAGTTTTTTAAATGCATTGTCTGGTATAGATGACTTGCTGTATGTAGTAAGGTTCATGTTCCCTTCCCTTTCTGATTGATTGATTGCTGCGGGAGAGCCTGCCAATAGACTCAAACTCGCGACAAGCGGAGAACGAGATCCGCAGTCCTATAAGAAGGCTGCTATCTCTTCTCTGCTGCTGCGAATAGGGAAAGCTGGCAATGACGACAGCAACGCTGGATCGGAACCAACGTTTGTCACGACAAGAAGACAGGAGGTGATTGACTTAACGTTATCAAATAGATATCTTAAATCACAGACTGGAAAGTTCTGTCGGAAGTGTCCATGTCGGACTATAGATACATAGAGTTCCGAATCGAATGCGAAACCAATGTCTCGCAGAAGAGCAGGAACCCTAGGAGAACAAACTGGCCAAAGTTTAAGGAAGAGTTAGCAAATCGCACGGTGCCTCTCCCAAAACTCAGAACGAGGTGCAAGGTTGAGGTGGCAGTTCGGAACCTGAATGACACCCTAACCTAATGCTTCGAACTGACATGCCCAGTCAAAAAACACCCCTGCAGAACCCCTGTTCCGTGGTGGAACTCGGAATTGCAGAGAAAGCGCAAGGAAACCAGAAAACTTCTGAATAGGTCACTTAAGACCAATCTGGAAGAGGACTGGGACCTGTATCGATTAAAACAAAAATAATATAAAAGGCTTATTCGAGCTTCGAAAAGTGCCTCTTATAAAGATTTTTGTCGGAAAATTGAAACACTCAGTGAAACCAGCAGACTAGTGAAAGTCCTCAAAAGGGACAGAGCAGTGAGACTGGACACACTAAGAAAACCAGACGGTACCTACACCGAGTCTAAAGCTGAGACCCTCCGACTCATGATTGAGACTCATTTCCCTGGGAACCGGATCACAGTTGGCTCAAAACCAGTGCCGATTTCCGAAACTGGGGATGAGCAGACAAATTCTACTCGCAGAAGCTGGTATATTTCATCGCTCGTCGTAACCGATGAAGCCATCAAGTACGCTGTAGCGTCTTTTGATGGTTTCAAGTCACCCGGCACCGATGGCGTATATGCAGCACTGCTGCAAAAGGGCATAGACCCTATACTGCCGGCTCTGAAAAGAATTTTCACTGCCAGCCTTGCGCTGGCATACATTCCAAGTACCTGGCGTACAGTGAGGGTAGCCTTTATACCGAAAATTGGTAAAGGAGACTACTCACTCGCCAAAAACTTCAGGCCTATCAGTCTCACCTCCTTCATACTAAAATGCTTGGAGAGGCTGGTCGAACTGCACATGCGCAAAAACGCTCTGCGATCATACCTTCTATCTCAAATGCAACATGCCTAAAACTTCAAAATCTCGTCGATAGAATTGAAAGTGCACTTGACAGGAAAGACTACGCACTTGGCATTTTTATCGACATAGAGGGCGCTTTCGACAATGCGACTTTTGATGGCATGTGTAACGCGGCCAGGAATCACGGCGTAGAGGAATCATTGGGGTTGTGGATAAGAGCAATGCTAATGAACAGGACTATAATCGCGGAGGCGGAGCGTGACAAGTTTGTAATGTCAGAGGTTAACAAGGGCTGCCTCCAAGGCGGGGTCCTGTCTCCCCTCCTATGGTGCATGCTGGTTGATTCTCTGCTTTCCGTTTTGAATAGTTCTATCACCTATGCCCAGGCTTATGCAGACGATGTAGCCGTATTGGTTACCGGACCATGTCTTGCGGCCGTCAGCGCACGCGGACAGGCGGCTCTTGACACGATCGATAGCTGGTGTACCAGGAATGGGCTTTCAGTCAATCCTCTTAAAACTGAGGTTGTTCTCTTTACGAGAAGGAGAAATATGACTGGTTTGACTCCACTGGTACTTAAAGGCGTCAATATCCCACTTTCCAATGAAGCCAAATATCTAGGTGTTATCCTGGACAGTAAATTTCTCTGGAAAAGACACATTGAGACGAAAACCTTCAAGGCGCTGTCAGTCTTCTGGCAATTCAAGGGAGTTTTCGGCAAAACCTGGGGTCTATCACCCAAAAGATCCGTTTGGATCTACACGGCAATGATAAGACCACTCCTCTCTTATGCATCAGTCGTTTGGTGGAACAAGCTTTCGCGCAAATACGTGACTGCCGCTTTCACCAAGTTTCAAAAAACAGTTTGTCTCGGCTGCACAGGGGCTTTCCCCAGCACGCCTGGCTCTGCTCTTGATGCTCTGATTAATCTCCCCCCCCTTGATCTCCACATCATGGGATGTACACCCAAGGCCATCTCTCTACTAAAAAGGAATGGTCTTTGGTTCCACTCGCACTGGAGCTTTGATGACCTCGCACACCGCATCTCCTATGATACTATTCTCATGGACATGCCGTCTGATGCCAGGTCGCCAATAACATAGTTGCGACGCTTTTACAAAGGCGTGACTCTCCAGGATGCAGGGTGACTAAGTGTATGCTCCCAAACGTCTGCAAGAAATCCGCTTCTTTTCTATCTATCTATCTCTAGACAGAAACGAGTGCAGAAGACTTGTTGGCGTATTAACGGGACACTTTACCTTCGCTATGCACATGAGTCGGCTTGGGCTTAGTGATGTCACACTCTGCGACGCCTGTGGAGAAGGTGATGACACTTCAGAGCACTTTCTCTGTCAGTGTCCTGCCTTCGCTCGTATCAGGTGGCGGTTATTTGGCGCTGATGTGATGGGAACTGAAAACCTAAGTTCTATATCACAGAAGCGCATCTTGGTTTTTCTTCGGAAAACCACGAAATTACATTAAATGAAGGTTACTGCCTGGTAGTACAATGGACCAGTATTTGAGCCTGAGTGATCCAATGTAGTTGATCCCAACCTCCAACAAAAAAAAAAAAAGGTTCATGTTGACGGAGCCTTCTTTTATCGACCATGATGGGAATTTTGTTTTATATTGGCTTAATTGTTTAGTATATATATTGATCATAGGAAAGTTGACATCTCCGATCTGTCAAAGTGGAATCAAAAAATTTATCTCCGGATCAAAAATCTAAAAAGGAAAGTGTTTAAAGTGAGAAATAATTGGGAAATCATACTCACCTTATAAATTAAGAGACGGTCTACTTCAGGCAATTGAAATTAGAGTAACTTCTAACATCTAAGCTATTTTAAAGCCAAGTGAAAATTCGCATCAACAATCTAACCTACAAATGGTAAAAAGGGGAATTTCCCACATCTCTCCGGAACACCCAGGATTCAAAACACAACACCAAAGCTTGAGTGAAATTGATCCAAATCTCGCTATGGGATCTTCATCTAAGCTGAGCGTTGAGAGGATGCAAGAAATTTTACACGAAAATAACAAAAAACTTGTAGACCAATTAGCCTCAAAGTCAGATCTGCAAGATTTCTTTACACAAATAACAGCGTTAAGTTCGCGACAAGAAGAACTTGAGCAAAAAAGTGTTGTATCTGGAATAACAAAACAAACGTCTTCAAAACCAGCTCGACCGACTTGCAATGACGAGTACTGAAGCGAACCTTGTGCTTCCAAATTGAAGGGAACTTCAATAAGCATCCAAAAAGATCTACCCTTTAACGTTAGACAGCGATGAGCAAAAATGATTCCCACCATGAAAGAGCCCCGCCAAAAAGACGCATCAATAAAGATTTCTCTGCGGGAGGACAAGCTACACATTGCCAAGAAAGTCTTTACTTGGGATTCCGCGCTTGGTTTGAGGTGTGGCGAAAAAAGTGGCATCGAAATGATTCGATCTATTTTTGGTGACATTTCGTTAAATAAAAATCTTTATATCAATGAAATTAGTAGTACAAACAAAACAGTTACGAAAGAAAACACTTCTCGTAAAACTTCATATTTGATACCTAATATTAAACGCAGCAGTGATGCCAAACTTAACAAAATACCAATACACGAAAAACCTATGGGTTCTTCCACAAGCTCAAAGGCGGTTATACAAGACGCATGATGTGCCGAAGTCTACCAGAATGATTCTGAAAAAAAATTAGTTATCGAGAAAATAAAAATTTTAAGCTACAATGTGTCAGGTTTAAAAAATAAAATGAATTTTGTAAAATTGTTTAATTATGTAAAAAGTTTTGATATTTTTGTATTATTCGAAACACATCTATTAGACAATGAAGAAATTAGATTTAAGAAAATATTCTCAAACTATCAACTAATCTGGGTTCCTATCGTAAAAACTTCACATTTTGGGAGAGGAAGTGGTGGATTACTATTCGGTTTTCGCGACGACTTCGAAGGTCTGTACACGAGTGTCTTTATAAAAGCTGGCGAAATGGATGCTATTAACTTAAAACTAAATAAATTGGATGTAGTATTGGTACCTATATACTTAAACTGTAACCATTGGCAGCGTGATTTCGATAAACTCTGCAATTCACTGAACTTCTTAGATTGTTCGAATATAATGCTTATTGGAGATTTTAATGGTCGTGTAGGACTTTCGCAAAATAATTTTATATCGGAATACAATAGTACCTTGCTAAAACCGTGTCGCAAATCTAAAGACACAATTTGTGATAACAAAGGAGCAAAAATACTTGAACTTGCTGATGAGTATTACATGTCCTTGTTGAATGGTAGTTGTGAAGGAGATTCTGATGGCGAACTGACCTTTATCAGAGGAACATCAAGCTCAATAATTGATTACTGTTTTGTTTCGGGAAATTGGCACAAGCTTCTAGGCAGTTTTCAAGTAGGAAGCGAGATCTTTTCGGACCACATGCCCTTGGAAGTAACCCTTAATTGTACTGCTAACAAAAACTATACCTGCATAATACTTTTAAGGCTTCTGCCGAAATTTATCTGGAATGATCGAATACTGGATTCGTATCAGCGAAACATGAACTCGAAGCTTATGGAACTTTGCACACTGCGTTATACACCAAATATAGAAACTCTAACGGAAATAATAAAGAAATCTATACCGCAACAGAAAGATTTAAAAACACATACAATATATAAGCAAAAATGGTATGATTCTGATTGCGCGAAAGCAAGAAACAAGTCCTTTAAATTCCTCAAACTTCTTAGATCGAACAACTCCAATATTTTTAAAGCTCTCTATCAAGATGCCAACATGGAATATAAGAGCATTTGTTACTTAAAAAAAGTAGCCTTTGAGCAACAAAACATTGCGCTCATAAACACCTCTAAATCTCCTGCTCAGTTCTGGAAAGCTGTCAAATACCTTAATGGTTACACGTCTAACATCTCTGTAACTCTTAAAGCCACGCAACTCAGGAATTATTTTAATAAACTTCTTAATGCTCCATTAACCTCTCCGTTATTTCAATATGCAGCCCCTATGCTCTTAGACGAAAAGTTAGATTCTGCATTTACCCTAGAAGAAATCAAAGAAGTAATAAGCAACTCAAAAACAAGTAAAGCACCTAGTATTGATCGCATCCCGTTTGAGTTCTATAAAAGTTGCACTTATGAATTTATGAATTTTCTCACAATCGAATTTAACCGATATATTCAGAAAAGCAATAATTTTTCCTCTACACAAAAAAGGTGATTACAGGGACCCGAAGAACTAGAGAGGAATCACATTTTTAAACACCTCTGCCAAGCTGTTTGCCTCATTAATTTACAAAAGATTGCATGATTGGGTTCAAGAACATAACATCCTTAAAGAATTTCAAGCTGGATTTAGAAAAAGTTATTCTACAATCGACCAGTTATTCTGCTTAACAAACATTGCCGAAACATATAAGAGAAAGAAAAAAAAGTTGTACGCCTTTTTCGTAGATTTTCAAGCAGCGTTTGATTCAATACCACGTGAAGCACTCTTTTTCAAGCTTTCGAAAATCGGCGCATCAAGCAAAGTAATAAGAATTCTGAGAGCCTTGTATGAGAACAATACTGCACATATATGGGATGGAGACTTAATTTCCGACGAGTTTGAATCTTCAATGGGTGTTAAACAAGGCTGTACTCTAAGTGCACTACTTTTTATACTATACATCAATGATATAACAGATGATGTCAAAGGTGGAATAAGATTCAACGATGTATCCATTCCCGCGCTGATGTATGCTGATGATATCATCTTTCTGTGTGACCAAGGTATGCAATTAATGATAGACAGGATTAACGATTTCTGTAAAAATTGGAATCTGACTATAAACCTTGGTAAATCGAAAATGAAGATATTCAGAAAGGCAGGGGGACGCGTCTCATCTTTGGAAAAGTGGAAGTTGGACGGGGAAGAAATTGAGGTAGTATCCAGATACAAATACCTAGGTATCCTAATATCATCCTCTAAAAACTTGAAACCACACTTTGAGGAAAAATTAGCTGTTGCTAAAAGAGCTACCTGTTCGATTTGGGAACGTTGCTTCAAAAATAAATATGTATCGAAAAGTGCAAAACAAACTTTATTCCACTCAACTGCAGCTTCAATAATGCTCTACGGAGCTCAGGTATGGGGCTACAAAGGCTATGATGGTGTGGAAAAATTCCTTCGCTACTTTTTGAAGAAGATCTTTCGGTTACCAAAAAATACCCCCAACTATATGCTACATATTGAAACAGGAACTCCTCCGTTGCTCTTGTATACCATCAAAATGCACTTCAACTATGTTTTAAAAATACTACAGATGAGCGAATGCAGATTACCAAACGTAGTTTTAAGAAGTATAATTAGAACAAACGGATACATTTGCGAGGAATGGAAAAAACAGCTTCTGAATGCGGTCTAAATCTGTCTATTGAGGCGGACGAGCCTCCTCATCTTTTAAGAAAAAAATTTAACTCTGTTTTGGAGAATTTTGGTAGACACACATATGACAAATATGTCGAAGAAGCTGAATCTTCACTGTTTAGGAACTACTACAGCAAACTAAACCATTTTTTAAATGAAAAAACATACTTCCTTGACAGTCACTCAATCGAAAAAATAAGCACAATTTTTAAACTGAGAGGAGAACTCGTTCAGTTAAACTTTATCCCCCAGAGACCAGATTTACCAATTCTTTGTAACCTATGTAACATGAGGAAGAGAGAAGACATCTTACATTTTATTGGTGTTTGTCCGATTCTAAAAGAATTTCGACAAGCAATTTTCGAAAAACTTGTTTTAGACGAATATGAAGTAACGTGCATCTTAAATGGAGAAAAGGGATGGAAGGCCTTATACGATTATTCAGTAGCAGCACTTTGTTATAGAAAACGTATCATAGATGGAGATTTTTAATGTAAAACGTATGCATGTATTTTGTCAACCTGGTAGACGGCCATAGGCCAAACCATAAATGACTTAGGTTAAACTTTACATTGTAAAACATTTATTGAAAATAAAAGTCAAACTAACTAACTAACTATATTGATCGTAGTGCGCGGGCAATGGCTGAGTCATTTCGGCGGGGAGTGTTTCTCTTTAATAACAATGCCACATCTTTGTCAATCAATGAGTCATGCGAGCAAAGGAGTTTAATGGCTATTTTGGCGGTTGTTTGAGTGTATCGCTCTTCTATGCTTGGTAGACCAGCTTTCACAAGGATATTTTTAATCGGGCTTGTTGGGAAGGCATTCAGACTGCGTCTGATGGCATGATGATAAGATGGGTTGATGATGCTGAGTGTGGTTTTGGGGGAATTACCATATATATATAGAGCGTAATCTATTTTACTGAGTATTAAGGATTTAGTGATATTACAAAGTGTTGATACAAGGGTATTAAAATTCTTTTTACTTAGATATTTTACAATATTTACTCTTGCAGCTAGGGTTTGCTTAAGTTTTGTACAATGGTCCTTCCAATTAAATCTATTATTAAATGTAAGTCCTAAGATTGATAATGATCTAACATTTTCTATATTAACATTATTTATATTTACTGCTACGTCATTACAGTTATTTTTTCGACACATATGCATTATTTTACATTTGTCAGGAGCTAAAATAGCCCCTGAGTATATCGACCATTCTTGTATGTCTTTTACAATATTTTCTAGTAATGTTTTCGTAGTGGCTACATCATTATACTTACACAAAATGTAGAGGTCATCAGCATATATGCAGTGGCATAATTTAGGATGTGAAACAATAATGAGACTAAGTTCATCGAAGGCTACTATGAATAAAATGGTTGAAAGGGGAGATCCTTGGGGGATACCGTTGAAAAGCGGTACTGTAGAGGAGAAGAGGTTGTTATTCTTTACATTAATTTTTCTATTTATTAAGAAAGATTTGATGTATTGGAACATCCTGGGTCCGATTTTCCAACTTCTTAATTTGTTAATCACTAAGTGTATACCGATTTTGTCAAACGCTTTTTCAAAGTCTAAAGAGAGGATGGAGACGTGGTTCCGGCTCGATAGTGCTTTAGAGACGTAATGGTCGATATATAATAGAGCATCACTGCAACCTTTCTTGAGTTTAAATCCGACCTGGTTAGGGTTAATGAGTTTATTTCTCTCTATGTACCATAATAACCGTTTGGCGACAATTTTATCTAAGGGTTTGGATAAGCACGAGATGAGAGAAATAGGGCGGAAACTGTTAATTAAGTTAGAAGTTTTATTTGGTTTACGGATTGGGACAACGGTGGCAGTTTTCCATTGTTGGGGGATGATACCTGTTTGTAGAATGTTATTATATAATTGTATAAGTCTCAATTTAGCAGGGTGGCACAGATTTTTTATCATTGGATATGATACTCTGCCTCTAGAGGGGGTTTTGCCTTTTAAGTTGGCTATACAAGATTCAAATTCCAAGGGTGTGATGGGTGCTTCAATGATATTAGAGAGAGAGAGCGGCTGTTTTATATTCCCTAAAGCCGACAGGGAAATTTGTATCCTTTGAATTATTTGACCAGGTGGAGGCAAAGTGATTGCTAATATCTGACGGGTTAGTCAAAAATGCTTGAGGGGATTCAATGGATGATATAAACATGGGGGATGAGTCACCGGTTAGATTCCGAATTTTGTTCCAAATATATTTTGGTGAGGATTGTGGGGAGAGGGAACTGGTAAGTTGTTGTAAAGAGAGCACTTTGCTCTGTTTTAACTCTCGACGAAAGTTGGCATTTGCTTTTTTATAGGTTATTAGGTAATTTAGATTGCCATATTTTTAATATATTTGCCAAGCCTTCATTTTTTCTTTTCGTAGAGTGCTAAGTTCTCTATTCCACCGTGGGACTGAAGGCTTTTTTTAAGTACATTATTAGTTTGAGGAATTGCTATGTTTGCTGCTGTATGTATTGCTTTTAATACTGAGGCACCCTCTTTATTTATATTTGGCGATGGTGGCTTAATCGAAAAGTAATCTAAGATGATTTTGTTGCAACAAAACCAGATTTTAAATTTTGGACTTCTGGGGATATCAGAACCCACTGTACCAGTATTTATTTTGGAAATAATAGGAAAACGGTCACTATTCCAGAGATCGTTTAATAGTCGCAATGATATTTTTGGCGTTAGTTCTATAGAACATAGCGTTATATCGATATGTGTGAGTATGTTGTGGGTGGAGAGGTGCGTGGGGAGCCATCATTGAGAACCATGAGATTTGATTCCACAATGAAGTCTTCCCATATTGCCCCTTTTGTGCTTGTTTTGTTGGAACCCCACAGGACGCTCCAAGCATTAATATCCCCAGTGATGTTTTGTTGAAACCCCACAGGACACTCCAAGCATTAATATCCCCAGTGATGATATTATATGATATTATCAATGCTTTGGGTTTGTGGGGGCTTAGAAGAAGCCGATGGGTTATTGTCTGGGATGGGGTTATTTGCCTGGGATTTTGCTGCGAATGAGAAGGCCGAATTTAGGGAGTTGGAGGAAAGTTGCGAGTTGTATATGCTTGTGGCTTCGCCCAACTGTTCGCATTTTTTCCATGTGTGTCCTAAAAGCTGGCAGTTTAGGCACCTCATAGGGTTAGGGACGTACTCTTTTACTTTTGCTTTATACCAACCAATTTCGACGGAGTCGGGTGGTTGATATAAGTCAAAAGTAAACAACATCAAACCGGATGGGACTGATTCACTCTTGTCTTTTTTTTCCTTATTATTATTATTACTTTTCTTTTTGGGGAATTTGAAAACCCTAGTCACATTTTGGGACTTCATCTCTTGAACGATTTCCTCTTCTAGAACATTGATAAGGCATGGTGCGAACACTATGCCCTTTGAGGAATTAAGGTGTTCATGGAGTTTCGCATACAGGCACTTGATTTGCTATGACTGAAATTGATGTGGATTTCTGTGCCGATTTAGCGTTTCTGGCAAGAATGAGAAGTCCTCCTTCTCGCAATAGAGTAACTCTTTCGTACTCAGTGCTTATAGCGTCTATGCACTTTCTCAAGATGAAGACACTTAGTGAAGACAGTGGTTTGGTTGCATCTTTAGAGGTTATGATCACAAATTTCGGGTTTTTGTTGCTTGATATTGATGGTAGGGTAGGGAAGTCTACAAGGTCTATAGCGACAGTTTTTTGTCTTTTGGAGGGGGGATTGTAGGTGGTATTTCGGAGAATATATTAAACCTATTCCAGTTTGATTTGGACCCCATTGGGGGGGAGGGGTTATGTATATATATATATATATATATATATATATATATATATATATATATATATATATACGGGAGAAATCACTATGGGTCTGTCAACGAAGTGCACGCTACGAGAGTCAGACAGCGACTGAACTACCTTTTTATTTTTTGACTGATAAATGGCTTTTCCGTGCAACTCTACCATTCAATCCAGCTTTTCGCAAAACCCTTCGAATTATTTCTGCATTACATTTGATGTTTGAATGTTCTTCTACCATATCACGCAGCTTTGGCGTACTCAGCCTTGTGTTTTTTTTTTGGATTTGTTGGTGATTTAGCGCTCATTATAAGAGGTTAATTGTTTCATTGGACTAATTATTGGCATTCTCCTTGCTGTACCTCATAACTACGTTTCTTACAGTCTCTCGAGCTTTGTTTACTACTTTAGCAGTTGTTCTTTGATTTTTTCCATTTTTATAATGTTTAATAACAAACTTTCGGATCTCAATATAAGAGTGGCGCCCCATTGCGAGTATACTTTGTGAATGAAAACGTTCTAACTTTATCTTAGAGCAATTTATAAAGTTGTTGTAAATGTAATGTAAAGTTGTAAATCGGGATCACAAGAAAAACTGAAAAGAAAATCACTACGAAGATATTGAAGGTACCGTTATTAAGTGTAATAATTTTAATTGGGTCATTTTTACTGCGTGGTAAAATGTAATATTGTTAGTTTCTTTTCTATGTTTCTTTTTTTACAAAAGGTACTTCCTTGTTTCAGTTTGTTACAATAATAAATAAGTCAAGTATTAACAAACAAATATTCGAGGAAGAGAGAAGACATCTTACATTTTATTGGTGTTTGTCCGATTCTAAAAGAATTTCGACTAGCAATTTTCGAAAAACTTGTTTTAGACGAATATGAAGTAACGTGCATCTTAAATGGAGAAAAGGGATGGAAGGCCTTATACGATTATTCAGTAGCAGCACTTTGTTATAGAAAACGTATCATAGATGGAGATTTTTAATGTAAAACGTATGCATGTATTTTGTCAACCTGGTAGACGGCCATAGGCCAAACCATAAATGACTTAGGTTAAACTTTACATTGTAAAACATTTATTGAAAATAAAAGTCAAACTAACTAACTAACTATATTGATCGTAGTGCGCGGGCAATGGCTGAGTCATTTCGGCGGGGAGTGTTTCTCTTTAATAACAATGCCACATCTTTGTCAATCAATGAGTCATGCGAGCAAAGGAGTTTAATGGCTATTTTGGCGGTTGTTTGAGTGTATCGCTCTTCTATGCTTGGTAGACCAGCTTTCACAAGGATATTTTTAATCGGGCTTGTTGGGAAGGCATTCAGACTGCGTCTGATGGCATGATGATAAGATGGGTTGATGATGCTGAGTGTGGTTTTGGGGGAATTACCATATATATATAGAGCGTAATCTATTTTACTGAGTATTAAGGATTTAGTGATATTACAAAGTGTTGATACAAGGGTATTAAAATTCTTTTTACTTAGATATTTTACAATATTTACTCTTGCAGCTAGGGTTTGCTTAAGTTTTGTACAATGGTCCTTCCAATTAAATCTATTATTAAATGTAAGTCCTAAGATTGATAATGATCTAACATTTTCTATATTAACATTATTTATATTTACTGCTACGTCATTACAGTTATTTTTTCGACACATATGCATTATTTTACATTTGTCAGGAGCTAAAATAGCCCCTGAGTATATCGACCATTCTTGTATGTCTTTTACAATATTTTCTAGTAATGTTTTCGTAGTGGCTACATCATTATACTTACACAAAATGTAGAGGTCATCAGCATATATGCAGTGGCATAATTTAGGATGTGAAACAATAATGAGACTAAGTTCATCGAAGGCTACTATGAATAAAATGGTTGAAAGGGGAGATCCTTGGGGGATACCGTTGAAAAGCGGTACTGTAGAGGAGAAGAGGTTGTTATTCTTTACATTAATTTTTCTATTTATTAAGAAAGATTTGATGTATTGGAACATCCTGGGTCCGATTTTCCAACTTCTTAATTTGTTAATCACTAAGTGTATACCGATTTTGTCAAACGCTTTTTCAAAGTCTAAAGAGAGGATGGAGACGTGGTTCCGGCTCGATAGTGCTTTAGAGACGTAATGGTCGATATATAATAGAGCATCACTGCAACCTTTCTTGAGTTTAAATCCGACCTGGTTAGGGTTAATGAGTTTATTTCTCTCTATGTACCATAATAACCGTTTGGCGACAATTTTATCTAAGGGTTTGGATAAGCACGAGATGAGAGAAATAGGGCGGAAACTGTTAATTAAGTTAGAAGTTTTATTTGGTTTACGGATTGGGACAACGGTGGCAGTTTTCCATTGTTGGGGGATGATACCTGTTTGTAGAATGTTATTATATAATTGTATAAGTCTCAATTTAGCAGGGTGGCACAGATTTTTTATCATTGGATATGATACTCTGCCTCTAGAGGGGGTTTTGCCTTTTAAGTTGGCTATACAAGATTCAAATTCCAAGGGTGTGATGGGTGCTTCAATGATATTAGAGAGAGAGAGCGGCTGTTTTATATTCCCTAAAGCCGACAGGGAAATTTGTATCCTTTGAATTATTTGACCAGGTGGAGGCAAAGTGATTGCTAATATCTGACGGGTTAGTCAAAAATGCTTGAGGGGATTCAATGGATGATATAAACATGGGGGATGAGTCACCGGTTAGATTCCGAATTTTGTTCCAAATATATTTTGGTGAGGATTGTGGGGAGAGGGAACTGGTAAGTTGTTGTAAAGAGAGCACTTTGCTCTGTTTTAACTCTCGACGAAAGTTGGCATTTGCTTTTTTATAGGTTATTAGGTAATTTAGATTGCCATATTTTTAATATATTTGCCAAGCCTTCATTTTTTCTTTTCGTAGAGTGCTAAGTTCTCTATTCCACCGTGGGACTGAAGGCTTTTTTTAAGTACATTATTAGTTTGAGGAATTGCTATGTTTGCTGCTGTATGTATTGCTTTTAATACTGAGGCACCCTCTTTATTTATATTTGGCGATGGTGGCTTAATCGAAAAGTAATCTAAGATGATTTTGTTGCAACAAAACCAGATTTTAAATTTTGGACTTCTGGGGATATCAGAACCCACTGTACCAGTATTTATTTTGGAAATAATAGGAAAACGGTCACTATTCCAGAGATCGTTTAATAGTCGCAATGATATTTTTGGCGTTAGTTCTATAGAACATAGCGTTATATCGATATGTGTGAGTATGTTGTGGGTGGAGAGGTGCGTGGGGAGCCATCATTGAGAACCATGAGATTTGATTCCACAATGAAGTCTTCCCATATTGCCCCTTTTGTGCTTGTTTTGTTGGAACCCCACAGGACGCTCCAAGCATTAATATCCCCAGTGATGTTTTGTTGAAACCCCACAGGACACTCCAAGCATTAATATCCCCAGTGATGATATTATATGATATTATCAATGCTTTGGGTTTGTGGGGGCTTAGAAGAAGCCGATGGGTTATTGTCTGGGATGGGGTTATTTGCCTGGGATTTTGCTGCGAATGAGAAGGCCGAATTTAGGGAGTTGGAGGAAAGTTGCGAGTTGTATATGCTTGTGGCTTCGCCCAACTGTTCGCATTTTTTCCATGTGTGTCCTAAAAGCTGGCAGTTTAGGCACCTCATAGGGTTAGGGACGTACTCTTTTACTTTTGCTTTATACCAACCAATTTCGACGGAGTCGGGTGGTTGATATAAGTCAAAAGTAAACAACATCAAACCGGATGGGACTGATTCACTCTTGTCTTTTTTTTCCTTATTATTATTATTACTTTTCTTTTTGGGGAATTTGAAAACCCTAGTCACATTTTGGGACTTCATCTCTTGAACGATTTCCTCTTCTAGAACATTGATAAGGCATGGTGCGAACACTATGCCCTTTGAGGAATTAAGGTGTTCATGGAGTTTCGCATACAGGCACTTGATTTGCTATGACTGAAATTGATGTGGATTTCTGTGCCGATTTAGCGTTTCTGGCAAGAATGAGAAGTCCTCCTTCTCGCAATAGAGTAACTCTTTCGTACTCAGTGCTTATAGCGTCTATGCACTTTCTCAAGATGAAGACACTTAGTGAAGACAGTGGTTTGGTTGCATCTTTAGAGGTTATGATCACAAATTTCGGGTTTTTGTTGCTTGATATTGATGGTAGGGTAGGGAAGTCTACAAGGTCTATAGCGACAGTTTTTTGTCTTTTGGAGGGGGGATTGTAGGTGGTATTTCGGAGAATATATTAAACCTATTCCAGTTTGATTTGGACCCCATTGGGGGGGAGGGGTTATGTATATATATATATATATATATATATATATATATATATATATATATATATATATACGGGAGAAATCACTATGGGTCTGTCAACGAAGTGCACGCTACGAGAGTCAGACAGCGACTGAACTACCTTTTTATTTTTTGACTGATAAATGGCTTTTCCGTGCAACTCTACCATTCAATCCAGCTTTTCGCAAAACCCTTCGAATTATTTCTGCATTACATTTGATGTTTGAATGTTCTTCTACCATATCACGCAGCTTTGGCGTACTCAGCCTTGTGTTTTTTTTTGGATTTGTTGGTGATTTAGCGCTCATTATAAGAGGTTAATTGTTTCATTGGACTAATTATTGGCATTCTCCTTGCTGTACCTCATAACTACGTTTCTTACAGTCTCTCGAGCTTTGTTTACTACTTTAGCAGTTGTTCTTTGATTTTTTCCATTTTTATAATGTTTAATAACAAACTTTCGGATCTCAATATAAGAGTGGCGCCCCATTGCGAGTATACTTTGTGAATGAAAACGTTCTAACTTTATCTTAGAGCAATTTATAAAGTTGTTGTAAATGTAATGTAAAGTTGTAAATCGGGATCACAAGAAAAACTGAAAAGAAAATCACTACGAAGATATTGAAGGTACCGTTATTAAGTGTAATAATTTTAATTGGGTCATTTTTACTGCGTGGTAAAATGTAATATTGTTAGTTTCTTTTCTATGTTTCTTTTTTTACAAAAGGTACTTCCTTGTTTCAGTTTGTTACAATAATAAATAAGTCAAGTATTAACAAACAAATATTCGTTGTCGTTTTTTTAACAATTTTGTATATATTTCGTAATAAATATCATTTTTTCAACTGTGGGTCATTTTCACTGTGAGTCACTGTACTTTGTTAGCGGATTGTGTTTGTGTCGTTAGTTTATTCTTTTGTTTTCCACGAGAGGCTCATACAATTTTGATATTTTTGGAGGATTAAATAAACAATTGAACATGTAACTACATTTTTTATTTGAAATGCATTCTTTTGTTTGAAGTTCATAAGGGACATTTTTTTTACAAGGATTGAAAAGATATTTCCTTTCCTTTCAATCCTTGAAACGGGAACAAAATTACACCTTGGACACAAGACTGAAATCTCGCCACCTTTGGACGCGTATGGTCTTTTTTCAAAAGCCATGCAAAGTCCAAACTAAGATCCAACGGAAGCAGGATACAAGATACTGGTAGAGGTCCCACCAACTGTGTACCGTTAATACCCCTTAAAGAAAAGGTGGTTAAACTGTTAAATTTAAATACAGCGGTACAAAGAATGCAATCACACCTATTCCGCTTGTCGTTTAACGACATGTCACTAAACGTTTTCGTTTTGCGTTAAGTAGCAAAAAAAAGTCATTTTAGTTCTGTGGAACGTAATTTTTTTCCTACTCATATCATCATTTGGTACTACGCTTTACGATTTAGTGCCATAAAACGACTACTTAAACGCCAGAATCAGGCGTTTAGGATTTTGTCAACGACTTCAAATGAGAATTAGTTTAAAATGTAAGTACGGTTTGTTCTTTTTCTTTATGTAATTACAGTGTTTAATATTTTTGTAGGATAAAAATGTCGAACCAAATTCAAAAAAAGCTTTTGGTGGGGATGATGGAACAAAATGCCACTTAACTCAAAAGGAGAGTCCCTCAAAGTTCTGACATCAAAATGGGTTCGATAGAAGTAGCTTCAAAGTTAAATAGTTTAGGACCACCAATCAGAACTCATAAGGAAGTGCAGAAGGTATGCATAGACAAATTTATGCACTTGTTTACTTTATTTTTTAACTCATTATGTAGGTTTTGTACGAAGTTAAATTGAAAATGAAAAAGAAGCTCACATTTAATAAGAAAAAGTGTGAGGCAACAGGAGGAAAACCGCTTAAGAAAAAATCTCTTAACTTATTCATAGCAATATCATCATTGTTGACATTTCGCTACAGTCATTGTGTTCCTGGTGTTAATTTCTGCCAACAGTGGGGAGTCGGATTTGTGGTGTAAGTATATATTGGGGAGAGCTGCACAAACATTAACAATTTTAGTTGCCTTCTGCGGTGTATAGTGCAATTCCCTAGCAGCGAGAAGGTATCAAAAACGGTTTTTAACTACACCAATTATTCTCTCAACTATATTACGGGCTTTTGCATACTTCGTATTGACTCGTTTTTCAACGCTATTGTCCGCTGCGAGTCTGTACGGAGTCATCAGAAAAGGTGCAAGACAATATCCGACATCGCCTATAAATTTCAAATCAAAAATATTTCTTAGTGCAATACTTTTTTAAGCAAATACTAACTTAAAAGACGAGTATTTCTTTCTCCTTCATCGAAGTTACGCTTCAGCATTCCTCGAAGTCAGCTGGAACTCCAAACATGAGAGTCGTGACTTGCTCCAGCATGTCTTGCATCGATGAACCGGATATCGTTGAAGAAGTTCGTTCAATAGGAAAGCTTGTTAACTCTGAAGTACGTTCTAAAGCTGTATAAAAAGAACTTATTAAGTTATTTAAAAGGATATTGTTTGAGATTGATTACATTACATAATTAGATTTCTAATTACTTATCTACTTTGCCCACTTTATTGTTAATTTGAAATTGTTCATATTCCTCATGTGTTCTTCTATTGATTTGTAACATTTGAAATTTGCACATGGAAAAATTTGAATGTGCTTTACTATATAAGCAATAAACCCCTCTTTCGCTCATCACTTTGCAGAGAGCGTGGGTGGTGGAACACTGCACTCCGCTCATACAGTGATCGTTGTTTCTAGGCCACTTGGATCGAAATCATCACAGCTGTGAACGAGCAGTAGAGTATCCAGTTTTGCACTTTGTACTGTAATGAAGATGGGGAGAGAGAAGAAAAAAGCTTCTCAAATATCGCCGTTCGGAGTCGGCAAAAAACTGTAGGTCCCTTCTACCGTTCGAGAACAGTAGCTCGCACAACAAGAGTAGTTGTGGCTCATGGCCACAGTTTTTTGGGACTCAAAGGGAATCTTGATCATTGAGTACAAAAAAAAAAAAAAAAATATGAAACCATCATCACATCCTAAGCTTCCAGTTTGCATAATTTGCGGGAAATGAAAAAGAAAAGACGAGGTAAACTCGATGTGGGTGTGGTGCTTCTTCATGACAACGCTCCTGTTCACACGGCGCGAGTTTCCAAGGCTACTGCCCCAAATTTTGGTTTTGAAGAAATCCAACAGCCACCTTATAGTCCAGATCTTATATGTGCATGAGTTTTTTTTTTGTTGGAATTGGGATGATTCCTGTGCTGAATATTATTAACTTAGTATACGAATGAATATTATTAACTTAGTAGCCATCACAACACCCGTTGTATGGTGAACTAATGTATGCAGCGACCCCCTCTGCCCGAGGATTTAAATAATGGGCCTGGTCTACCAGTCTGTGGGTTGTGCGTGAGGGTAACTTCCTTACCACGTAAAAATAAAATAGTTCAGAAAAACCGATATGCCTCGGATAAGGAAGGATTAACTGTTGACGACCCCAGCAAACGTTTTAAGGACAACGATTTTCGGTTTTGCACGTGGAATGTGAGGTCCCTTAACAGGCCTCGTGCAGCCGAACAACTTGCGGAGGCCCTTGACAGCTACAAAGCTGACATAACCGCCATCCAGGAAGTGCGATGGGATGGACCTGGCATAAATGCGATGAACAACTGCGATATCTACTACAGCAATTGCTATACAGAGAGAAGGCAGCGCTTATTCGGATGCGGATTTGTTGTTCGAGGCAGACTTAGGCAAAAAGTCTTGAGCTACGGCCCAGTCAGCGAGCGAATCATTACAATCCGCATCAAGGCTAAATTCGGGAACATCAGCCTAATATGCGCTCACGCCCCGACAGAGGAGAAGGATGACAACATCAAGGATGACAACATCAAGGATGACAACATCAAGGATGACTTCTATGATCTCCTAGAAAGAACATATGATCGATGACCCAGCTATGACACCAAGATCGTTCTAGGAGATTTCAACGCTCAGCTGGGAAAGGAGGACATCTTTGCTGGAGTCATCGGTAAATACAGCCTGCACGACAACACATTCGGAAACGGACTCAGGCTGTTGGACTTCGCCTCGGGGCGAAACCTCTCTGTGGCTAGCATGCGGTTCCCACAACTGAACATTCACAAAGGAACCTGGCGATCTCCTGATCAATCAACCGTCAACCAGATTGATCACGTTGCGATCGACGTCAGACACTCCTCCAGTATTCTCGATGTCCGAACCTTCCGGGGTGCAAACATTGACTCGGATCATCACCTTGTTGTAGCCAAGGTAAGAACCCGGATATCGAGAGAGCAACGGAGTCGAGAAAGACCAAAACGGTTTGACGTCGGAGAAAAGCATGCCCGATGAGTGGAATCTCAGCGTCGTTTGCCCGGTCCACAAAAAAGGAGACCCCTTTGACTGCGCCAACTACAGAGGGATTAGTCTCCTGAACATCGCATACAAGATCCTCTCTGCCGTATTGTGTGAGCGTCTAAAACCATTTGTCCATGACCTGATAGGTCCCTATCAGTGTGGTTTCAGGCCAGGGAAGTCCACAATAGACCAGATCTTCACATTACGGCAGATCCTGGAAAAGACCCAAAAAATGCAAATTGACACTCATTACCTATTCGTCAATTTCAAGGCTGCATATGACAGTGTGCATAGAGACGAGCTATACAGTGCCATGTCTAGTTTTGGCATTCCTACCAAACTCGTCAGATTGTGTAGGATGACGATGGAGAACTTTCGCTGCTCCGTCAAGGTCGGTACCGAATTCACCGAGACCTTCAATGTCAAAAAAGGTTTTAGACAAGGCGACGCACTGTCATGTGACTTCTTTAACATCATCCTCGAGAAGATCGTGCGAAACTTACAAGTCAACACCAGAGGCACGATCTTCCAGAAGGCAGTTCAATTGCTAGCTTACGCTGATGACATTGACGTGATTGGACGAACACAGCGAGCCGTCAATGAGGCGTTTGCTGGCATTGAAGCGGAAGCGGCTAAAATGGGTCTTGCGGTAAATGAGGGCAAAACGAAGTACATGCTGTCATCAAGGAAGGACACACAACATCGACGTCTCGGACGGAGCGTCACACTAGGCAGCAGGAACTTCGAGGTAGTTAAGGACTTCGTCTACCTCGGCTCCGCGGTAAACAGGGACAACAACATCAGTACCGAAATCAAACGCAGAATCACTCTTGCCAACCGCTGTTTCTTTGGGCTCAAGAGGCAATTGAGTAATAAAGCCCAGCTTGATCATCCCCGTCCTACTATATGGCGCAGAATCTTGGACGTTAGCCAAGGCGAATGAGGAAGCCCTTAGTCTTTTCGAGAGAAAAGTTTTGCGTGCGATTTTTGGTCCTGTTTGCGTTGATGGCATCTGGAGGAGAAGATTCAACCACGAACTGTATGGGCGGTACGGCGGCATGAGCCAAGTCAAGCGTCTACGGATACAACGCTTAAGGTGCCTAGACCATGTAGAGCGTATGGACAGAACTGCTCCGGCCCAAAAAGTCTTTGAATCCGAGCCATTGGGACAACGCAACAGAGGACGGCCTAGACTGAAGTGGCGCACACAAGTGGAGAAAGACCTCAACCAACTTGGAGTGCGCAACTGGAGACAGCTGGCGAAAGATCGTGCTGGCTGGAGAGGCATGTTGGTTGAGGCCCAGGTCCACCCCGGACTGTAGCGCCACAAGAAGAAGAAGAAGTATACGAAACATCGAGAATGGTTTCATTGTTTTATACAACTTTTTATAAAACTGTTTACATTTTTTACTCGTAGTGGCTAAGAAGTTATCTGATATTTTCTAAATTATGGGAATGAATGTATTAAAAATGGAACGTGATCATGCACAGGGACTAATAATGCGTGCCTTCCTTGATAATGTGGATGAATCCACCTCAAGTGAGCTGTTGGAGATAAAATTGGCAAAATTGGATGAGGCGTGGACAGAATTTTCTTCGTTGCATTCGGATTTGACGAGTTCGAGAATGAGTTTGCTTGATCCAAAAAAAGTACTGCGCTATTCACTCCGAGATAACGAAATTAATTCGACAAAAAACGAAGCACGGACAGTTTTAATAGTCCGTCGGTTTTGAAACGTTTAGCCGAACTACAATCGTCATTCCTTAAGACTCTTGATACTAGTTCATGCGGTACTAGTTCAAACGTGAGTTTGCCAAAAATAACTATGCCTCTATTTCCAGGTGGTTATAAAGATCGGCCGTGTTTTAAAGATTTATTTTTCTGTGCTGTCGATAATAAATTACATCTTACAGAAACGCAAACATTTCATTATCCCAAGTGAACAACGCGGCGAATTTTGTAAACCATATCCCAATCTCGAATGCGATTATCTGGAACCCTCGGCAAGGCTTGAAATAATAGTGCAGTCGTTTGTACAAAACATTTTTTCATTACCGTCAATGAGTGTTTCGAATGTGCATGTGCTCCGAAAAATAACAGATGGGGCTGAAGAAGTGATAAGGGGATTAAACGCATAAGGTCAAATTTCTCGTGATCCTTGGTTGATTTACCTTCTTTTAACAAAACTCGATCAGGACACAAAACAAGCATAGGCAGAAGAAGTAGGATCTTGCCATGATCATTCTATACCTGATTTGATTACATTCCTTGAATTACGATGTAACGCACTCGAAGTGTGTCTGTATCAATTGTACGGTAGCATCGCGGTCAAAACAACCCAATTCAACTCGTGCTCATGCAGTTGTATCATCTGATTGACACTCACACTCTTATGCAATGTGTAAAGAAGACCATTTTGTGTCTCAGTGTCCCAAATTTGCAAGATTGAAGCGCGTAAATCATTCGTAAAAGGTTCGTTTTAACTGTCTTAGAAGCGCTCATTCGGGTAATAAGTGCAAATCAGTGATTCGTTGTCGCATCTGTAAGGCTCAGCATCATTTGCTCGTTCATCAGGATAATACAAAAAACATTGCTGTTCAATGAAGAGCTGAAGAGCATTTTCAGAAATCATTCTCTCGGGCAATGGATGGTTCAGCCAAAGATTCGAATGGACAATCGCTAAACAACCATACAACGATATTCAATTGGTTTTCGGCAATACCGGTATGTTTTTACAGCTGATATTGTTAAAATGTGTAAGCAAGACTTAGACTACCAACGAATAGTATGGCGCGAAAGTTCAAAAGATGAAATTAAATATTTTCCGTTGAAAACCGTCACATAAGGCACTGCATCTGCTCCCTTTTTATCTGTTCGCGAACTAAAGCAAATAACAGAGGATTATAAATATAAATATCCTTATGGAACGCGAATTCTGCTAAATGACGTATATGTGGACGATGTGACGATGGGAACTAATTCTATAAAAATATTGCTTGATTTTCAGTCCGACTTAGTAGCATTACTATACTAAAGCGAATCTGCAACTCCGTAATTGAAGCTCAAATTGCTGGGCTCTGCTTGCTAAACAGTCACCAGAAGATTGTAAATATTCATTTGTCGGTTCAGAGCAGTCAGAGTCATTTATAAAAGTCTTAGATATGTACTGGAATCCTTCGAGGGATGTTTTTTAATATCGGATGGTAAAATTGAGCCCATGCACATACCCAACAAGGCGAATATTGTTGTCTGAAATCTTGCGTATTTTCGACCCGCTTGTTTTTTGGCCCCTTTAACCTTACTATTTAAATTGATGTTTCAACAACTCTGGTTATCTAGGTTAAAGTGCAGCTGGGATGATCCATTGCCCCAGGAGCTCTAAAAAATGGACAATTTACGTCGCCAACTCTCGTACTTCGAACAAATTCGGGTACCGCGACACGTATTTTCTTTCACGGGTTTTCCGATGCTTCGTCAGCGGCGTACGCAGCGGTCGTGCATGCTTGATGCCAATCGGGTGTATCCAAATTTGCGGTAACTATTGTCGCTCCAAAGACTAAAGTTGCTTCAATTCAACCAGTATCCATCCCACGTTTAGATCTCTGTGGTACGGTCTTGTTAACACGGTTGTTAACTTTAGTGAAATCGCCTTTAAATGTAAAAGCCACAAAAACATTTGCTTGGTGTGATTCCGAGGTAGTGCTACATTGGCACTACATGGCCACCAGGCAGACTGACAACGTTCGTTGCAAATCGAACTATCCTCGAAAGTATTCCGAGATACTGCTGGCACCACATCAAATCTGACCACTGCGAACTGAGTTTGTCAAACCTAAAGAACGACAAGTATTCAGGTAAATATTTAGCACATCGGTTGAAGTATACTTTCTCGAAAATTGAATGGATAAAACCTCGTCTTGGTAATGGCTTAAAGAAATAGTGGCATACGTTGTTAGGTTTGTCCAGAGTTCTAAACAGAAATCGGATACCCAGCGCAAAAGCCACCCAACTAATGCGCTAAGTTTTGCAGAACTCAACAATGCAACATTAATAATTATTAAATCTATGCAGATGAAATCATTTCAGAAGGATTTGAAGCATCTTCAAGCAAACAAAGAACTTCCTGCAAAATCGAAGCTCATGAAACTCAGTACATTCTTGGAGTCGGAGTTTCGAAAACGTTTGCTCTCGTCAGGCAGCAATATTGGATACTGGGTAGCCGAAATTTAATATGAAAACATGTTCATTGATGCAAGGTGTGCCTTATGCAACGAAAACTTACAAGTCAGCAGATAATGGCCGATTTTCCAACAACAAGGGTGCAACCCAGTCGTCCATTTTCAAACACAGGTTGTGTTTATGTCGGTCCACTGATCATCAAATCTTTTCGCGGTACATTGGACTGATTGTGTGTATGTCAACCAAGGCGATACACCTGGAAGCCGTGACTCACTTAACCACGGATGCATTTATTGCCGCTCTACGAAGATTTGTTTCGCGTCGGGGTAGGTGCACCAATATCTACAGCGACAACGGTACCAATTTTCAGGGTTCTCGCCGTTGTTAACAGAGATGCACAAATTTGTGCTCAACCTAAATCAGAATGATGTCATTGCCTGGAGGAGGCGGGTGTCAAGTCAGAAAAATTACACCTGGAACTTTACAGAGTTCTTACCCAAATAGAAGCAATTCTAAACTTTTTGTTTTTTTTTTTGCATTTTTATTTAACTGAATATATAATTGATGAATAAATCCTAGGAAAATACTTGAAACTAGGTAACGTAATCTGAGAATGGTTTAACATCTAACTTACTGACCCTAAACAGGTGTCAGTAAGTCAATCTATATCTTATCTAATTCAAATTGCCTTTCGACATAATTAGCGTCAAAATATTGTTATACAGAAATGTTTTAATTTGTTCCAAGAAAACTACTAGAAAACAAAAACTTGGTAGTGCGTTTTTTTATATAAATAAACTTAAGCTATCCTAAAATAAAACTAAACTAAAAACTTAAACAAAATAGATAAAAAAAAAAAGAAAATCCTTACAACTAAGTAACTACTTAAACATGTGCATCATGGCGTATATAACATTTATATGCGTGACAAATATATTCAATATGCCATGGTGCACCTTTTTTAGTTTTTATATATATATATATATATGCATATATATATATATATTTTTTTTGTTCTTAAAAACTATGTAAGCTGGCCATAAGGTCACCTTTCGGGGTTAACTACGAACTGTGGCAGGGGCTGGTTTTGGTGAAACCACCAGTAAAAGTGACGTTCTTTGGCGGACTGTGCCGTCTCGGACGGAGATCGCGCTACTAAATCGAAGAAGTTCCTGGTGGCTACAAGCGACGTCCGCTTCATATTGGAGTCGCCTATCCAACGTTCTGCGTACGACATGGAAGATGATAGGATATCCTTCCGTATTCTGTATCAGAACTTTGGAGTCTAGATAGAGAAATGCTTCGGGCGGAATGAAGCCGTTTTGCCGCACCTTCTCGTGGTACATAGGGTTTGGGTAGTAAGCCACAAAGATCAGACTATTTGTCGAAGTCATCGCTTGTGCAATTTGTCTTCGAGTCAGCTTAATAATAAAATTACCTACCCTGATTAGATTCGTTGGGATAGAATTTCTTGTAATCGGATTCAGGTGTTCGATACAACCGGAGGCAGGCCCGGAGACATTGCCTCTCAAACACTCTCATCTTTTCCATTTGAGAAGGACTCAGATTGAACCACACTGGGCAACCACCTTTACTCTGGTATCAAGTTGGCTGCTGTAAAACAACCAACTTGCCGCAGCAAAGGCTTTCTTAGCTTTTGTCAGAGCTGTATCTGCATGCTTACGGCAGTACAAATACTGGTCTAACCAAATGCCAAGATATCTAACTACATTTTGCATAGCTAATGGCTGGCCCCGCGGGTCAAATATGCCGAACTTGCGCCAGTTTTTCGCACTTCTGGAAGTTGATTTTCAATGCAATGCATTTTGTCAGTCACGCTGCAACATGCTATTTATAACTTCAATTTTCGGGTCTGATCTATACGCAATAAGATCGCTAGTGAATATAGCGAAAAGGATCGGTGAGCCAACGGCCCCTTGTTGCAACCAATTTTTTATGTGAAATACTGTGGTGGATGTAACGTTGCCATTTTTCACAACAAACTAGTCTGACTAACTTGAGGAAGAGGCCTTCGAACCAAACGGTGTCGAAAGCCTTTTCCATGTCTATCAGGCCAGCACCAGTGCATTGGTTCTTGTTCCTGTATGGTATCATGCGCCGCCCTAAAGCCGAATTGGTTGTCCAGTATAATGTGACGTTCCTCGGCCCATTCTTTTAGGGCTCTAATGACAATCTTTTCAAAAACCTTGCTTATGCACGGAAGATGACTTATAGACCGGAGATTTGTCGGGATGGAAGTATCTTTGTCCCTTTTCGGAATGGGCTGTACCACAGCTGTTTTCCAATTCACCGGATAATATGCATTATTCAGCGCATTGTTGAACAGGGTTGTATATACATCTACAGCCTCGGAGGGTAGATGGCACAGAAAAATATTCGGTAATCCATCGATTCCTACTGACTTTTTCTTCCTCAGTGAATAAAAGATACCCTGGAGTTCATCCTTCGAAATAAGGGTGGAATTGTTTCCATCATCGGCGACGGCATTATTTGCCAGAAATTCAATTTGCACTTCTAAACTCTCGTCCTTTGTGTGCTCTTTCCGACAATGACTAAGACCCACTGGCAATTTTCTCATAGGTGAACCATTGAAAGCTGTGCCCGAGTCGAGTTTTCTACATCAACCAATGACCAGATTATATCTTATCTACTTTGTCCACTTTATTGTTAATTTGAAATTGTTCATATTCTTTATGTGTCTTCTACGGATTTGTAACATTTGAAATTTGCGAGTGCAGAAATTTGTACGTGCTCTACTGTATAAGCAATAAACCGCTTTCTTTCGCACTTTGCAGAGAGCGAGGAACGCGTGTGTTTGGTGGAATACTGCACTCCGCTCACACAGCGATCGTTGTTTCTCGGCCACTAGCATCGAAATCATAATAGCATAAGGAACTAGCAGCAGAGTATCCAGTTTTGCATTTTATATTGTAATAAGGATAGATCATGTTCCAACTGACATTGTTCTATATATATCAGCTATAATTAATTGATTGATCAAATTGATCTGATTCGTCTTCTAATTTGAATCCAATTTTCTTTATTCCGCCCATCTTCGTCATCCTCGCTGGACAAATTCATAAATATACTTACGCTGTCCATATTTATATTATATATAATCGATAACTGGTCTTTCAAATTTATTTCACTACTTCATTACAAATAATCAAATTATTTATTTTTTCACTGTTTAAGTTTCATTATGCCGATACTTAAAATACTGCAATATGACATGGCTCTCAAAAGGACTCGAGTTGAATAAATAAAACGACAACCGGAATAGGGGTGAATATCCTTTGGCATATCGTTTTCATATTCATAATCTTTTGAACCAAAGATGAACCCGGAAGACATCGAAAATAACATCTTGTCACTAGCAGCTGTAAGTGAATTCTCGTACTCATGCGATGTTACAAATTGGCATTCAAGGAAAACAAGTTGACAGCCAAGAGCAATGTCAAAGGAAAGTGGAAGAAACGATTTGCTGTAAGAAACTAAGGTTCAAATACGTACCCTGAATCCCCCAAAATAAGTGAATTTACATATGTATGTAAATATCTTGACATTAGAATATGTAATATTAAAATATATTCCTAGAAGCCATGAAGAGATATCTCATAATAAGATCCCGCATCCATAAATTCCATACGTGTGAATCATGGGATGCTATTAACAGCCGCTATTTTAATTTTTTGATCTGCAATCTAAACAAGAAAACTTACAATTAATATTATGCTTCAGCTTACAGAAAAAATATAAATGTTTCATAGTGCTGGGTGTAATTTTTTTGACATTTAATAACATTTGGGATTCCATATTTATTGTAGAAATATTGTTTGGATTGATTTTTTTCTTCATTCGACAATATGAAGGAAATATGTATGGCTTGGACAAACGACATATTCAATTGCTCTTAATGTAATGCACACCCAGAATTTTGGTTAGCCACGATTGGTTTATTTGTCTTGGCCAATCTGGTTTTGATATCATCCTTGTGCCAACAACTTTAGAGTAGGCGCCTGTTTGAACAACCGATTCACAAACAGGGTTTTTTGTTCCTAAATGAGAAAACGTGTGAGCTGCTTACACAATGGATCTCCTCCCCGCTCAAACTGTTAGAAAGAGATATTCTGCAATTGAAAGAGAGACAGAATAATTTTTTTAACCACAAAGTAATGGCTGACGATAGACACGTTCAGAAATTATATTTGAAAGGCAGTAGTTGCATCAGAAAAATAAAAGTCTTACAACATTATGATTATTTCAAAGGACTAATTAACTAACTAACAACCTATTTTGAACGCAATAAATTACTAAATAGTACTTATGAACTCCCAAACAAATCACACGACAGCACATCTCCTTGCCGAAATCTAGTGCAGATCTCGAACGGTTATGTGTAAGCGTAGTGCGACACAACCGGATCAATTTTCCCGGGATCCTGAATTTGGCCATCGCTTGGAATAGCTTGTTGCGATGCATTCTGTCATATGCGGCTTGAAAATTCGATGAAAAGAACGTGAGTATCGATTTGAAACTCGCCGGTCTTCTCCAGTCATTGGGCATGCTTTCGTCTTCCCAAATTCGGCAAATGATCTGGTGCATGCCCCCTACCATTAATTTGCCCCCAGCTTTGAAAAGTTCCAATGGTAAGCCATCTGAGCCTGCGGCTTGGTGTTCTTCAGCCTTTTAATGGCTGTACCGACTTCTTCAAAGCTGGGTGGGAGGACTACTTCGTTGACTGGAGTTGGGATTTCCTGGTTCGCTATCACTCTCTTCTGATAAGGCCCGCTAAACAGCTGCTGGAAGTGTTGCTTAAAAACACATACTTTTTTCCTATGGGTTCGTAACTAGATTACCCTGGCGATTTCGAAGAACCTGGGTGCCTTTCCTAAAGCCTGTGGCCAGACTTTTGGCTTTTATGTAAAAGGCCCGTATTTTTTGTTTGTCCCTAGACTCTTCGATATCCTTGAGTTGGGATTTTGCGAGAGACCTTTTCTTCAGGCGTAAAAGTTTTTACTCCTTCCGTCTCTTAGACCGGTACTCCTCTTGCGCAGCTCCTGTTTTCCAGGGGGGATCCAAGGGATCGCCTTAACAAATGACAGACAGAATTTAGTACAGGATGTACTGGAATCAAGGTTTTTTTGTTCTTAATTAAAAATACGTGTGAGCTGTTGAGATAGATCTCCTCTCTGGTCAAATCGTTAGAGGGAGAGGGCGCATAAATTATACAAGTAAAAAGAGTAGAAATGGTTCTTTCCACCACAAAGTAATGGTCGACCGTAGCCACGTTCATTAACTATATTTGTAAGGCCGTAGTTGCATCTGAAAAGTAGTATTCCTAAAGCCTTATTATTAATTCAGAAACGAACATATGGCAAAAACTTATTTTGAACGCAAATAATACTTCCTCATTCATCCCTGCCGGTAATCACAAACTACGTTTAGGTCTGTGCCAGTTATTGTTATTAATTTCATTTTAATAAATAGTACAACAAGCGCGTTCTTATTGGTGTGCTTAAACGTATCCCTTTAATAAAGTTTATTTTGTTGCACAAGATGTTGAGAAATGTACCTTAAATTGGAGAAACATCCATTTCGCTTACAATTCGAATAGTATTTCTCTAACTGCTCTCGCAAAAAGTTATCATTGTATTCATATTATGTGATTACTAATATGTGTGCTGAGCTTTATTTCAAAATTCTAAACTAAAAAGATAAATGTATCACCATAACGTAATGTTTAGATCAGAGATGATAATTTACCCTTATTTGATATAAATTATAAAGTGTGTTCTTACATAAAATAAGAAAATATATGAATTCGCAGTTATAATATGAATACAATATTAAAAGTTAAGGTGCGCATATGGGTGTAGAAATCTATATTTTCCCTTCACTAGTTGAAATGAGATTTCATCCTCGTCTCTAAACAAAAACGAATAAGAACCATTGAAAATATAATTTCACTAGAAAGTTAGAAATCAGCAACAACATTCCATACGTTTAAGAGTACCAGATCTTATTTCTAGGGATAATCAGAAATTTTTAGCTAGGAAGCTGCATATAACATTAACAAAATACTTTTGTGGAGTGCTGATATATGTTTCAAAATGGCTACTGACTAAAGGTAATCCGTGCGCAATTTACGAATGTTTGACACTAATCAGGGCACAAGTGCACGAAATAGCCGACATATTACTACTTTTGGAGGGGAAACGTAAACTTGTATGAGAAAAATGAGATAGTGTTCGATGGTTCGTAATAACATTCAGAATTCATAAATATCAGTCGCATTTTCGAAGGACGAAGGGGAAATTAGCTGACCGATCAGCTGTGAAACTGTGTATGTCCTTCCTCATATATCCCTTACTAAAACACATTTATTAAGGTCCGTTCTAATTGCTCTTAATTGCAACGAATGTCTACGAATTTCCCCCAAAAACTACGAAAAAGCGTTCCATTAGCTAATTTTTTCGTAGAAGAGAGAGCTCATAAGAGAGCAAAATATTTTCCCTCCCTACGAATTGCTTCCGAAGAAAAATCTGTGGGCAGCAGCACGGCAGCAGGTGGCCGTCAAATCAAAAATAAAAAAACCTCTGACACTTCATACAGCTGATAACCTCAAGGTTATCTCCCGACGAAAAACTCACTCACACTGGAGCTCCGATGGCCTCGCACACCGAATCCCTTATACAGCTAGTCTCATCGACATGACGTCCGTTGCGGGGTTACCAATAATCCTGTTGCGTTGTTCATACAAAGCCGACTTTATTCGTGTTCAGAACTGGTTCTGTCCAGAAACTTAGCCGGGAAGAAAATGTACTCAGATTCTTAGGTCCAATTCCAAGACAATAGAGCGATCCGGAGATGGGGCTTTCGTGGAAAACGACAACACTACACTTCATACCTCTTAGTTGATTTCATGTCAGTCTTCCCGGCGACAACATTTACGATACTAATGGCCGCAAGCTAAATTGTTAAGAGGTGGCAAAGTATATGCGTCTTACACAACCCTATAGTCACTTCCAAGATAGGAATGCAAGTCTTGCCTTAATAGGGTCGGCAGAATAAATTCGCTAAGACGATGAACTTATTGGGCGAACATCGAAACAGACACGCGTACCGTCCGAACCCACCTTGGCATGACGTTCCAAGATGCAGGCAGACCAATTGCATGCTCCCGAACATCAGCAAGAAATCTGCGGCTTTTATACTATCTCTAGAGAAAAAATACTGTAGACGACTTGTTGGCGGATAAACGGGACACTTCACCTTCGCTTAACACTTAACTCTACTTGGGCTTAGTAATGGCGGAAGCCAGGGACAGTGTCCAAAGTCCACTTTCTTACACTTTGGAAAGTGTTTAAATGGTCCAATTTCGCATATTTTTATATTTTTAGCAAATGCGTTTAAATATATATATACATTGTTTTTTTAAGATGTCCTCCTTCTCCAAGATCCATGATTGAGCGGACCGAAGATAAATATGGTCGTAAAGTATTGGAATGCTAAAAGCAGTTGTTTGCATCTTCTTAAAGAATTGTTTATCCATGGTTTTGATCAAATAAAATATTTGAAAGTAATGTGCAAGAATTACAAACTTCCACATTATGTAAAAATAAATTATGTTATAAATGTTTACGTTGATTTTTAAAATCAGTTTTCAGTCTATAAGAGTTTCAAAAACGGGATACAAAAATCAGAAATTCATACAAATCATTTACTAGGCAGAAAAAGATTTAGATGTTGTGCATGTCATGCTTTTATATAAATCCTTCAAATCTACTATAAAACAATATATTTAGAAGTTATTTCATTTATTTCTTTAACGCTAGTGTTTTTCGTTTTAATAACTCAAATAAAAATGTTATTATTCAGCAAAATTTTAATTTATTCGAATTGGTTTACACGTATATATTTATATTATTTTGTTGAATTACTGAGAAAATACATTTCAAAGTTAGTTATGTGTGATGAATCAGATTAATATGGTACCTATTATTATAATGATATTCATACAGGAAAATTCAAAAATTAAAGAAAAATATTAATTGTAATAAAAAGTGTACATACCTAAATCTATTTTGTATATTATGTGTGAGTACTTAATAAATTTTCAATTGTCATAACCATACAAGAAATTATTAACGTTTCTCTTATCAATTATTTAGAACATATTATAATCTTTTTTTTATAAACGATTTATTTCTTTTACTGCGACTGTGGATCGCATTGCAAAAGTCGAACGATTGATGGGTCACTCTTAGCGCCTTCAATGAACTCTTCAAGACTAAGCTTCCCGTCTTTATTTCGATCCATTTGACGGAAAATTTTATCAGTTCGTTTCTCTGGAGTGCTCTCATCTTCTGGCATTTTCATAACTGATCCAACCATTTTGTATATGGCCTGTAGGAAGAGATAGATCATGGAAATTTTGTTATCAATTTTAACATTATATAGAGGCATGCGCATAAATTAGATAAGGTTTTGTTTAATACCTTAAGAGTTCAGTTTTATAATTTATTTATTTTTCATTTAAATATTTATGGGCTTTTGAAGTTACTTATTTTCCAATACATACATTTTGTGTGAAGATTGTTATCACTTTTACAATCATAACAATGCGACACAGTCACATATTAACTAACTAACAACTCCAGTCTTTCAAGATTCCCAAACACGGTAGATCGCAAAAGACCGAGGGTAATCAATTGTTCTTAGATGAAAAATCCCGTGTAACCCTGGAATATCCAAATCGGAAAAAATTCAGAACAAATAAGTTGACTTCATTACAATCTCTTCCGGACAATGACTTTGTCGATATGGACGAAATTATTTCACCTCATACTTCTCTAAAAAAGTTTAAGTGCCACCTATTAAACTCGTGCAAAACATAGTGTTTATGTGCATAGAATAGCTACAGTGACTCAAAGTGAAACTGGCCCACAGCTGAAAAAATCATATTTATTGCGAAATATATACGAAATTGTTAAAAAGAACAACAACAAATATTTTTTTGTTAGTATTTGACTTATTTATTATTGTAACAAAATGAAAAAAGTACTCCTTTTTATAACAAACAAAATTTTGTTGTTGTTCTTTTTAACAATTTCGTATATATTTCCAAATAAATTTCAGTTTTTCAGCTGAAAACGCTTGGGTTTACTTCCCAAAATCAGGGAAAATTAATAAAATTGTGCTTATTGACACAAAGCTGACAAACAGTTATAGGCCAATAAACCTACTCAGTAGCATTAGCAAGATCTACAAAAAGTCCTGATAGAGTAAATCTCTAAACACATCCTAGAACATGGAATACTCCTGTTATAGGTCAATAAGCTTACTCAGTAGCATTAGCAAGTATTATGAAAAGTTCCTGAAAGAGTAAATCTCTTAACACATGTTAGAACATGGAATACTCCCGAATGAACAATTTGGGCTTAGGTCACCCCACAGTACGTCCCGTCAAGTTTTACGAATCTGCAAGCACATAAAATCGCTTCGTGCATTAGGCAAGTCAACAAATATGATTTTACTTGACATTGAAAAAACCTTCGATTTTGTTTGGCATGACGGACAGATTTATAAAATGATTAACTATAACTTCTCTCCCTAACTCCGTAAGATTGTCCGAAGTATCTTGTGCAATCGTCAGATTAAAGCAAACGTTAACACTGATGTCTCTAATAGAATGCACTTCCTTTCTGGTGTTCCCCAAGGTTTATTTCGCATTTCCCTTTAAAACTGTTTCTTTTAGTTTAGAGATCAAAGATACAAGCTATCATGCCTTTGTAAAACGTGTGGTAATAATCCCTGTGACTTTTAATACGCAATAAACATCGATCACCGAACTATCTATCTTATTATCATCTTTAGTCTGAACGTGCAACTTCAACCAAAATTGATTAAAGATAATGACTGGAGTAAAAGGATCTATATCACATCTGAATATACGTATCCCTATGTGTCCCGGGACTTATTGAGTGATTATGAAAAGAGTAACTTAACACACTCTTTTCATAATCAGCAGTTCCTTACTACTTTTATAAACTTATCATGATTTGATGCTTCCTCAAGAATTGAACTAAAAGGACGAGACACCCAAATCAAAAAAAAAAAACAAAAAAACCAAAACAAGAAAATTTCCAGCTCTACATCAAAATATGAACGACTTAATGATTAAGATCAAAAAGGGAAGCAATAGTGTTAACTTACAGATTGGTAAATTAACAGAAAAGTAAACTCGATACATCAGTTGTTTTACATCAATTTCTGTAACAAACACCGAAGTTTCTTACATGCTTTGCAGAAAAACTTAAACCAATTTACTTATCTAATCTGGTGACCGTAATTCGAACTTACTGACTTTTCACCAGTGCTCTAAGCTTACACAGGTTTACCTCTTTCTGCCTTTCCACGTTATGTGAAATATCGGAAACATTAACATTTAACCAACATGAACAGAAGGGTTGTCTGGTGATTTAAAAGACTTAATGAATTTGCGACTGCCACGAATTTTACACCATAAAAGTTTCTCATTATCTGTCCTCTCGCATGTCTAACACAAATTTTAAATGAACGTTCTTCAAATAGCTAATGACGAGTTTAACAAATAAAACCAATACAAAAGAGTAACGGAACTACAATTCAATTACAGAAATCCGTCCTGGAAAGTAGTTCATCGACTTTTGTGCGGGGTTGCCTGGGCAACCCAATATGTGAACAAAAAATATAAAAGAAAAAATGTTTAAAACAGTCAAAATTAAAGAAGAATTTAAAAGAATTCATTTGAATAAAAACACCTTGGAAGAAATGCAGAAGAACTGATTTCCAGGGACAACTAGGGAATTAGCTATGAAAAACTGAATACTAAGAGGAGAAAAACAATAGGGCCAGTCGTCACAGACCTTGCAAGTATGTGTTTCTGCTACGTAAGTAAAAGAGCTCGAATGAAGTATCACGAACAGTCCCCGGTTCGAATCCGGAGGGAAAATAAAATATATATTTTTTTAATTCAAACATAAATTAGAGACACAATGTGTGACTAAAAAGAGTGAAATGGAGAGTGACGAACGACCCGAGCTCAATAAATCGGGTGATTTCAAAACACAGGTGGCTGGGACGACAGACTACCTTATCAGTAACGGAAGCATTATTGTGGCTAGCCGTATGAATGGAACTACCGATTTAAAGAAGAGAAGGAAGGAGCTGCAGTCGCAGCTCAGCCTCACGAAGCGTCGGACGACAGCAATGACGTCAGACGAGAAAGCGGTCGCACCAAATAAAGTTGGGGCGGTTGCGACCAAAAAAACTACAGCAAAAAACCGTTGGTAATTCAAGCAACTAAAAAATGGGCTTCAGCTGCAGTCGCAATCGACATTGATGCCCTCCAATGTGAATCGGAGAACAACAAATGCCGATTTTCATAAAAAGGAAGCGAAAACTCCTTCCAGACAAGAGAGGAGGAGAAGCTCAAAAAACTCGACGAGGAGTGGGTGAAGCTTAAAGCCCACATCAAACACCTATACGAACAGTCAACGTTAAGGAAAGCTGCAGAGATAGTAGAGATAGTAGTAGTTGCCACATCAAGGGCAACGTAAGTATACAGAAAGCTCAACAGGAGCTTAAATTGCAGCAACAACAATAGAAACAGAAGGAACAGCAACAGCAACAGCAACAGCAATCACAGCAGCAGAGACAACAGAATCAGCAGTAGAAACAACAGGAGCCATGGCAAAAACAGCAGAATAATAATAATTATAATATGTGTTTCCCAAGTGTATTAACAGCTGAACTTAATAACATTATTCTCACGTGTATTAACACTAAAAAAAATTACGACAAAATTTGAACAATAAACTGACAGTATTTACTTAGTTTCACTGAAAAATGGCTCTATTATATTAAAAGACCTGCAAAACAACCATCCAGTCATCTTCCACACATAAACAAGCATTTAGAGAAAGCTTAAAGGGAAATTAACCTAATGCCACGACTGCCAAATGTTTGGCCGTGCTGAAAAAATTTACATGTAAAAACATTTTGTGCTACGCCGGCCCTCATAAAACTTCTGAGTGCACAAACACATCGTCTCCTAAATGTGCTACCCGCAATGGATCTCACAAATCAACTTATCCAACATGCATGAACGAAGCAATGCTTCTTCACATTAAGAAATTAAAGAGAAGCAAAGCATGCTGCTAGACCAAAACTCTTCCGGTTTGACTCTGGAGTCTAGTGGGGAATCCATGTTTCATCCATTGTGGCATACAAATGCAAAAGATTATGTTTATTCTGGCGAAACATCATCAAACATCTCTCACATTTATCGATACGTTGTTGTTTTGGTCCATTGTGAGCAAACGCGGCATCCATTTTGGAAACAGCTTTCCCATGGACAAAAATTCATGCAAAATAGTGTACCCACTGCCTTCTGATATTTTTATTTCTGTCTAATGTCCCTAGGTATGTTACTCGACCTATCGCAATTAATGACATAAGTTCGAATACTTATCCTGTAGCGGTTTATAGGTACATTGTACATTAGATATAAAAAATGCAAATGGGAATCGCTATCGATCTATACTCAGTAGAAAGTTCCGTAGTACTTCGAATAACTTAGATGATATTTCGTCCACTCACGATGTCGATACCATTGTCGCTTATTTTAGTGAACAGATTCTTAGTGCCGGTATCGAAATTGCCACCCTACACAGTTTTTTTTAATTCATATCACTATAAACTGCAGGTTTCTTATAAAAACATCAATTTCTCATCTCATTTTTGTACATAGATATCAAAAGTGGAACACAAAACTTAATTCCCTGGATGTTAATCCAAAAAAATCATCAAATATCCTCAAACCTAAGAGATTAAACCACATCTTTGTCAGTTAATCGAGCCATGCAAAATCTATTGTGCTATACTTACTCTCCATCATTAAGTTTTTTTTTTATAACTTTTAAAGATGTGGAGTTTATTTTTGAGGATCTAAGAGAACGAAAAGCAGATGGCAATGGTAAAATTAAAAATATGTTTATCAAAGAGATGCCTAATTCTGGACTTGTACGTTTATCATTTATTATAAACGCTTGCGTTAAAATGGTTTACTTCCCAAAATCAGGGAAAATTAATAAAATTGTGCTTATTGACACAAAGCTGACAAACAGTTATAGGCCAATAAACCTACTCAGTAGCATTAGCAAGATCTACAAAAAGTCCTAATAGAGTAAATCTCTAAACACATCCTAGAACATGGAATACTCCTGTTATAGGTCAATAAGCTTACTCAGTAGCATTAGCAAGTATTACGAAAAGTTCCTGAAAGAGTAAATCGCTTAACACATGTTAGAACATGGAATACTCCCGAATGAACAATTTGGGCTTAGGTCACCCCACAGTACGTCCCATCAAGTTTTGCGAATCTGCAAGCACATAAAATCGCTTCGTGCATTAGGCAAGTCAACAGGTATGATTTTACTTGACATTGAAAAAACCTTCGATTCGACAGATTTATAAGATGATTAACTATAACTTCTCTCCCTAACTCCGTAAGGTTGTCCGAAGTTTCTTGTGCAATCGTCAGCTTAAAGCAAACGTTAACAATGATGTCTCTAATAGAATACTTCCTTTCTGGTGTTCCCCAAGGTTTATTTCGCATTTCCCTTTAAAACTGTTTCTTTTAAGTTTAGAGATCAAAGATACAAGCTATCATGCCTTTGTAAAACGTGTGGTAATAATCCCTGTGACTTTTAATACGCAATAAACACCGATCACCGAACTATCTATCTTATTATCATCTTTAGTCTGAACGTGCAACTTTAACCAAAATTGATTAAAGATAATGACTGGAGTAAAAGGATCTATATCGCATCTGAATATACGTATCCCTATGTGTCCCGGGACATATTGAGTGATTATGAAAAGAGTAACTTAACACACTCTTTTCATAATCAGCAGTTCCTTACTACTTTTATAAACTTATCATGATTTGATGCTTCCTCAAGAATTGAACTAAAAGGACGAGACACCCAAATCAAAAAAAAAAACAAAAAAACCAAAACAAGAAAATTTCCAGCTCTACATCAAAATATGAACGACTTAATGATTAAGATCAAAAAGGGAAGCAATAGTGTTAACTTACAGATTGGTAAATTAACAGAAAAGTAAACTCGATACATCAGTTGTTTTACATCAATTTCTGTAACAAACACCGAAGTTTCTTACATGCTTTGCAGAAAAACTTAAACCAATTTACTTATCTAATCTGGTGACCGTAATTCGAACTTACTGACTTTTCACCAGTGCTCTAAGCTTACACAGGTTTACCTCTTTCTGCCTTTCCACGTTATGTGAAATATCGGAAACATTAACATTTAACCAACATGAACAGAAGTGTTGTCTGGTGATTTAAAAGACTTAATGAATTTGCGACTGCCACGAATTTTACACCATAAAAGTTTCTCATTATCTGTCCTCTCGCATGTCTAACACAAATTTTAAATGAACGTTCTTTAAATAGCTAATGACGAGTTTAACACATAAAACCAATACAAAAGAGTAACGGAACTACAATTCAATTACAGAAATCCGTCCTGGAAAGTAGTTCATCGACTTTTGTGCGGGGTTGCCTGGGCAACCCAATAAGTGAACAAAAAATATAAAAGAAAAAATGTTTAAAACAGTCAAAATTAAAGAAGAATTTAAAAGAATTCATTTGAATAAAAACAACTTGGAAGAAATGCAGAAGAACTGATTTCCAGGGACAACTCGGGAATTAGCTATGAAAAACTGAATACTAAGAGGAGAAAAACAATAGGGCCAGTCGTCACAGACCTTGCAAGTATGTGTTTCTGCTACGTAAGTAAAAGAGCTCGAATGAAGTATCACGAACAGTCCCCGGTTCGAATCCGGAGGGAAAATAAAATATATATTTTTTTAATTCAAACATAAATTAGAGACACAATGTGTGACTAAAAAGAGTGAAATGGAGAGTGACAAACGACCCGAGCTCAATAAATCGGGTGATTTCAAAACACAGGTGGCTGGGACGACAGACTACCTTATCAGTAACGGAAGCATTAGTGTGGCTAGCCGTATGAATGGAACTACCGATTTAAAGAAGAGAAGGAAGGAGCTGCAGTCGCAGCTCAACCTCACGAAGCGTCGGACGACAGCAATGACGTCAGACGAGAAAGCGGTCGCACCAAATAAAGTTGGGGCGGTTGCGACCAAAAAAACTACAGCAAAAAACCGTTGGTAATTCAAGCAACTAAAAAATGGGCTTCAGCTGCAGTCGCAATCGACATTGATGCCCTCCAATGTGAATCGGAGAACAACAAACGCCGGTTTTCATAAAAAGGAAGCGAAAACTCCTTCCAGACAAGAGAGGAGGAGAAGCTCAAAAAACTCGACGAGGAGTGGGTGAAGCTTAAAGCCCACATCAAACTCCTATACGAACAGTCAACGTTAAGGAAAGCTGCAGAGATAGTAGAAAAGCTGCCGTCCACATCAAGGGCAACGTAAGTATACAGAAAGCTCAACAGGAGCTTAAATTGCAGCAACAACAATAGAAACAGAAGGAACAGCAACAGCAACAGCAACAGCAATCACAGCAGCAGAGACAACAGAATCAGCAGTAGAAACAACAGGAGCCATGGCAAAAACAGCAGAATAATAATAATTATAATATGTGTTTCCCAAGTGTATTAACAGCTGAACTTAATAACATTATTCTCACGTGTATTAACACTAAAAAAAATTACGACAAAATTTGAACAATAAACTGACAGTATTTACTTAGTTTCACTGAAAAATGGCTCTATTATATTAAAAGACCTGCAAAACAACCATCCAGTCATCTTCCACACATAAACAAGCATTTAGAGAAAGCTTAAAGGGAAATTAACCTAATGCCACGACTGCCAAATGTTTGGCCGTGCTGAAAAAATTTACATGTAAAAACATTTTGTGCTACGCCGGCCCTCATAAAACTTCTGAGTGCACAAACACATCGTCTCCTAAATGTGCTACCCGCAATGGATCTCACAAATCAACTTATCCAACATGCATGAACGAAGCAATGCTTCTTCACATTAAGAAATTAAAGAGAAGCAAAGCATGCTGCTAGACCAAAACTCTTCCGGTTTGACTCTGGAGTCTAGTGGGGAATCCATGTTTCATCCATTGTGGCATACAAATGCAAAAGATTATGTTTATTCTGGCGAAACATCATCAAACATCTCTCACATTTATCGATACGTTGTTGTTTTGGTCCATTGTGAGCAAACGCGGCATCCATTTTGGAAACAGCTTTCCCATGGACAAAAATTCATGCAAAATAGTGTACCCACTGCCTTCTGATATTTTTATTTCTGTCTAATGTCCCTAGGTATGTTACTCGACCTATCGCAATTAATGACATAAGTTCGAATACTTATCCTGTAGCGGTTTATAGGTACATTGTACATTAGATATAAAAAATGCAAATGGGAATCGCTATCGATCTATACTCAGTAGAAAGTTCCGTAGTACTTCGAATAACTTAGATGATATTTCGTCCACTCACGATGTCGATACCATTGTCGCTTATTTTAGTGAACAGATTCTTAGTGCCGGTATCGAAATTGCCACCCTACACAGTTTTTTTTAATTCATATAAAAAACCTCTTTCGCAAATATTGGCAAAAAAATGTCTAGCTCACTATAAACTGCAGGTTTCTTATAAACACATCAATTTCTCATCTCATTATTGTACATAGATATGAAAAGTGGAACACAAAACTTAATTCCCTGGATGTTAATCCAAAAAAATCATCAAATATCCTCAAACCTAAGAGATTAAACCACATCTTTGTTAGTTAATCGAGCCATGCAAAATCTATTATGCTATACTTACTCTCCATCATTAAGTTTTTTTTTTATAACTTTTAAAGATGTGGAGTTTATTTTTGAGGATCTAAGAGAACGAAAAGCAGATGGCAATGGTAAAATTAAAAATATGTTTATCAAAGAGATGCCTAATTCTGGACTTGTACATTTATCATTTATTATAAACGCTTGCGTTAAAATGGTTTACTTCCCAAAATCAGGGAAAATTAATAAAATTGTGCTTATTGACACAAAGCTGACAAACAGTTATAGGCCAATAAACCTACTCAGTAGCATTAGCAAGATCTACAAAAAGTCCTAATAGAGTAAATCTCTAAACACATCCTAGAACATGGAATACTCCTGTTATAGGTCAATAAGCTTACTCAGTAGCATTAGCAAGTATTACGAAAAGTTCCTGAAAGAGTAAATCTCTTAACACATGTTAGAACATGGAATACTCCCGAATGAACAATTTGGGCTTAGGTCACCCCACAGTACGTCCCATCAAGTTTTGCGAATCTGCAAGCACATAAAATCGCTTCGTGCATTAGGCAAGTCAACAGGTATGATTTTACTTGACATTGAAAAAACCTTCGATTCGACAGATTTATAAGATGATTAACTATAACTTCTCTCCCTAACTCCGTAAGGTTGTCCGAAGTTTCTTGTGCAATCGTCAGCTTAAAGCAAACGTTAACAATGATGTCTCTAATAGAACACTTCCTTTCTGGTGTTCCCCAAGGTTTATTTCGCATTTCCCTTCAAAACTGTTTCTTTTAAGTTTAGAGATCAAAGATACAAGCTATCATGTCTTTGTAAAACGTGTGGTAATAATCCCTGTGACTTTTAATACGCAATAAACACCGATCACCGAACTATCTATCTTATTATCATCTTTAGTCTGAACGTGCAAATTTAACCAAAATTGATTAAAGATAATGACTGGAGTAAAAGGATCTATATCGCATCTGAATATACGTATCCCTATGTGTCCCGGGACATATTGAGTGATTATGAAAAGAGTAACTTAACACACTCTTTTCATAATCAGCAGTTCCTTACTACTTTTATAAACTTATCATGATTTGACGCTTCCTCAAGAATTGAACTAAAAGGACGAGACACCCAATTCAAAAAAAAAAAAAACAAAAAAAAAAAAAAAAAACAAGAAAATTTCCAGCTCTACATCAAAATATGAACGACTTAATGATTAAGATTAAAAAGGGAAGCAATAGTGTTAACTTACAGATTGGTAAATTAACAGAAAAGTAAACTCGATACATCAGTTGTTTTACATCAATTTCTGTAACAAACACCGAAGTTTCTTACATGCTTTGCAGAAAAACTTAAACCAATTTACTTATCTAATCTGGTGACCGTAATTCGAACTTACTGACTTTTCACCAGTGCTCTAAGCTTACACAGGTTTACCTCTTTCTGCCTTTCCACGTTATGTGAAATATCGGAAACATTAACATTTAACCAACATGAACAGAAGTGTTGTCTGTTGATTTAAAAGACTTAATGAATTTGCGACTGCCACGAATTTTACACCATAAAAGTTTCTCATTATCTGTCCTCTCGCATGTCTAACACAAATTTTAAATGAACGTTCTTTAAATAGCTAATGACGAGTTTAACACATAAAACCAATACAAAAGAGTAACGGAACTACAATTCAATTACAGAAATCCGTCCTGGAAAGTAGTTCATCGACTTTTGTGCGGGGTTGCCTGGGCAACCCAATAAGTGAACAAAAAATATAAAAGAAAAAATGTTTAAAACAGTCAAAATTAAAGAAGAATTTAAAAGAATTCATTTGAATAAAAACAACTTGGAAGAAATGCAGAAGAACTGATTTCCAGGGACAACTCGGGAATTAGCTATGAAAAACTGAATACTAAGAGGAGAAAAACAATAGGGCCAGTCGTCACAGACCTTGCAAGTATGTGTTTCTGCTACGTAAGTAAAAGAGCTCGAATGAAGTATCACGAACAGTCCCCGGTTCGAATCCGGAGGGAAAATAAAATATATATTTTTTTAATTCAAACATAAATTAGAGACACAATGTGTGACTAAAAAGAGTGAAATGGAGAGTGACGAACGACCCGAGCTCAATAAATCGGGTGATTTCAAAACACAGGTGGCTGGGACGACAGACTACCTTATCAGTAACGGAAGCATTAGTGTGGCTAGCCGTATGAATGGAACTACCGATTTAAAGAAGAGAAGGAAGGAGCTGCAGCCGCAGCTCAACCTCACGAAGCGTCGGACGACAGCAATGACGTCAGACGAGAAAGCGGTCGCACCAAATAAAGTTGGGGCGGTTGCGACCAAAAAAACTACAGCAAAAAATCGTTGGTAATTCAAGCAACAAAAAAATGGGCTTCAGCTGCAGTCGCAATCGACATTGATGTCCTCCAATGTGAATCGGAGAACAACAAACGCCGGTTTTCATAAAAAGGAAGCGAAAACTCCTTCCAGACAAGAGAGGAGGAGAAGCTCAAAAAACTCGACGAGGAGTGGGTGAAGCTTAAAGCCCACATCAAACACCTATACGAACAGTCAACGTTAAGGAAAGCTGCAGAGATAGTAGAAAAGCTGCCGTCCACATCAAGGGCAACGTAAGTATACAGAAAGCTCAACAGGAGCTTAAATTGCAGCAACAACAATAGAAACAGAAGGAACAGCAACAGCAACAGCAACAGCAATCACAGCAGCAGAGACAACAGAATCAGCAGTAGAAACAACAGGAGCCATGGCAAAAACAGCAGAATAATAATAATTATAATATGTGTTTCCCAAGTGTATTAACAGCTGAACTTAATAACATTATTCTCACGTGTATTAACACTAAAAAAAATTACGACAAAATTTTAACAATAAACTGACAGTATTTACTTAGTTTCACTGAAAAATGGCTCTATTATATTAAAAGACCTGCAAAACAACCATCCAGTCATCTTCCACACATAAACAAGCATTTAGAGAAAGCTTAAAGGGAAATTAACCTAATGCCACGACTGCCAAATGTTTGGCCGTGCTGAAAAAATTTACATGTAAAAACATTTTGTGCTACGCCGGCCCTCATAAAACTTCTGAGTGCACAAACACATCGTCTCCTAAATGTGCTACCCGCAATGGATCTCACAAATCAACTTATCCAACATGCATGAACGAAGCAATGCTTCTTCACATTAAGAAATTAAAGAGAAGCAAAGCATGCTGCTAGACCAAAACTCTTCCGGTTTGACTCTGGAGTCTAGTGGGGAATCCATGTTTCATCCATTGTGGCATACAAATGCAAAAGATTATGTTTATTCTGGCGAAACATCATCAAACATCTCTCACATTTATCGATACGTTGTTGTTTTGGTCCATTGTGAGCAAACGCGGCATCCATTTTGGAAACAGCTTTCCCATGGACAAAAATTCATGCAAAATAGTGTACCCACTGCCTTCTGATATTTTTATTTCTGTCTAATGTCCCTAGGTATGTTACTCGACCTATCGCAATTAATGACATAAGTTCGAATACTTATCCTGTAGCGGTTTATAGGTACATTGTACATTAGATATAAAAAATGCAAATGGGAATCGCTATCGATCTATACTCAGTAGAAAGTTCCGTAGTACTTCGAATAACTTAGATGATATTTCGTCCACTCACGATGTCGATACCATTGTCGCTTATTTTAGTGAACAGATTCTTAGTGCCGGTATCGAAATTGCCACCCTACACAGTTTTTTTTAATTCATATAAAAAACCTCTTTCGCAAATATTGGCAAAAAAATGTCTAGCTCACTATAAACTGCAGGTTTCTTATAAACACATCAATTTCTCATCTCATTTTTGTACATAGATATCAAAAGTGGAACACAAAACTTAATTGTTAATTGTTAATCCAAAAAAATCATCAAATATCCTCAAACCTAAGAGATTAAACCACATCTTTGTTAGTTAATCGAGCCATGCAAAATCTATTATGCTATACTTACTCTCCATCATTAAGTTTTTTTTTATAACTTTTAAAGATGTGGAGTTTATTTTTGAGGATCTAAGAGAACGAAAAGCAGATGGCAATGGTAAAATTAAAAATATGTTTATCAAAGAGATGCCTAATTCTGGACTTGTACATTTATCATTTATTATAAACGCTTGCGTTAAAATGGTTTACTTCCCAAAATCAGGGAAAATTAATAAAATTGTGCTTATTGACACAAAGCTGACAAACAGTTATAGGCCAATAAACCTACTCAGTAGCATTAGCAAGATCTACAAAAAGTCCTAATAGAGTAAATCTCTAAACACATCCTAGAACATGGAATACTCCTGTTATAGGTCAATAAGCTTACTCAGTAGCATTAGCAAGTATTACGAAAAGTTCCTGAAAGAGTAAATCTCTTAACACATGTTAGAACATGGAATACTCCCGAATGAACAATTTGGGCTTAGGTCACCCCACAGTACGTCCCATCAAGTTTTGCGAATCTGCAAGCACATAAAATCGCTTCGTGCATTAGGCAAGTCAACAGGTATGATTTTACTTGACATTGAAAAAACCTTCGATTCGACAGATTTATAAGATGATTAACTATAACTTCTCTCCCTAACTCCGTAAGGTTGTCCGAAGTTTCTTGTGCAATCGTCAGCTTAAAGCAAACGTTAACAATGATGTCTCTAATAGAACACTTCCTTTCTGGTGTTCCCCAAGGTTTATTTCGCATTTCCCTTCAAAACTGTTTCTTTTAAGTTTAGAGATCAAAGATACAAGCTATCATGTCTTTGTAAAACGTGTGGTAATAATCCCTGTGACTTTTAATACGCAATAAACACCGATCACCGAACTATCTATCTTATTATCATCTTTAGTCTGAACGTGCAAATTTAACCAAAATTGATTAAAGATAATGACTGGAGTAAAAGGATCTATATCGCATCTGAATATACGTATCCCTATGTGTCCCGGGACATATTGAGTGATTATGAAAAGAGTAACTTAACACACTCTTTTCATAATCAGCAGTTCCTTACTACTTTTATAAACTTATCATGATTTGACGCTTCCTCAAGAATTGAACTAAAAGGACGAGACACCCAATTCAAAAAGAAAAAAAACAAAAAAAAAAAAAAAAAAAAACAAGAAAATTTCCAGCTCTACATCAAAATATGAACGACTTAATGATTAAGATTAAAAAGGGAAGCAATAGTGTTAACTTACAGATTGGTAAATTAACAGAAAAGTAAACTCGATACATCAGTTGTTTTACATCAATTTCTGTAACAAACACCGAAGTTTCTTACATGCTTTGCAGAAAAACTTAAACCAATTTACTTATCTAATCTGGTGACCGTAATTCGAACTTACTGACTTTTCACCAGTGCTCTAAGCTTACACAGGTTTACCTCTTTCTGCCTTTCCACGTTATGTGAAATATCGGAAACATTAACATTTAACCAACATGAACAGAAGTGTTGTCTGTTGATTTAAAAGACTTAATGAATTTGCGACTGCCACGAATTTTACACCATAAAAGTTTCTCATTATCTGTCCTCTCGCATGTCTAACACAAATTTTAAATGAACGTTCTTTAAATAGCTAATGACGAGTTTAACACATAAAACCAATACAAAAGAGTAACGGAACTACAATTCAATTACAGAAATCCGTCCTGGAAAGTAGTTCATCGACTTTTGTGCGGGGTTGCCTGGGCAACCCAATAAGTGAACAAAAAATATAAAAGAAAAAATGTTTAAAACAGTCAAAATTAAAGAAGAATTTAAAAGAATTCATTTGAATAAAAACAACTTGGAAGAAATGCAGAAGAACTGATTTCCAGGGACAACTCGGGAATTAGCTATGAAAAACTGAATACTAAGAGGAGAAAAACAATAGGGCCAGTCGTCACAGACCTTGCAAGTATGTGTTTCTGCTACGTAAGTAAAAGAGCTCGAATGAAGTATCACGAACAGTCCCCGGTTCGAATCCGGAGGGAAAATAAAATATATATTTTTTTAATTCAAACATAAATTAGAGACACAATGTGTGACTAAAAAGAGTGAAATGGAGAGTGACGAACGACCCGAGCTCAATAAATCGGGTGATTTCAAAACACAGGTGGCTGGGACGACAGACTACCTTATCAGTAACGGAAGCATTAGTGTGGCTAGCCGTATGAATGGAACTACCGATTTAAAGAAGAGAAGGAAGGAGCTGCAGCCGCAGCTCAACCTCACGAAGCGTCGGACGACAGCAATGACGTCAGACGAGAAAGCGGTCGCACCAAATAAAGTTGGGGCGGTTGCGACCAAAAAAACTACAGCAAAAAATCGTTGGTAATTCAAGCAACAAAAAAATGGGCTTCAGCTGCAGTCGCAATCGACATTGATGCCCTCCAATGTGAATCGGAGAACAACAAACGCCGGTTTTCATAAAAAGGAAGCGAAAACTCCTTCCAGACAAGAGAGGAGGAGAAGCTCAAAAAACTCGACGAGGAGTGGGTGAAGCTTAAAGCCCACATCAAACACCTATACGAACAGTCAACGTTAAGGAAAGCTGCAGAGATAGTAGAAAAGCTGCCGTCCACATCAAGGGCAACGTAAGTATACAGAAAGCTCAACAGGAGCTTAAATTGCAGCAACAACAATAGAAACAGAAGGAACAGCAACAGCAACAGCAACAGCAATCACAGCAGCAGAGACAACAGAATCAGCAGTAGAAACAACAGGAGCCATGGCAAAAACAGCAGAATAATAATAATTATAATATGTGTTTCCCAAGTGTATTAACAGCTGAACTTAATAACATTATTCTCACGTGTATTAACACTAAAAAAAATTACGACAAAATTTTAACAATAAACTGACAGTATTTACTTAGTTTCACTGAAAAATGGCTCTATTATATTAAAAGACCTGCAAAACAACCATCCAGTCATCTTCCACACATAAACAAGCATTTAGAGAAAGCTTAAAGGGAAATTAACCTAATGCCACGACTGCCAAATGTTTGGCCGTGCTGAAAAAATTTACATGTAAAAACATTTTGTGCTACGCCGGCCCTCATAAAACTTCTGAGTGCACAAACACATCGTCTCCTAAATGTGCTACCCGCAATGGATCTCACAAATCAACTTATCCAACATGCATGAACGAAGCAATGCTTCTTCACATTAAGAAATTAAAGAGAAGCAAAGCATGCTGCTAGACCAAAACTCTTCCGGTTTGACTCTGGAGTCTAGTGGGGAATCCATGTTTCATCCATTGTGGCATACAAATGCAAAAGATTATGTTTATTCTGGCGAAACATCATCAAACATCTCTCACATTTATCGATACGTTGTTGTTTTGGTCCATTGTGAGCAAACGCGGCATCCATTTTGGAAACAGCTTTCCCATGGACAAAAATTCATGCAAAATAGTGTACCCACTGCCTTTTGATATTTTTATTTCTGTCTAATGTCCCTAGGTATGTTACTCGACCTATCGCAATTAATGACATAAGTTCGAATACTTATCCTGTAGCGGTTTATAGGTACATTGTACATTAGATATAAAAAATGCAAATGGGAATCGCTATCGATCTATACTCAGTAGAAAGTTCCGTAGTACTTCGAATAACTTAGATGATATTTCGTCCACTCACGATGTCGATACCATTGTCGCTTATTTTAGTGAACAGATTCTTAGTGCCGGTATCGAAATTGCCACCCTACACAGTTTTTTTTAATTCATATAAAAAACCTCTTTCGCAAATATTGGCAAAAAAATGTCTAGCTCACTATAAACTGCAGGTTTCTTATAAACACATCAATTTCTCATCTCATTTTTGTACATAGATATCAAAAGTGGAACACAAAACTTAATTCCCTGGATGTTAATCCAAAAAAATCATCAAATATCCTCAAACCTAAGAGATTAAACCACATCTTTGTTAGTTAATCGAGCCATGCAAAATCTATTATGCTATACTTACTCTCCATCATTAAGTTTTTTTTTATAACTTTTAAAGATGTGGAGTTTATTTTTGAGGATCTAAGAGAACGAAAAGCAGATGGCAATGGTAAAATTAAAAATATGTTTATCAAAGAGATGCCTAATTCTGGACTTGTACATTTATCATTTATTATAAACGCTTGCGTTAAAATGGTTTACTTCCCAAAATCAGGGAAAATTAATAAAATTGTGCTTATTGACACAAAGCTGACAAACAGTTATAGGCCAATAAACCTACTCAGTAGCATTAGCAAGATCTACAAAAAGTCCTAATAGAGTAAATCTCTAAACACATCCTAGAACATGGAATACTCCTGTTATAGGTCAATAAGCTTACTCAGTAGCATTAGCAAGTATTACGAAAAGTTCCTGAAAGAGTAAATCTCTTAACACATGTTAGAACATGGAATACTCCCGAATGAACAATTTGGGCTTAGGTCACCCCACAGTACGTCCCATCAAGTTTTGCGAATCTGCAAGCACATAAAATCGCTTCGTGCATTAGGCAAGTCAACAGGTATGATTTTACTTGACATTGAAAAAACCTTCGATTCGACAGATTTATAAGATGATTAACTATAACTTCTCTCCCTAACTCCGTAAGGTTGTCCGAAGTTTCTTGTGCAATCGTCAGCTTAAAGCAAACGTTAACAATGATGTCTCTAATAGAACACTTCCTTTCTGGTGTTCCCCAAGGTTTATTTCGCATTTCCCTTCAAAACTGTTTCTTTTAAGTTTAGAGATCAAAGATACAAGCTATCATGTCTTTGTAAAACGTGTGGTAATAATCCCTGTGACTTTTAATACGCAATAAACACCGATCACCGAACTATCTATCTTATTATCATCTTTAGTCTGAACGTGCAAATTTAACCAAAATTGATTAAAGATAATGACTGGAGTAAAAGGATCTATATCGCATCTGAATATACGTATCCCTATGTGTCCCGGGACATATTGAGTGATTATGAAAAGAGTAACTTAACACACTCTTTTCATAATCAGCAGTTCCTTACTACTTTTATAAACTTATCATGATTTGACGCTTCCTCAAGAATTGAACTAAAAGGACGAGACACCCAATTCAAAAAAAAAAAAACAAAAAAAAAAAAAAAAAAAACAAGAAAATTTCCAGCTCTACATCAAAATATGAACGACTTAATGATTAAGATTAAAAAGGGAAGCAATAGTGTTAACTTACAGATTGGTAAATTAACAGAAAAGTAAACTCGATACATCAGTTGTTTTACATCAATTTCTGTAACAAACACCGAAGTTTCTTACATGCTTTGCAGAAAAACTTAAACCAATTTACTTATCTAATCTGGTGACCGTAATTCGAACTTACTGACTTTTCACCAGTGCTCTAAGCTTACACAGGTTTACCTCTTTCTGCCTTTCCACGTTATGTGAAATATCGGAAACATTAACATTTAACCAACATGAACAGAAGTGTTGTCTGTTGATTTAAAAGACTTAATGAATTTGCGACTGCCACGAATTTTACACCATAAAAGTTTCTCATTATCTGTCCTCTCGCATGTCTAACACAAATTTTAAATGAACGTTCTTTAAATAGCTAATGACGAGTTTAACACATAAAACCAATACAAAAGAGTAACGGAACTACAATTCAATTACAGAAATCCGTCCTGGAAAGTAGTTCATCGACTTTTGTGCGGGGTTGCCTGGGCAACCCAATAAGTGAACAAAAAATATAAAAGAAAAAATGTTTAAAACAGTCAAAATTAAAGAAGAATTTAAAAGAATTCATTTGAATAAAAACAACTTGGAAGAAATGCAGAAGAACTGATTTCCAGGGACAACTCGGGAATTAGCTATGAAAAACTGAATACTAAGAGGAGAAAAACAATAGGGCCAGTCGTCACAGACCTTGCAAGTATGTGTTTCTGCTACGTAAGTAAAAGAGCTCGAATGAAGTATCACGAACAGTCCCCGGTTCGAATCCGGAGGGAAAATAAAATATATATTTTTTTAATTCAAACATAAATTAGAGACACAATGTGTGACTAAAAAGAGTGAAATGGAGAGTGACGAACGACCCGAGCTCAATAAATCGGGTGATTTCAAAACACAGGTGGCTGGGACGACAGACTACCTTATCAGTAACGGAAGCATTAGTGTGGCTAGCCGTATGAATGGAACTACCGATTTAAAGAAGAGAAGGAAGGAGCTGCAGCCGCAGCTCAACCTCACGAAGCGTCGGACGACAGCAATGACGTCAGACGAGAAAGCGGTCGCACCAAATAAAGTTGGGGCGGTTGCGACCAAAAAAACTACAGCAAAAAATCGTTGGTAATTCAAGCAACAAAAAAATGGGCTTCAGCTGCAGTCGCAATCGACATTGATGCCCTCCAATGTGAATCGGAGAACAACAAACGCCGGTTTTCATAAAAAGGAAGCGAAAACTCCTTCCAGACAAGAGAGGAGGAGAAGCTCAAAAAACTCGACGAGGAGTGGGTGAAGCTTAAAGCCCACATCAAACACCTATACGAACAGTCAACGTTAAGGAAAGCTGCAGAGATAGTAGAAAAGCTGCCGTCCACATCAAGGGCAACGTAAGTATACAGAAAGCTCAACAGGAGCTTAAATTGCAGCAACAACAATAGAAACAGAAGGAACAGCAACAGCAACAGCAACAGCAATCACAGCAGCAGAGACAACAGAATCAGCAGTAGAAACAACAGGAGCCATGGCAAAAACAGCAGAATAATAATAATTATAATATGTGTTTCCCAAGTGTATTAACAGCTGAACTTAATAACATTATTCTCACGTGTATTAACACTAAAAAAAATTACGACAAAATTTGAACAATAAACTGACAGTATTTACTTAGTTTCACTGAAAAATGGCTCTATTATATTAAAAGACCTGCAAAACAACCATCCAGTCATCTTCCACACATAAACAAGCATTTAGAGAAAGCTTAAAGGGAAATTAACCTAATGCCACGACTGCCAAATGTTTGGCCGTGCTGAAAAAATTTACATGTAAAAACATTTTGTGCTACGCCGGCCCTCATAAAACTTCTGAGTGCACAAACACATCGTCTCCTAAATGTGCTACCCGCAATGGATCTCACAAATCAACTTATCCAACATGCATGAACGAAGCAATGCTTCTTCACATTAAGAAATTAAAGAGAAGCAAAGCATGCTGCTAGACCAAAACTCTTCCGGTTTGACTCTGGAGTCTAGTGGGGAATCCATGTTTCATCCATTGTGGCATACAAATGCAAAAGATTATGTTTATTCTGGCGAAACATCATCAAACATCTCTCACATTTATCGATACGTTGTTGTTTTGGTCCATTGTGAGCAAACGCGGCATCCATTTTGGAAACAGCTTTCCCATGGACAAAAATTCATGCAAAATAGTGTACCCACTGCCTTCTGATATTTTTATTTCTGTCTAATGTCCCTAGGTATGTTACTCGACCTATCGCAATTAATGACATAAGTTCGAATACTTATCCTGTAGCGGTTTATAGGTACATTGTACATTAGATATAAAAAATGCAAATGGGAATCGCTATCGATCTATACTCAGTAGAAAGTTCCGTAGTACTTCGAATAACTTAGATGATATTTCGTCCACTCACGATGTCGATACCATTGTCGCTTATTTTAGTGAACAGATTCTTAGTGCCGGTATCGAAATTGCCACCCTACACAGTTTTTTTTAATTCATATAAAAAACCTCTTTCGCAAATATTGGCAAAAAAATGTCTAGCTCACTATAAACTGCAGGTTTCTTATAAACACATCAATTTCTCATCTCATTTTTGTACATAGATATCAAAAGTGGAACACAAAACTTAATTGTTAATTGTTAATCCAAAAAAATCATCAAATATCCTCAAACCTAAGAGATTAAACCACATCTTTGTTAGTTAATCGAGCCATGCAAAATCTATTATGCTATACTTACTCTCCATCATTAAGTTTTTTTTTATAACTTTTAAAGATGTGGAGTTTATTTTTGAGGATCTAAGAGAACGAAAAGCAGATGGCAATGGTAAAATTAAAAATATGTTTATCAAAGAGATGCCTAATTCTGGACTTGTACATTTATCATTTATTATAAACGCTTGCGTTAAAATGGTTTACTTCCCAAAATCAGGGAAAATTAATAAAATTGTGCTTATTGACACAAAGCTGACAAACAGTTATAGGCCAATAAACCTACTCAGTAGCATTAGCAAGATCTACAAAAAGTCCTAATAGAGTAAATCTCTAAACACATCCTAGAACATGGAATACTCCTGTTATAGGTCAATAAGCTTACTCAGTAGCATTAGCAAGTATTACGAAAAGTTCCTGAAAGAGTAAATCTCTTAACACATGTTAGAACATGGAATACTCCGAATGAACAATTTGGGCTTAGGTCACCACACAGTACGTCCCATCAAGTTTTGCGAATCTGCAAGCACATAAAATCGCTTCGTGCATTAGGCAAGTCAACAGGTATGATTTTACTTGACATTGAAAAAACCTTCGATTCGACAGATTTATAAGATGATTAACTATAACTTCTCTCCCTAACTTCGTAAGGTTGTCCGAAGTTTCTTGTGCAATCGTCAGCTTAAAGCAAACGTTAACAATGATGTCTCTAATAGAACACTTCCTTTCTGGTGTTCCCCAAGGTTTATTTCGCATTTCCCTTCAAAACTGTTTCTTTTAAGTTTAGAGATCAAAGATACAAGCTATCATGTCTTTGTAAAACGTGTGGTAATAATCCCTGTGACTTTTAATACGCAATAAACACCGATCACCGAACTATCTATCTTATTATCATCTTTAGTCTGAACGTGCAACTTTAACCAAAATTGATTAAAGATAATGACTGGAGTAAAAGGATCTATATCGCATCTGAATATACGTATCCCTATGTGTCCCGGGACATATTGAGTGATTATGAAAAGAGTAACTTAACACACTCTTTTCATAATCAGCAGTTCCTTACTACTTTTATAAACTTATCATGATTTGACGCTTCCTCAAGAATTGAACTAAAAGGACGAGACACCCAATTCAAAAAAAAAAAAAAAAACAAAAAAAAAAAAAAAAAAACAAAAAAAAAAAAAAAACAAGAAAATTTCCAGCTCTACATCAAAATATGAACGACTTAATGATTAAGATTAAAAAGGGAAGCAATAGTGTTAACTTACAGATTGGTAAATTAACAGAAAAGTAAACTCGATACATCAGTTGTTTTACATCAATTTCTGTAACAAACACCGAAGTTTCTTACATGCTTTGCAGAAAAACTTAAACCAATTTACTTATCTAATCTGGTGACCGTAATTCGAACTTACTGACTTTTCACCAGTGCTCTAAGCTTACACAGGTTTACCTCTTTCTGCCTTTCCACGTTATGTGAAATATCGGAAACATTAACATTTAACCAACATGAACAGAAGTGTTGTCTGTTGATTTAAAAGACTTAATGAATTTGCGACTGCCACGAATTTTACACCATAAAAGTTTCTCATTATCTGTCCTCTCGCATGTCTAACACAAATTTTAAATGAACGTTCTTTAAATAGCTAATGACGAGTTTAACACATAAAACCAATACAAAAGAGTAACGGAACTACAATTCAATTACAGAAATCCGTCCTGGAAAGTAGTTCATCGACTTTTGTGCGGGGTTGCCTGGGCAACCCAATAAGTGAACAAAAAATATAAAAGAAAAAATGTTTAAAACAGTCAAAATTAAAGAAGAATTTAAAAGAATTCATTTGAATAAAAACAACTTGGAAGAAATGCAGAAGAACTGATTTCCAGGGACAACTCGGGAATTAGCTATGAAAAACTGAATACTAAGAGGAGAAAAACAATAGGGCCAGTCGTCACAGACCTTGCAAGTATGTGTTTCTGCTACGTAAGTAAAAGAGCTCGAATGAAGTATCACGAACAGTCCCCGGTTCGAATCCGGAGGGAAAATAAAATATATATTTTTTTAATTCAAACATAAATTAGAGACACAATGTGTGACTAAAAAGAGTGAAATGGAGAGTGACGAACGACCCGAGCTCAATAAATCGGGTGATTTCAAAACACAGGTGGCTGGGACGACAGACTACCTTATCAGTAACGGAAGCATTAGTGTGGCTAGCCGTATGAATGGAACTACCGATTTAAAGAAGAGAAGGAAGGAGCTGCAGCCGCAGCTCAACCTCACGAAGCGTCGGACGACAGCAATGACGTCAGACGAGAAAGCGGTCGCACCAAATAAAGTTGGGGCGGTTGCGACCAAAAAAACTACAGCAAAAAACCGTTGGTAATTCAAGCAACTAAAAAATGGGCTTCAGCTGCAGTCGCGATCGACATTGATGCCCTCCAATGTGAATCGGAGAACAACAAATGCCGATTTTCATAAAAAGGAAGCGAAAACTCCTTCCAGACAAGAGAGGAGGAGAAGCTCAAAAAACTCGACGAGGAGTGGGTGAAGCTTAAAGCCCACATCAAACACCTATACGAACAGTCAACGTTAAGGAAAGCTGCAGAGATAGTAGAAAAGCTGCCGTCCACATCAAGGGCAACGTAAGTATACAGAAAGCTCAACAGGAGCTTAAATTGCAGCAACAACAATAGAAACAGAAGGAACAGCAACAGCAACAGCAATCACAGCAGCAGAGACAACAGAATCAGCAGTAGAAACAACAGGAGCCATGGCAAAAACAGCAGAATAATAATAATTATAATATGTGTTTCCCAAGTGTATTAACAGCTGAACTTAATAACATTATTCTCACATGTATTAACACTAAAAAAAATTACGACAAAATTTGAACAATAAACTGACAGTATTTACTTAGTTTCACTGAAAAATGGCTCTATTATATTAAAAGACCTGCAAAACAACCATCCAGTCATCTTCCACACATAAACAAGCATTTAGAGAAAGCTTAAAGGGAAATTAACCTAATGCCACGACTGCCAAATGTTTGGCCGTGCTGAAAAAATTTACATGTAAAAACATTTTGTGCTACGCCGGCCCTCATAAAACTTCTGAGTGCACAAACACATCGTCTTTTAAATGTGCTACCCGCAATGGATCTCACAAATCAACTTATCCAACATGCATGAACGAAGCAATGCTTCTTCACATTAAGAAATTAAAGAGAAGCAAAGCATGCTGCTAGACCAAAACTCTTCCGGTTTGACTCTGGAGTCTAGTGGGGAATCCATGTTTCATCCATTGTGGCATACAAATGCAAAAGATTATGTTTATTCTGGCGAAACATCATCAAACATCTCTCACATTTATCGATACGTTGTTGTTTTGGTCCATTGTGAGCAAACGCGGCATCCATTTTGGAAACAGCTTTCCCATGGACAAAAATTCATGCAAAATAGTGTACCCACTGCCTTCTGATATTTTTATTTCTGTCTAATGTCCCTAGGTATGTTACTCGACCTATCGCAATTAATGACATAAGTTCGAATACTTATCCTGTAGCGGTTTATAGGTACATTGTACATTAGATATAAAAAATGCAAATGGGAATCGCTATCGATCTATACTCAGTAGAAAGTTCCGTAGTACTTCGAATAACTTAGATGATATTTCGTCCACTCACGATGTCGATACCATTGTCGCTTATTTTAGTGAACAGATTCTTAGTGCCGGTATCGAAATTGCCACCCTACACAGTTTTTTTTAATTCATATAAAAAACCTCTTTCGCAAATATTGGCAAAAAAATGTCTAGCTCACTATAAACTGCAGGTTTCTTATAAAAACATCAATTTCTCATCTCATTTTTGTACATAGATATCAAAAGTGGAACACAAAACTTAATTCCCTGGATGTTAATCCAAAAAAATCATCAAATATCCTCAAACCTAAGAGATTAAACCACATCTTTGTCAGTTAATCGAGCCATGCAAAATCTATTGTGCTATACTTACTCTCCATCATTAAGTTTTTTTTTTATAACTTTTAAAGATGTGGAGTTTATTTTTGAGGATCTAAGAGAACGAAAAGCAGATGGCAATGGTAAAATTAAAAATATGTTTATCAAAGAGATGCCTAATTCTGGACTTGTACGTTTATCATTTATTATAAACGCTTGCGTTAAAATGGTTTACTTCCCAAAATCAGGGAAAATTAATAAAATTGTGCTTATTGACACAAAGCTGACAAACAGTTATAGGCCAATAAACCTACTCAGTAGCATTAGCAAGATCTACAAAAAGTCCTAATAGAGTAAATCTCTAAACACATCCTAGAACATGGAATACTCCTGTTATAGGTCAATAAGCTTACTCAGTAGCATTAGCAAGTATTACGAAAAGTTCCTGAAAGAGTAAATCGCTTAACACATGTTAGAACATGGAATACTCCCGAATGAACAATTTGGGCTTAGGTCACCCCACAGTACGTCCCATCAAGTTTTGCGAATCTGCAAGCACATAAAATCGCTTCGTGCATTAGGCAAGTCAACAGGTATGATTTTACTTGACATTGAAAAAACCTTCGATTCGACAGATTTATAAGATGATTAACTATAACTTCTCTCCCTAACTCCGTAAGGTTGTCCGAAGTTTCTTGTGCAATCGTCAGCTTAAAGCAAACGTTAACAATGATGTCTCTAATAGAATACTTCCTTTCTGGTGTTCCCCAAGGTTTATTTCGCATTTCCCTTTAAAACTGTTTCTTTTAAGTTTAGAGATCAAAGATACAAGCTATCATGTCTTTGTAAAACGTGTGGTAATAATCCCTGTGACTTTTAATACGCAATAAACACCGATCACCGAACTATTTATCTTATTATCATCTTTAGTCTGAACGTGCAACTTTAACCAAAATTGATTAAAGATAATGACTGGAGTAAAAGGATCTATATCGCATCTGAATATACGTATCCCTATGTGTCCCGGGACATATTGAGTGATTATGAAAAGAGTAACTTAACACACTCTTTTCATAATCAGCAGTTCCTTACTACTTTTATAAACTTATCATGATTTGACGCTTCCTCAAGAATTGAACTAAAAGGACGAGACACCCAATTCAAAAAAAAAAAAACAAAAAAAAAAAAAAAACAAGAAAATTTCCAGCTCTACATCAAAATATGAACGACTTAATGATTAAGATTAAAAAGGGAAGCAATAGTGTTAACTTACAGATTGGTAAATTAACAGAAAAGTAAACTCGATACATCAGTTGTTTTACATCAATTTCTGTAACAAACACCGAAGTTTCTTACATGCTTTGCAGAAAAACTTAAACCAATTTACTTATCTAATCTGGTGACCGTAATTCGAACTTACTGACTTTTCACCAGTGCTCTAAGCTTACACAGGTTTACCTCTTTCTGCCTTTCCACGTTATGTGAAATATCGGAAACATTAACATTTAACCAACATGAACAGAAGTGTTGTCTGGTGATTTAAAAGACTTAATGAATTTGCGACTGCCACGAATTTTACACCATAAAAGTTTCTCATTATCTGTCCTCTCGCATGTCTAACACAAATTTTAAATGAACCTTCTTTAAATAGCTAATGACGAGTTTAACACATAAAACCAATACAAAAGAGTAACGGAACTACAATTCAATTACAGAAATCCGTCCTGGAAAGTAGTTCATCGACTTTTGTGCGGGGTTGCCTGGGCAACCCAATAAGTGAACAAAAAATATAAAAGAAAAAATGTTTAAAACAGTCAAAATTAAAGAAGAATTTAAAAGAATTCATTTGAATAAAAACAACTTGGAAGAAATGCAGAAGAACTGATTTCCAGGGACAACTCGGGAATTAGCTATGAAAAACTGAATACTAAGAGGAGAAAAACAATAGGGCCAGTCGTCACAGACCTTGCAAGTATGTGTTTCTGCTACGTAAGTAAAAGAGCTCGAATGAAGTATCACGAACAGTCCCCGGTTCGAATCCGGAGGGAAAATAAAATATATATTTTTTTAATTCAAACATAAATTAGAGACACAATGTGTGACTAAAAAGAGTGAAATGGAGAGTGACGAACGACCCGAGCTCAATAAATCGGGTGATTTCAAAACACAGGTGGCTGGGACGACAGACTACCTTATCAGTAACGGAAGCATTAGTGTGGCTAGCCGTATGAATGGAACTACCGATTTAAAGAAGAGAAGGAAGGAGCTGCAGCCGCAGCTCAACCTCACGAAGCGTCGGACGACAGCAATGACGTCAGACGAGAAAGCGGTCGCACCAAATAAAGTTGGGGCGGTTGCGACCAAAAAAACTACAGCAAAAAATCGTTGGTAATTCAAGCAACTAAAAAATGGGCTTCAGCTGCAGTCGCAATCGACATTGATGCCCTCCAATGTGAATCGGAGAACAACAAACGCCGGTTTTCATAAAAAGGAAGCGAAAACTCCTTCCAGACAAGAGAGGAGGAGAAGCTCAAAAAACTCGACGAGGAGTGGGTGAAGCTTAAAGCCCACATCAAACACCTATACGAACAGTCAACGTTAAGGAAAGCTGCAGAGATAGTAGAAAAGCTGCCGTCCACATCAAGGGCAACGTAAGTATACAGAAAGCTCAACAGGAGCTTAAATTGCAGCAACAACAATAGAAACAGAAGGAACAGCAACAGCAACAGCAATCACAGCAGCAGAGACAACAGAATCAGCAGTAGAAACAACAGGAGCCATGGCAAAAACAGCAGAATAATAATAATTATAATATGTGTTTCCCAAGTGTATTAACAGCTGAACTTAATAACATTATTCTCACGTGTATTAACACTAAAAAAAATTACGACAAAATTTGAACAATAAACTGACAGTATTTACTTAGTTTCACTGAAAAATGGCTCTATTATATTAAAAGACCTGCAAAACAACCATACAGTCATCTTCCACACATAAACAAGCATTTAGAGAAAGCTTAAAGGGAAATTAACCTAATGCCACGACTGCCAAATGTTTGGCCGTGCTGAAAATATTTACATGTAAAAACATTTTGTGCTACGCCGGCCCTCATAAAACTTCTGAGTGCACAAACACATCGTCTCCTAAATGTGCTACCCGCAATGGATCTCACAAATCAACTTATCCAACATGCATGAACGAAGCAATGCTTCTTCACATTAAGAAATTAAAGAGAAGCAAAGCATGCTGCTAGACGGTTTGACTCTGGAGTCTAGTGGGGAATCCATGTTTCATCCATTGTGGCATACAAATGCAAAAGATTATGTTTATTCTGGCGAAACATCATCAAACATCTCTCACATTTATCGATACGTTGTTGTTTTGGTCCATTGTGAGCAAACGCGGCATCCATTTTGGAAACAGCTTTCCAATGGACAAAAATTCATGCAAAATAGTGTACCCACTGCCTTCTGATATTTTTATTTCTGTCTAATGTCCCTAGGTATGTTACTCGACCTATCGCAATTAATGACATAAGTTCGAATACTTATCCTGTAGCGGTTTATAGGTACATTGTACATTAGATATAAAAAATGCAAATGGGAATCGCTATCGATCTATACTCAGTAGAAAGTTCCGTAGTACTTCGAATAACTTAGATGATATTTCGTCCACTCACGATGTCGATACCATTGTCGCTTATTTTAGTGAACAGATTCTTAGTGCCGGTATCGAAATTGCCACCCTACACAGTTTTTTTTAATTCATATAAAAAACCTCTTTCGCAAATATTGGCAAAAAAATGTCTAGCTCACTATAAACTGCAGGTTTCTTATAAACACATCAATTTCTCATCTCATTTTTGTACATAGATATCAAAAGTGGAACACAAAACTTAATTCCCTGGATGTTAATCCAAAAAAATCATCAAATATCCTCAAACCTAAGAGATTAAACCACATCTTTGTCAGTTAATCGAGCCATGCAAAATCTATTATGCTATACTTACTCTCCATCATTAAGTTTTTTTTTATAACTTTTAAAGATGTGGAGTTTATTTTTGAGGATCTAAGAGAACGAAAAGCAGATGGCAATGGTAAAATTAAAAATATGTTTATCAAAGAGATGCCTAATTCTGGACTTGTACGTTTATCATTTATTATAAACGCTTGCGTTAAAATGGTTTACTTCCCAAAATCAGGGAAAATTAATAAAATTGTGCTTATTGACACAAAGCTGACAAACAGTTATAGGCCAATAAACCTACTCAGTAGCATTAGCAAGATCTACAAAAAGTCCTAATAGAGTAAATCTCTAAACACATCCTAGAACATGGAATACTCCTGTTATAGGTCAATAAGCTTACTCAGTAGCATTAGCAAGTATTACGAAAAGTTCCTGAAAGAGTAAATCTCTTAACACATGTTAGAACATGGAATACTCCCGAATGAACAATTTGGGCTTAGGTCACCCCACAGTACGTCCCATTAAGTTTTGCGAATCTGCAAGCACATAAAATCGCTTCGTGCATTAGGCAAGTCAACAGGTATGATTTTATTTGACATTGAAAAAACCTTCGATTCGACAGATTTATAAGATGATTAACTATAACTTCTCTCCCTAACTCCGTAAGGTTGTCCGAAGTTTCTTGTGCAATCGTCAGCTTAAAGCAAACGTTAACAATGATGTCTCTAATAGAATACTTCCTTTCTGGTGTTCCCCAAGGTTTATTTCGCATTTCCCTTTAAAACTGTTTTTTTTAAGTTTAGAGATCAAAGATACAAGCTATCATGTCTTTGTAAAACGTGTGGTAATAATCCCTGTGACTTTTAATACGCAATAAACACCGATCACCGAACTATCTATCTTATTATCATCTTTAGTCTGAACGTGCAACTTTAACCAAAATTGATTAAAGATAATGACTGGAGTAAAAGGATCTATATCGCATCTGAATATACGTATCCCTATGTGTCCCGGGACATATTGAGTGATTATGAAAAGAGTAACTTAACACACTCTTTTCATAATCAGCAGTTCCTTACTACTTTTATAAACTTATCATGATTTGACGCTTCCTCAAGAATTGAACTGAAAGGACGAGACACCCAATTCAAAAAAAAAAAAAAAAAAACAAAAAAAAAAAAAAAACAAGAAAATTTCCAGCTCTACATCAAAATATGAACGACTTAATGATTAAGATTAAAAAGGGAAGCAATAGTGTTAACTTACAGATTGGTAAATTAACAGAAAAGTAAACTCGATACATCAGTTGTTTTACATCAATTTCTGTAACAAACACCGAAGTTTCTTACATGCTTTGCAGAAAAACTTAAACCAATTTACTTATCTAATCTGGTGACCGTAATTCGAACTTACTGACTTTTCACCAGTGCTCTAAGCTTACACAGGTTTACCTCTTTCTGCCTTTCCACGTTATGTGAAATATCGGAAACATTAACATTTAACCAACATGAACAGAAGTGTTGTCTGTTGATTTAAAAGACTTAATGAATTTGCGACTGCCACGAATTTTACACCATAAAAGTTTCTCATTATCTGTCCTCTCGCATGTCTAACACAAATTTTAAATGAACGTTCTTTAAATAGCTAATGACGAGTTTAACACATAAAACCAATACAAAAGAGTAACGGAACTACAATTCAATTACAGAAATCCGTCCTGGAAAGTAGTTCATCGACTTTTGTGCGGGGTTGCCTGGGCAACCCAATAAGTGAACAAAAAATATAAAAGAAAAAATGTTTAAAACAGTCAAAATTAAAGAAGAATTTAAAAGAATTCATTTGAATAAAAACAACTTGGAAGAAATGCAGAAGAACTGATTTCCAGGGACAACTCGGGAATTAGCTATGAAAAACTGAATACTAAGAGGAGAAAAACAATAGGGCCAGTCGTCACAGAATTTGCAAGTATGTGTTTCTGCTACGTAAGTAAAAGAGCTCGAATGAAGTATCACGAACAGTCCCCGGTTCGAATCCGGAGGGAAAATAAAATATATATTTTTTTAATTCAAACATAAATTAGAGACACAATGTGTGACTAAAAATGAATGAGTGAAATGGAGAGTGACGAACGACCCGAGCTCAATAAATCGGGTGATTTCAAAACATAGGTGGCTGGGACGACAGACTACCTTATCAGTAACGGAAGCATTAGTGTGGCTAGCCGTATGAATGGAACTACCGATTTAAAGAAGAGAAGGAAGGAGCTGCAGCCGCAGCTCAACCTCACGAAGCGTCGGACGACAGCAATGACGTCAGACGAGAAAGCGGTCGCACCAAATAAAGTTGGAGCGGTTGCGACCAAAAAAACTACAGCAAAAAACCGTTGGTAATTCAAGCAACTAAAAAATGGGCTTCAGCTGCAGTCGCAATCGACATTGATGCCCTCCAATGTGAATCGGAGAACAACAATTGCCGATTTTCATAAAAAGGAAGCGAAAACTCCTTCCAGACAAGAGAGGAGGAGAAGCTCAAAAAACTCGACGAGGAGTGGGTGAAGCTTAAAGCCCACATCAAACTCCTATACGAACAGTCAACGTTAAGGAAAGCTGCAGAGATAGTAGAAAAGCTGCCGTCCACATCAAGGGCAACGTAAGTATACAGAAAGCTCAACAGGAGCTTAAATTGCAGCAACAACAATAGAAACAGAAGGAACAGCAACAGCAATCACAGCAGCAGAAACAACAGAATCAGCAGTAGAAACAACAGGAGCCATGGCAAAAACAGCAAAAGTCCAAGGTTCGTTGTCCGTCAATAACGTCTTCGGCTTGGGTACAAATGAGCTAGAGACCCTATGTGAATTGACCCCAGGAAATAAGACTTATTACATAAAATAGAAGATTCCCCACACCCAAACCGTTCATTGCCTAACAATGGATTTAGATTTCTAAAACAAAAATTAGCGGCATCGTACGCCGATTATTATACGTACACAGCACAGCGGTCATCCTCGACAAGCTGCGACGAGGTTCATTTCGTAGGAATAAAGCCTTTTATCACTGCGGCAGCGAAAGCGAAGAAGAAGGTTACCTGAGGCAGAGCTCTCTATAAGGTTTGTACTGTCTTCCATCCAGTCGATGCAAGCACAGATGATTGGATTTAAGAAACAGGTGGTCGAACTACAGACTAGTTTCTCACGCAGACGGCTAGAGTAGATTTCCTCTTCTCTCAGCTGCCAGTGAACCAATGGGCACAGAGGTAAGTATTCTGCAAATTCTCTGATAAGAGTCGAACGAAAACCAACGCTCTCTAATTTGTTGCAAACCCACAATCCTGATGTGCTGATGGCACATCAATCAACTACCAGAAGTGGAAAACTATCCCACTGGGACGGCCATTGACCGTGAAAAGTGTACTAAGGCATCTGGTTGGACCAATATCTATATGGTGGTATACATGTAGATACAACTTTGACCAAGGCTAAGAATACCTTCGCTATGGCAAGAGGGCTGTTTTACAGCTGTCAACTTGACACCAGAGTACATGGCCCTCATCCGTCCAATCATGGTATATGATTGCCCTGTGTGGTTCAACTAGAGCCCTTCCTAAATGAAAGAGAAGAGAGTGTTTGAGAGGCGCTGCCTTAGGGCCTGTCTTCGTTTATATCGAACTCCAGAACCTCAGTACAAAAAATTCTATCCCAACGAGGTCCTGTACAAACTTATACGTATAGATAGTTTTATTATTAAGTTGATTCGTAGTCACACTGCTCGAGCCATGGCTTCAGCCAACAGTCTGATCTTTGGGGCTTACTACCCAAATGAAATGTACCATGAAAGGGTACGTCTGAATGGCTTCAATCCCCTTAAAGCTTTCTTTTGTCTGGATGCGAATGACATGATACATGATTGGGAAGGCGGCCCTATCATCTTCCACGTCGCACGCCGAACAGTAGAAAGGCAACTCCAATACGAGCCGGACGTTGCTCGCAGCTATCCGACGGTTCAGTAAATCGATTTCTGCCCACGACAGAGGAGTTTCTGCCAAAGAACGGAATTTCTACCGATGGTTACGCCATAACCAGCATTCCATGCTGCTAACTACTTAAAGTCAAAAGACGGGATATTTGAGTCAATAGGACCAACTCACACAGGCTAAAGTAGTTGTAAGGAATTTTATAAAAAAAAAACAAAAATAAAAAAAAAATTAAAATTAAAAAAAACAAAAACCAACAAAAACACAAAACAACAGAGCTTGATTTTATTCATATAGACGCCTCTCATCATACAATTCCATACTGGAGTCTAGCGTACCATAATGAATGACTTTTAAAAACTGCTTAGAATAACCGTGTATATTATATATATTTGAATATAGTATATTTCAAAAGTATTTGCTTAAGGGGTCTGTGTGACCTACAAAATACATTTTAGAATCAATAGTGAGTCCAAAATACTTAAAATTGTTTACTTCTTCAATTAGAAAGCAGTTATCACTACAGTTAAGATGCTACAGAACGTTGCAAGTGCTTGACTTGAGTCACAATTACAGCCTGCGAATCTATACTTTTGACATTCGGAAGCATGGAAGTAAACGTTCGAATATCTACTCACGGGGAAGCTAAGTTAAAAAACATTATTTGTCTTTAAGTTATCATTCAAATTATCCTTTGCGAACCAAATTCTTATTAGATTTAGATCCAAATGAATGTTGGAGATTAAATTCAAGACACTTTCACTTTCATACCAACATCATCTGCAAACGCAGTAAGATTAATTATGAAATTTAGTGAAAACGGTGAATTTATGTAGATTAGAAATAAAATAGCTCCTAACACAGAACCGTGGGGAACTCCCAAATTAAAGAATCTAATCTCGCTCTTTATACTATCAATTTACACTCTTTGAGTTCTATGTGAAAGGTATCATTTAAACTACTCTAAAATTAATCCACGAAAACCGGTTTTTTTTTATTTTGTCCAGTAGTATTGCATGGTTGATCACGTCAAAGGCTTTTGTGATATCAACAAATAAACCAACCGTAAATTTCATATTGTCAAGGTTACAGAAAGTGTCTAGCAAAAATTTAGAAGAGCGTCTTCGGTAAAATTTCACCTTTTCAAATATGTTGCTAAGAGTGGGCAAAAGTGAAATTGGTCTATAGTTTTTCATATCTTCAGCAGAACCTTTTTTGAACAACAGATTCAAGTCGGCTCATTTAAGCGTCACGGAAAATATTCCTGTAGATATACTGCGATTGAAAATGGCTGCTAGAACGTCAATCACATATTACGCTATTCGTTTAACAAATAGATTTGAGATACTTTCATCAATTATAACGAGTGCAGTTTCTTTTAACGGGTTGTGTTTGTATGTTATTTGTTATGGAGGTGAAATACTCGCTGGGAGCATTAGCGATGTCAAATGTTCCTTTTACTTTTAAAAGTGTTTATCAATAAACACAACATTGAATGATCAGTAATTTGAAATCATATGTGCACACTTCACCTTCGTCCAGTGAAATGTTTGAAATCGCCTACATATATGATGCAAAGACGTACCAGAACCTAACCGGTTAGGTTCATTTATAAAACTAACTAATCCGTGAAAGACCAAGAGAGCCAAGTAATTAGACATAGTTTTGCTACTATCTCACAGATTAATATACCATAGAAATCTCCCAATATAATAATGGTTTTTTCTTCTACCATATGAACGTAAAAACATTGAACAAATGTAGACGATAAACAACCCTACTTACTTACTTATCAGGCCTGCGAGCCATGAAGGGTTTCAGCCTGAACTGCCTTCCTTTCTTGACGGTCCAGATCACGCAGCTTCCCGTTGTTAAGACCAAGTTCTGTAGCGTCCGCAATCATTTGGTGTCTATACCGGAGGTTCCACCTTCTTCTCCTTCCCGCACCCAGAGGCTGGGATTCAATGACCCTTTTAGTTGGAGCGTTGTAGTCCACACAACATCGACGTCTCGGACGGAGCGTCACACTAGGCAGCAGAAACTTCGAGGTAGTAAAGGACTTCGTCTACCTCGGCTCCGCGGTAAACAGGGACACCAACATCAGTACCGAAATCAAACGCAGAATCACTCTTGCCAATCGCTGTTTCTTTGGGCTCAAGAGGCAATTGAATAATAAAGCCCTCTCTCGAAGGACTAAGCTCGCTTTATATAACAGCTTGATCATCCCCGTCCTACTATATGGCGCAGAATCTTGGACGATAGCAAAGGCGGATGAGGAAGCCCTTAGTCTTTTCGAGAGAAAAGTTTTGCGTGCGATTTTTGGTCCTGTTTGCGTTGATGGCATTTGGAAGAGAAGATTTAATGACGAACTCTATAGGCTGTACAGCGACATGCGCCTGGTCAAGCGTCTACGGATACAACGCTTAAGATGGCTAGGCCATGTAGAGCGTATGGACAGCACTGCTCCGGCCCGAAAAGTCTTTGAATCCGAGCCATTGGGACAACGCAACGGAGGACGACCTAGATTAAAGTGGCGCACACAAGTGGAGAAGGACTGTAGTCAACGGATGTTTGCCTTTCCAACTACATCCAAATTTTGGTACAGCACATAGAGTTCACGGTTGTGTCTTTTCCTCCATTCGCCTTCCTCGCAGACAAGACAATATATTTTAAGTGGCGCCCCCTATATGTCCCGGGACTTATTGAGTGATCTGTTATTCGTCGCAGCATTTTTCTTTTAAAGGAACCAAGAAGTTGCTCTGCCGGTTTGCTTATCGCCCAGAACTTGGCTTCGTATGAGAGTACGGGTGGGTTTAGCGTCTTGTAGATCATTATCTTAGTCCTTTGAGTTAGGAGTTTCGACCCTTACTTTTTTGACATACCGAAATAACACCGGTCGCTACGGGTGCCGTGTCGTTTGTGGAGTTCACGTTTGTTGAATTAGACAAACTTCTTAACTACATAAAAGTTGTAGCTACCAATTGTCGCATTCCGATCGAGGTGTTGTTCGACGGATCGATTCTTCACTCCAATATCAGCTCGTTTCGGTTGCTCTTTAATAACCGTGAATGCTTCTACAATGGCTTGCTGGAACGGACCGTCGCGTCACAAAAATCTTTTCGATGTATGTTGTCGTATGCGGCTCTAAAATCGATTAAAAGGTGGTGTGTATCGATTTGAAACTAGCTGATCTCAATAAGCCAGCCCGGAAGTCGCACTGGTACGTGCCGATTAGTGCGGTGCAAAACGGCTTTAGACGCTGTTTGTTTCTCAGCTTTTGGATGGCTGCGCCGACTTCCTTAAGACTGTCCGTGAGAACAACTTTATCAATTGCAGTTGGGATTTCCTCGTCCACTAATACTCTCTCCCGGTCATGCTCGCTAAGCAGCTGTTGGAAATGGTGCTTAAATACATCCACACTTCCATGCTGGTCAGTAATTAGGTTATTATCACAATTCCGAAGAGCCTGAGTGCCTTTTTGGAAGCCTTCTTCCAAGCTCTTGGCTTTTTTTTTATAAAAGATTCGTATTTTGTATTCATCCCTAGACTCCTCGATTTTCTTGAGCTGGGAGACAACGAGAGACCCTTTTCTTAGGTGTAGAAGTTTTTTCTCCTTCCTTCTTTTAGCCCTATATTCTTACCGAGCTGCCCTGGTTTTGCGTTGCAGCGCTTTTTTGTATGCCTGTTCTGTGCTTGTGTTTTCGGCTAACACTCGCTACCATACCACGGGTTGCGTGTCGCGGGAGGTCGGTAGCCACTAACGGCTCTGGCAATCTCCGATGTGCTGGGCCCTCTAATGTCAAATTGCCTCTTGCCTGACTGGTGCAGCTTTCTTGAATTGCATAATCGAGCACTTCAATATCTTATCTTGCGTCGATAAGCACGTGGTCGATTTGGTTTGCGGTTCCACCATCGCAGAGATTGCCAGGTTGCTGTGTGGATCCTTTTGTAAAAAAAACCTTGTACTATTGATCACCATACTTCAAGTTGTCGGGAAGTCCGTGAGTCGAAAGCCATTATCTGTTGTGGAGGCTGTACTTTTTGATCATTCTGCCAAAGATGTTCTCCTTACCGACGTTGCATTGACGTCCCCGAGGACGATTTTCACATCAAACTCCGGACATGCTCCGCAGGCACCGTCCAAGAGGTCATAAGAATCCCCTTTGGTGGGGTCTTCAGAGGCGTCGGTCGGGTCGTGGGCAGATATCAGCTGATGTTGTAGAATTTATCTTGGACGCGGATCACAGCCCGTTCCCCACAACGAATCCGCATCCTAATACGTGCCACCTTTCGTGACAACTGTAATATATGTCGCATTCCCTTTTATTACATCTTGTCCTGTCCAGCATATTTCCTCGCCAGCAGTAATGTTCATCCTATACTGCATGAGGATTTGTTCCAGTTGTTGAGTGGCTTCTGGAATGTTAATAGATCCCAAATTCCAGATTGATTAACAGCTATAATCGGACTAAACTCAACAAAAAGTCGACATTAGCATCATGCACAATCAATTCTTCTTTAATAAAACAGACGATACTGCTCTCAGGATAATTTTTATTTGGATTCGCGAAGAGAAGAAAGCCCGGTAGGTGATAATCATTATTTTTATAACCCATAAATCCAAATTTCAAAAACAACATTAATATCCGGAATGCTATGAAAAGGACGATGTGGGTAGGAAAAGAATCGAATTTTCTCTCACATTTCTTATATTTTGGTGTGGAACAAACAGATTGTTTATGGAATATGAACTACTCTCAAAGATATTATCAAAATTTTTAAAACTCAGATCGAGGATAGAACAGTCATTATTTGTGTTTAATTCAAAATACATATTTAAAGAAGTTAAAGATCGTTGAAATATTTTATCGAGATGACTTTTCCACCCTTCATACAAATTTATACTGCTTTCGCTTTTTTACTTCTTTTGTTAGCATGAAGAGAGCGCTGGTGTTTGACGAAAGAGCGTCATTGATGTATATTACGCTTTGCCTTTAATCGTTGTTGTTGCTGGTGTAGTCGCTCTCGTTATCAGTTTTGTTAGAAATAAGAATCCCCCGCTTCTTTTTCTCCGCTCTCTTGATCTGTTGCTTCAATGACGAGACAGTGAATTTAACATATGATCGATTTGTCCGTTGTTTTTGTTCCACACATTTTTAAATGACATTAAACATTAATTAATTATATAAACATTAATTGACAAAGCTTTCTGAAGTATTTTCTGGCCTTTGTTCGTTACTGTTGGTTACATTAGCTATACCAACAATTTCGATGCACTTGAAAAGAAGATGCAGCATCTTTGTTGCCAATTTAATTTACTTTCCAGTAAATGTACCTTCGCTTTCAGCTCTGCACACTGGCACTATCGGTGCCAATGGAGTGGAGACGCCGAATATGGGCTTCGCGGAACTGTTCTCATAATGGCCTCAATGAAGGACCTTACAGGAAGTTCCAGAAATATCTTCTGCAGATGGACCGAGTCCTTTCGTCAAGATCCGCTGAGTCAGGTACGTATCAATTTGAATGAATACACCAGCATCTAGAGGCATTTTGATCCTGAGAAATGGGGTTATTCTATGCCAAATCTAAGGAGAAATTCTTGCAACCGCGTTCTCCCAGAAGTGGGCCTTATCTCGACCTGATGCTAATTGGCAGACGAAAAACGTTATGGGATGCAAGCATACAAATTAGGAACTGCTTAACAACGGTGGACTACGACAGTGATTGCTATGGGCTTGGCACAGTTATTCTGTCCCCGAGCAGATTAGTTGAATTGGAGGAATTTGTGGAGGCGTGCAACTATTGTAAGGCTCGTTGGCCGCGTTTCTTCAGAGTCCGAGCCACAGAACCGTCACTTTCCAACTGAAACCTAACGAACAACGAGGGTGACAAGTACCTCACTCTAATGGATACTACGATAAACCGTACCATGGACATAACGATTCTTAAAGTATCACCGAACATAGATGGCAACATCTATCAGAATAATACCATCGATGCACTGCATGTGTAAGAAAGCAGACTGTTGTCGAGAATCAAGACACTTTATAAACGATTCACAGATTGAGACGTTCAGCAACTGCGGTCACTAAAGTAGCAGATAAAAACCTTCAGAGTTTGATTCGGATGAATTGCCATCAATTTATATTCAGGAAACAAGATTGGAGCTGTTCGTGCAAATCGTCCGGGTATGTTCATCAAAATCAACCGAATTTTCCGAAGAAGGCGATCATAAGACTTAGCGGCTGTTTGATTTGACAGAACAACAGGCAACGCATTGATCCGGTCGAGTATGACAGTGATCACTGTGGTCCCGCCGTGGTAATACAGCTCCGGAATAAGCTGGAGGAACTGGAGGAGTATATCCAAACGCGTCCTTATAATCGCAATAAGGCTGGCTGGCCATGCTTAACTAGAACCTTAGCCAGAGAAATAAGTTCGAGTGTGATCAATCCTCCTACGAACAGAAACCTTACGAACGAAGAGATTGACGGGTACCTCACACAAATGGACATAGTCATTAAACGTACAATGGACAAGACGATCTCGAAGGTGTCACAAACCGATTATAGAGACATCTATCGGATTTCCGAAATTGATGCACTTCATGTGCAAAAAAGTAGACTCTTGTCAAGACTAAAATTCTTGTACAGGCAGAATGCGGAGATTCGCTCTCTGAAGTCACAGATCAAAGTACTCCAACAGTTCATAAGACATAATTACAGATTAGCTGTAAGCTTGCATTGGGACAATAATATTCGGGCTGTAAGATCCAACAACCCGAGTATGTTCCCGCAAGTGAATAAAATTTTCAGGAGGAGAGATCATAATTACATTCTATGCGTTCGACTAGACAAAACAACAGACAACGCGAACCTACTTACGTCTGTTGGCATTGATCCAGATAAGGCTGTGCCTGACAACGACTTTTTCATAGTAGAAGATCCCTCGGAGAAGGTAAAGGCAATTGGTGCTATTTTCCAGAGAGTGTACACGGTCAACGAGACTTGTAGTCCGAACCACGACCTGGAGAACAGAGCCTTGCTGAACCACTTTAACCTTCGGAGCGAAATAATTCAATGGTGATCAGAGAATCATGATGATTCAGTGACGATCTTCTTTCAAATAATGCCGTCGACAATGATGGAAACAATTGTGTCGCTATTTCCAAAGGTGAACTCTAGGATATCTTCAACTCAATGAAGAGGGAGAAGTCAGTGGGAATCGATGGGGTACCCAATATTGTTCTGCGCCATCTCCCCTCTGAGGCGGTGGATGTATACACAACCCTGCTTAACAATACGCTGAGTAATGCATATTTCCCGACGCATTTGAAAGCAGCTATGGTACGAGTAGAAGGGTAAATTTCTGCATGCATCTTTACAACACAAATAAAAAAATATGGGAGTTGAGACCGAGAAATGTAAGCGCCTTAAAAGTTCAGCCGTAACCTGTATCCTGATCATAATCATAATTTTCGTTTTAAAATTTGCATGAAAAGTGAAGATATCAATTAAGACACTTAGTGAAAATAATCACCCCACTCATGAAATTTGAGGAATTTCGATCTGAAGGGGGTAGAGGTTCGGCTATTTACAAAGCGCTACAGACATCGTATCTGGCAATACTATACATCATTTGAAAGGTCTTGACATAACCTACAAAACGAAGCATGATTATATTTTATATTCAGTTAAACAGTTATAGACATGTAAACATAAAATTCACTAACGTCGAAACTCGCGCTATTTTAAAGTGTTCCTTCCTTAAAGGCAAATCCGCTAGAGAAACGTTCCGTGAGAATAATGGTGTTTTGGGGGATGGTACTCTATCACTTCGAATCGCAGAGGAATGGTTTCGACGATTCAAGGAAGGTGAAAACGACACCATGGATAATCCAGCCGGTGGAAGACCTGTGACGACGAATACCGATCGAATCATGGAAATCATCGAGTTAGACCGGCATGTGGCATCTCGTGACATCGCCCAGGAAATGGGTGTTAGTCACCAAACCATTTTAAACCATCTGCAAAAGGCTGGATACAAAAAAAGCTTGATGTTTGGGTGCCGCATGATTTGACGCAGAAAATCGATCGACAGAAACTGGACCAAATCAACCCCTGCGATATGCTGCTGAAACGGAACGAACTCTACCCATTTTTGAAGCGGATGGTGACTGGTGACGAAAAATGGATCACATACGACAATATCAAGGCCGGTGAATCGTCCCAAACAGTGGCCAAGCCGGGATTGACGGCCAGGAAGGTTTTGCTGTGTGTTTGGTGGGATTGGAAGGGAATCATCCACCCATATGGCAAGACGCTTAATTCTACCATCTAGTGCGAACAACTGGCCCGCTTGAAAAAGGCGATCGATCAGAATGTATGAAGTCGAACTCAAAAGAGGTGTTTGGGCGTATGTAGGCCTTGTATATTGTAGCCAGATCAGAGGAGGTGAAGTACTTCTTGCATCGTTTAAGGAAGCTTAGACATTTAGCAGCATTTTTGGCGACCTCAAATATGAGATCATTCCAACTAATTGTTAGGTTGATACACATACCGAGGGTGGAAAGTCTTTCGGTTTTAACAACGCAAATGCCGTTCATGGATTATTTTGTGATCGCTTTAATGACAGCAGACAGCACTGGGTTTTGGAAGCATTAAATTTCACTCTATTCTTATTTCCCCAATCGAATATGCTGTCAAGGTCGGAATTTAATGTGCTTAACATACGCTGCCGTTCCGATCTATGGCCGAAGTGGAGGGACTTGAGCCAAGAAATGAATATGAAAAGTTGAGGGTACTGTCATCAGCGAAGGAACGAATAGGTTTAGAAGTAGCGGACAAGAGATCATTTATAAAAATGAGGAAGAGTGTCGGAGACAAAACAGAGCCCTGGGGAACACCAGCATTAATATGGTGAATATCAGACTTGAATCCATCCAAAACGACTTGTATTGAACGATTCGAAAGGTAATTTTTAATCCATTGAAGAAGAGACTCCTCGATCCCAAAAACACGCATTTTTCGACAAGAGAGCCTGATGCCAGAATATGTCAAATGCTTTTGAAATATCAAGTGCAACAATCTTACTTTCTCCTACAGCGGATTTGTGTGTTTAGATCTTTAAGTACTCTTGCTACTGTACGAGTGCGAAAGTGGATTTGCCCCATGAAGAAATTTACGCTCTCAAGTACAGGTGGGGACAAAGTGCTATCTGGCAGCGTTGAGCTAGCTGCAAACTGTGCAGCAAGCAGATTAGCTTTGTCCGAAGAGCTGACAGCTGGAATTTCATTGCAAATGAGCGTTGGGATCTAAGACGAGGCTGAATTCCTTATGTTTTTTTACGAAAGACCAAAAGCTTCTGCTACCCTTAGGGCATTGTAGAACTTTTTGCCTCAACTTTTAGTCAAAGGAGAATGTAACACGTCTTTTTAATGCATTACAGTCATTTCGGATCCGTTTGAACTTTTTCCAGGCTTCCTCAGATGGGTTGGCTTTATAATCCCGGAAACTTAACTCTCTCATCCTGATAGCCTCTTTGCAGCTCGAGTCGTACCACGCGTTTGCCTTAGGCTTGATGCTCCTCACTCTGTGAGGAATGAAGGACCTCATGCCCAGTGAAATAATGTTTGTGATCGCATCAGCAGCGGCATCCACGTTGCTATCGAGGAAGCATAGTGACCAGCTAAAATTCTTAAAGAGGTTGTTAAGTCCGCTCCAGTTGACTTTCTCGTAGAGCCAAACTGTTGTTTTCGGAATTTGTTCCCCAACTGTGTGGAAGGAGTACGAGAATTTGGCTGATACGACACAGTGGTCGGACGAGCCTAGAGGCGACAATATATCAGTTGAATATTTTTCAGGATGATAAGTGAGAAACAGATCCAAGGTGTTGGCGGTATGATCTGGAATGTCAGGTATTCGTTTTGGCCCATTCACAAGCTGGGTTAAATTCTTTACCTCAGCGAAGATTTCAACATACCTTCCTTCGGGTGTTGTCTGGCCTGAATGTCGAAGCTAAGTAGAATTGTGTACATTGAAATCGCCCGCAATAGCAATTTCAGTGTGAGGATACAGGGATACAATCCTTGTGATGGAGTCGGACAGCGCATCAAAGTCGTTATAAGTTGAGTTGCTCTCCAGGTTTGGACTTCTATAAAAAAAAAAAGGCAGTAGTGGATTAAATGCTTACGGACAAGGAGTTTTAACCACAGAAAATTAAATTCCGGATTGGAACAGTGGCCATATTGTGGTTGAATGTGGTAAGCAACATCACTACACACTTAAATGGCGAGACCGCGGTGTAAAAGGCAACAAGCTTTATCCAGGTAGGTTCAAATCCGATAAATCGGTATTTTCACCCACCTGTGATTCACTCAGCGCCGAGACAGCTGGCTTATGACGAGCGATGACGTTAACGGCAAAGAGGTTAGTTCTCAGTCCGCGCCCATGCATGTCAGTCGTAGTCATCTGAAAGCCAACTCCGACAATGAAGTTGGTGAAAGTGAGCAGAGTTCAGAAGTGTAAATTTTGCTTTTGGCTTCGCAAAACAAATCAATGTAGGTGTTATGCCCGTACATTGACTTGAATTGGTCCAATTACAAAAATTCACACTTCAGAATCCGCTATGACAGTTGTTAGGCAGACCCGGACCGCGCCCCAGCCCGTCTGGTAGATCAACGGGAATTGCGACCGAGAATGCCCAACAGTGTTTTGTGAAGGAGTGGGATAGGAGGGAGCGGACAGCGAGCGCTCTACCGAAACACTTCACTGCACTGCACTGCACTTTTTTTAAGATTTTTATTTTATTTCATTTTTTTGTTTCACTCGCGGAGGTGTTGGGCGGACTGCGTTAATTGTTGTTAGTGTTTTTTTTTTGTTTTTTGTTAAGTGCATGCAGCGACGACACGTCTGCATGCGTCAGAGGATGACACGGCACCCAAGTTCTTCGCAAGGAGAGGGGCTTCTGCGTTCTTTGGAGGGGGGATTCTGCGAAGGTGGTGTTATGATGTTGCCGTCTCGATGAAAACAGATTGTCGAGCAAAACGGTGCAAATTTGAACTAAATCCGATCACTGTAACACTTTGTATGAAGCATTAAATGAAGAACAAAAAAGCGGATATTTGACAACTTTATAATGTACGGGTGCAATCACCTACATATTTTTTTTTTCATTTTCCGGCGCAGCTAATATTACTTAGCGGACATTAACTTAAGTTCTGTAAGACTTAAGCCGTTCTAGAATATCAGCGTATCCAATTTCTAAGCCGGGCTCAAAAAAAACTTGAAATTTAATTCTAATTGGCATTGAAAAATCATCTGTTACATGAGAATTATTTCAGGAAGAACAACAACATTTTCATCATCATTTTCATTATCAATAAATAATGTAAGCAACAATCTACTTAACTTAATTAACTCATTAACTTAATTGTCAGTCATTTTGCCTTCATATAATATCACCTAATTGTATGTCACAACTCATGTACATTTGAATTCAGCGCCAACAAGAATTGTATGTTACAATATAAGTAAATTTCGATTCTCCCTGAAACTGTCTCAAAGTTCGACGCTGCCTGCACAAACAATAGAAGACAAGTGGAAACGTTGTCAAGTAGCCATCAAAGAGGCCGCCACTGATGTGCTGGGTTTCAAGCCACCACCTAAGAGGAACCCATGGTTTGACGACGAGTGCAGGCAGGCGCATGCAGCCAAACAAGAAGCATACAAGGCAACGCTGCATCGAACGACAAGAGCTGTTTGTGAGCTCCACAAACTGAGAAGAAGGGAAAAGAACCGGCTTCTCAGAAGAAAAAAGAAAGAGCACGAGAAGCGCGCGGTCGAGGAAATGGAGAGGTGCTATGGTAGGAATGACGTCCGAAATAATGTTATCCGGCGGCTACAAACCTCAAACAGAAGCCTGTCGGGACCAAAATGGACAACTGGTGGTAGAATCGCAGTCGGTGCTGAGAAACTGGAAGGATCATTTCTGCAGACTCCTAAACGGCGATGACGACGCAAATCCCGCTGTTAGGCAGAATGTTCCACTCAATTTGGACGACGATGGACAAGCATTCCGTCCCCCCGACATCGACCGGGTCAAGATAGCAATATCGAGACTGAAGTCGAACAAAGCTGCTGGCGCGGACGGACTTTCTCCAGAGCTGTTCAAAGCGGCTGGGGATGAGCTGGTTGGGTGTATGCACCAGCTCATCTGTGAGATATGTTCGGAGGAAAGCATGCCCGATGAGTGGAATCTCAGCGTCGTTTGCCCGGTCCATAAGAAAGGAGATCCCTTTGACTGCGCCAACTACAGAGGGATTAGTCTCCTGAACATCGCATACAAGATCCTCTCTGCCGTATTGTGTGAGCGTCTGAAACCATTTGTCCATGACCTGATAGGTCCCTATCAGTGTGGTTTCAGACCAGGGAAGTCCACAATAGACCAGATCTTCACATTACAGCAGATCCTGGAAAAGACCCAAGAAATGCAAATTGACACTCACCACCTATTCGTCGATTTCAAGGCTGCATATGACAGTGTGCATAGAGATGAGCTATACAGTGCCATGTCTAGTTTTGGCATTCCCACCAAACTCGTCAGATTGTGTAGGATGACGATGGAGAACTCTCGCTGCTCCGTCAAGGTCGGTACCGAACTCACCGAGATCTTCAATGTCAAAAAAGGTTTTAGACAAGGCGACGCACTGTCATGTGACTTCTTTAACATCATCCTCGAGAAGATCGTGCGTAACTCACAAGTCAACACCAGAGGCACGATCTTCCAGAAGTCAGTTCAATTGTTAGCTTACGCTGATAACATTGACGTTATTGGACGAAAACAGCGAGCCGTCAATGAGGCGTTTGCTGGCATTGAAGCGGAAGCGGCTAAAGTGGGTCTTGCGGTAAATGAGGGCAAAACGAAGTACATGCTGTCTTCAAGGAAGGACACACAACATCGACGTCTCGGACGGAGCGTCACACTAGGCAGCAGAAACTTCGAGGTAGTTAAGAACTTCGTCTACCTCGGCTCCGCGGTAAACAGGGACAACAACATCAATACCAAAATCAAACGCAGAATCACTCTTGCCAATCGCTGTTTCTTTGGGCTTAAGAGGCAATTGAGTTATAAAACCCTCTCCCGAATTACCAAAGTGACTTTGTACAACACCTTGATCATCCCAGTCCTGCTTTACGGCGCAGTAACCTGGACGCTAGTAAAAGCGGATGAGGAAGCCCTTGGTCTCTTCGAGAGAAAAGTTCTACGCGTGATTTTTGGTCCTGTTTGCGGTGATGGCATCTGGAGGAGAAGATTCAACCACGAACTGTATGGGCTGTACGGCGACATGAGCCTAGTCAAGCGGCTAGGCCATGTAGGGCGTATAGACAGCACTGCTCCGGCACGAAAAGTCTTCGAATCCGAACCACATGGACAACGCAACAGAGGACGTCCTAGACTGAGATGGCGCACACAAGTGGAAAAGGATCTCAACCAACTTGAAGTGCGCAATTGGAGGCAGCTGGCAAGAGATCGTGCTAGCTGGAGAGGCATGTTGGTCGAGGCCCAGGTCCACCCCGGACTGTAGCGCTATCCGAAGAAGAAGAATTTAAGTAAATTTGAATTTACCGCCAGAAATACGTATTTTTTTGAAATTAAAAAAGGAAAAAAAAAAACTGTACTATCTCGTGTGAGCAGAAGCACAAGGTCATGTTTAGAGAGAAAAGAAATATACTCGACACTTGTCGTCGAATCATCACAGTGATCATATCGTTGATTTTCAATTTTCGTTTGCTTTTCCGCCCGTTCGCTTTCGCACTTTGTACGAAAATTCTCGTAGAAACAATATGTTATTTGTCATGCTGCAGTTATCAAGAGCTTAACGAGGCTTCATGTAATTCCAAAAAAAATAATTATTTTGTGTGGATTGCATGTAAGAATGTCACTGGAGCAGATTTCCCGTTTTTTGTTGGCGGTGCTAATCACCACATTACTGAGAAAGTAAATGGATGTCGCATTATGATAAATAATAATTTCTGGCCTCAATTTCAAAGAATGAACTTCAATAAAATATATTATCAATAGAAAGGAAATCTGAGTTTCTGGATCGATGTCATGTGATATAACGTCTTTAAAATGATTTTCATAATTGAAAGTAAAAAAGCAGAGTCGAAAATTGGGTTTAGCAACTGAACTTTTAAAAATGTGTCCGTGGTGGTCCAAAGAAAATTGAATTTCATATACGATAGATATATTTTGCAGTATCTTTCGATCCTTCTTATCTGCATGTTTTCTAAAGAACTTATGAGGACTAAATATATATTTGCTGAAGTCATCAGGAAACAGCCTGCAAGATAACTCAACCGGAAAATGAACACTGTCTGTTGGACTTTGTCTAAGGCGGAATCTCTCTCGGCTAGCAAGCGGTTTCCACACCTCAACATTCATAAAGGGACCTGGCGATTCACTGATCAATCAACCGTCCGCTCCATTGTGATCGGCGGCAGACACTTCTTCAAGAGTCTCGATGTCCGAACCTTCAAAGCTGCCGATATCGATTAAATTTTTAAGAACTCAAGTCGGCAAAATAAATAGTTATTTTGCAGAGAAAGGAGAAATGTATTTTTTCGAGAGTTTAAAGATGTAACAAATGCATTGATGTTAGGGGAGATTATATTGAAAAATAAAAACAATTTAAATTGACTTCCTTCATATCGATGCTGAGAATATATTGAACGCCCCTCTTAAGTACTAGTTTTTCAGAGAAAATCACGCTCCTCTTCCTTTGCCGGATATCGTGATTTAAGTAATTTGTCACCAAGTACTAATTCTTTTAATTCAAACATGTCATTCAACAATTCTTAAGAGTGCACGCAGTCACAATTTCAGGTTATGATGGTGACGTGAATAAATTAAATCTGTTTATTGAAAGTATAGATTCTATTGTCAATCGTGATCATGATTATGACGAAACCAATCAACAAAGTTTTCAAAATGTTTTGATATATAGAACTATATTAAGTTACTATATTAAGTTAAAGGCGCGACTAGAGAAGTATAATTAATATAATATATATAATAATTAATTGCCAATTTAGTTACAATCGTCATGAGTTTTGCTTTTGATCTAAACAATTTAATATAAACAATAAGTGAAACTCCTCAGCAATTTTATGACAAAATTCGCAAGAATCAGAACACAATTTCAAATTATGTTGCTCTTCGTGAACAACATTTCTAAAAGATAAACTAGATTGAAGTGTTTTTAGCTTAAAATCGTAATCCATAAAAGAATATTATTCGAAAACTAGAGCCTATATCCATGTCGGAAGCAATCAATTTTATGAGGAAAGAAGAGGAAATCAGATACTTACATTTCAATTTCAAATTTTCAACCGAAAAAAACTTGCAGAGACATCCTTACGAACAAACACCACCTGGATTTATACAATTAACAAGCGCTTTAAGTGTTCTTAGCTGGACTTCGTAACCCATACGCACAAAAAAGCATATCAACAGCTTACAGCAGGCCGTATAGTTCAAATTCAAATATATTTCATGGAACAGTGTGACCAAAATCGGACCGATTCTGAAGCAACACACGTGCAGTTTGAATATTCAGATCCCTGTTCCTAATATCAGAATTTTACTCAATTTTCAACCCAACCCCTAAACACATAACCATCGATTTTAACTGTTCATTTGATAATCGATATTGATTGATTGTCAAATGAATTGATATCATATGTACAAATATTCCCAATTTAAAACTACTTATTGATACAGCAGTCACTAAATCGTATCTTGAACCAGTAATAATTGATAAATATTATCTAAGTTCAAAGAAGTCTGAGAGCATTTGTTGCTTCAACATCTTTCTCCTCTTCAGTATCATGCACCGATAGCATTTACCTTACCAGCATTTAAAGAATTTAATGAAAATAAAAGTATGATAGGATTAGATCTAATTCCAAAACACCAAAAGTAAAGCTCCCTATAGAATACTTTAATTTAAACCCAAAAATTTCTTTTTCATGAATAATGATAGACACATAGAAATACAAGATAAATCCATTCGTGACATAAATTACATTTGAAAATTATTTTGAACTCTATAATTTGAACATAACAGAACAGTATCTAACAAAAAAAAAAAAAAAGTGTTACGAACCGACCATATGAATGATGAAAAAAACATAAAATAATTAATTTATGGGTAGTTCCCAAAAAAGCAGATTCAACTGGCAAAAATGTGACGGAATACATATGACTACAGAAAGGTCAAGAAAAAACAATTGATGAAAGATATCCAAATCCAAATATAACTATATATTGGATAAACTCGGAAAATGTAATTATTTCTATACAATAGATCTTACAAATGGATTTCATCAGATAGAAATGTACTTTGATCACATTATCTAAAATGGTCATTTTGAATTCCTTAGAATGTCATTTGGATTCTGGGATTAAGCAAAACCCAGACAAATTCAATTGCATTCAAAATTTTCCAATCCCTAAGGTTATCAAGAGCTTTTTGCGTCTTCTGTAGTATTATAAGAAATTTATTCCTGACTTTGCAAAAATCGCTAACCTCCTGGTAAAAAAAGGGTTCTTCAATAAATTTGGACGCAAGATACATACAGTGTTTCGAATCGTGTAATCAACTTCTGGTCAACAAACAAATTCTCCAAAACGCCGATTTCAGTAAACCCTTTGTTTGCATATGCCTCACGAACCTCACCAATGTACCTGATGGGGAATTAAATTATAGTATCATAAAAACGGAATTTCTTGCCATTATTTTGGGTAAAAATTTATTCGCGTATATTTATAAGGACAAAAGTTTAATATTTACTCCGATCACACCCCTTTACACTGGTTATTTTCCATGAAAGATGAAAATACCAAATTAACAAGGCAATTAAAACTAGATGAATAATCGAATATTATACGACGGGCGTTCAATATATTATCGGTATCGTGGTGAAGCTGTGGTTATACATTGACTTATTTATCAAGTAATACTATTATTTTAGTGCATTCATGTAAAATTGCATATAAATGTGATTATTAATTCGTTTTGTCTTTAGTTAAACAGAATCATAATGGCAACTGAGACGATGATAGAGAAAATTGAGCATCGCGCTGTAATTAAATTTCTCACTTAATTATTATAATAATTATTGGGGCGCCAGTCCACAGGGGGACCAGGGCATAGCTTGCTCATCAACTACTCGTATTGTGCGCGCTACTGCTCTCTCATGAGTAGAAGGGACCTACAGTTTTTAGCCAATTCCGAACAGCGAAGTTTAAGAAGCTTTCATGGACAGATATTACTCTTTGAGTGTTGTCAGCAGCTCGAAAGAGGTGGTGCTTTGAAAAATTCCAGATGTTCAGCCGGGAATCGAACCTAAACCTTTCGGCGTGTGAGCATCGCACTCTACCCAAAACGCCACGGCAACCACAAATTTCTCACTAAGCAAGGCAAAAGTCAAAACTCTATTCATAAAGAGATGGTAGCTGTTTACTAGGGTCCGCACCTTCATTTTAAACTGTGCAAAAGTGGTCAAGTGAGTTCAAGAGAGGCAGAGAGATCATTAAGGACGACCCCCGCTCCTGCGCCCGGCTACTGCTTGTATGAGAGAAAGCATCAAAGAAGTCCAAAACTTGTTCTTGAGGATGCCCGAATAAAGGTGAAAATGATTGCAGAGATCCTCAAGCTTTCAACTGGTACCATTCACACCATTCTTCATGACCATCTTAACCTTTCAAAGGTCAGTGCAAGTGGGTTCCACGAATGCTCACAGCGCCTCAGATAAATGTGAGAATCGTATGCTGTAGAGAGCTTTTGGAGATGTGTAGTGAGAACGCGGACGGTGTTATTGATCGAATTGTTACTGCGGACGAAAAATGGGTTCACCACTATGACCCTGAAAACTAACAAGAGTCCATGCAGTGGCATAAGAACGGAACATACCCTGCGAGGAAGTTCAAAGTCACATCGTATGCGGGGAAGCTTATGGCCACAGTTTTTTAGAACTCAAAGGGAATCGTGCTCATTGAGAACACGATTCCCTTTGATAGCTGTTTTAAATAGATCCATTTTATATTTCTTTTAAAATTGACCGTTCCTCTCTTTCATTGAGTATTTTGCTTTGCCCCACCCTTCTTTGATCATACAATCTGAACTCTTTATTGTACCTGGTTATTATTTCGTGGACAGTAGATTTACTTTTTCCGACTACATCAGCAATTTCTCTTACTGTTCTTCTTTCACTATTTAATTTCACGATCAATTGTCTAACTTCAAAAGATGCTTGCTTACAACGTGGAGCCATTTTCAAAAAAAGGAGTTTAATTTACGGAAGCTTATTACTCAATGCCAGTATGAAATGAATTTGAAACACATTTCGCCAAGAGGTACATTTTGTGAACGGTAACGATAGTTTTTACAGTATTTTTCAATTTTATTTGTTGCGCAGTATAAAATGAGTTTTGTTCCTATTATCGTGTCTTCAACCACTACTTCAAAACGGGTCTGACAGCAAAGAATTAGAAGATTGCTTAGACACAGGTTGTGAGGAAATAGGTCGAACAGAGGATAATTTAAATAACAGCTTAGACAAACAATAAGATAAAATGGCAGAGGTTCCAATAAGCGTACGTACTTACATCTTTTATTCCTACCTTCAATGGTACAAGTGCTGAAGTTTTTAACTTCATTGACTCGTGCAATGATGCTATCGAATTAGCATCAGAGGCACAATAAAGAATTTTATTCATATTCATTAAAACGAAAATATACAACAATGCGTCGACTATTATTATTAACTGTCTTCATTAATGGATTGCGTGAAGGACTTTCCACTTATGTTATTAGCCTAAGGCCTAAGACATTAGTTGAGGCCAGTAAATATGCCTGCGAAAAAGAGCAGCGTATTAATATTTTTAGGACTAACACACAAAAAGATTATACGCAAAAAATTTAGCTTAAATAAATTTCCAAGAAAGAGTTCGTCATAATTGCGGCAAACCAGGTCACATCGCAAAATTTTGCAGAAGTAAACGAAGTGAATCGAACCAAAGGCCAGTAAACGAAAATAGAGGTCCAAGTACCTCAAATCGTAATCGGTTCAAACGGGAAAATTTTCAGTAAGCTGTATGAGTAATGAGGCACCCATACAGCTTAGAGCTTTGGATAGTTACGAGAGTCCTCATGTATTATTTAAGATTACTGGAGATGTTAAAAAGTTAGTATTAGATACTGGTGCAGAGGTGTCCCTCATAAAAGCAAATAGTGTTAATCAAAAAGATGTGGATGTGAAAAAGAAAATTAATTATAGTGGAATAGGCGGTCGTAAGTGCGAGAGTTTAGGTCCCCATGTTGGAAGAACGATACCTGTAACCATTTCTTTTCAAGTAATCAGAAATTACTTGTTGCAAAATTATGACGGATTAATAGGAAACCACTTCCTAAAAGAAGGTGGATTTCCAATAAACTACGAGAAAAATATTATCAGTGGGAAACTCGGTGTAATATCACTCAGATACAATAATGAAGAGAATATAGTGAAGCAAAGATCTGAAGTGTTCAGAACTGTAAAAGTCGATAAGACTTAAAAGAAATTGTGATTCCACCACAGGAAATTACCGGTGGAATCATGGTACCAAATTGCATTAAACATAATAGTAATGGTAAGTGCTTTTTAATATTTTTTTTTCTAATTGGCGCGCACTAAATGGATTGTTTATACCCTTATATGACTGGAATTAAATCACAGCACGGGCCGAAGGTAAAGAGGGCGAGAGGGAAAAGAGGTACCGATGCACATTGGTTTTAAATGCCTGTGGATTGTAATGGGGGGGCAAAATTAGGCTGGGAAGAGCATTCCCATTTAGCCTTTTAATATTAAAGATATCGAAGTAAAGGGAAATAATATAACTGATTTCAAAATTTTAGAAAATAGATCACGGATCGTATCAGGAAATGTAAGAACAGAACATGTAACTAAGGAAGAAAAAGACAGCTTAATAGATATCGTAGAGAATTTTAGTGACATTTTCAGTATTGAAGATGAAAAACTCTTCAAAAGAGGGGTCATCAAACCCAAAATTCGGACACAAAATAACTCTGTGTCCATTTTCACGAAAACCTATCGTAACAAAAAAAAAAAGGACAAAAGTTTAATATTTACTCCGATCACACCCCTTTACACTGGTTATTTTCCATGAAAGATGAAAATACCAAATTAACAAGGCAATTAAAACTAGATGAATAATCGAATATTATACGACGGGCGTTCAATATATTATCGGTATCGTGGTGAAGCTGACTTGACTTATTTATCAAGTAATACTATTATTTTAGTGCATTCATGTAAAATTGCATATAAATGTGATTATTAATTCGTTTTGTCTTTAGTTAAACAGAATCATAATGGCAACTGAGACGGTGATAGTGAGAATTGAGCATCGCGCTGTAATTAAATTTCTCACTAAATTATTATAATTGTTGGGGCGCCAGTCCACAGGGGGACCAGGGCATAGCTTGCTCATCAACTACTCGTATTGTGCGCGCTACTGCTCTCTCATGAGTAGAAGGGACCTACAGTTTTTAGCCAATTCCGAACAGCGAAGTTTAAGAAGCTTTCATGGACAGATATTACTCTTTGAGTGTTGTCAGCAGCTCGAAAGAGGTGGTGCTTTGAAAAATTCCAGATGTTCAGCCGGGAATCGAACCTAGACCTTTCGGCGTGTATCGCACTCTACCCACAACGCCACGGCAACCACAAATTTCTCACTAAGCAAGGCAAAAGTCAAAACTCTATTCATAAAGAGATGGTAGCTGTTTACTAGGGTCCGCACCTTCATTTTAAACTGTGCAAAAGTGGTCAAGTGAGTTCAAGAGAGGCAGAGAGATCATTAAGGACGACCCCCGCTCCTGCGCCCGGCTACTGCTTGTATGAGAGAAAGCACCAAAGAAGTCCAAAAACTTGTTCTTGAGGATGCCCGAATAAAGGTAAAAATGATTGCAGAGATCCTCAAGCTTTCAACTGGTACCATTCACACCATTTTTCATGACCATCTTAACCTTTCAAAGGTCAGTGCAAGTGGGTTCCACGAATGCTCACAGCGCCTCAGAAAAATGTGAGAATCGTATGCTGTAGAGAGCTTTTGGAGATGTGTAGTGAGAACGCGGACGGTGTTATTGATCGAATTGTTACTGCGGGCGAAAAATGGGTTCACCACTATGACCCTGAAAACTAACAAGAGTCCATGCAGTGGCATAAGAACGGAACATACCCTGCGAGGAAGTTCAAAGTCACATCGTATGCGGGGAAGCTCATGGCCACAGTTTTTTAGAACTCAAAGGGAATCGTGCTCATTGAGAACAGTAAAAAGGTGAAACCATCAACGCCACATCCTACGCTTCCACTTTGCATAATTTGCGAGAGGAAATTAAAAAGAAAAGGCGGTGTAAACTCGCAGCGGGTGTGTTGCTTCTTCATGACAACGCTCCTGTTCACACTGCGCAAGTTTCCAAGGCGGCTGCGCGAGATTGTGGTTTCGAAGAAATGCCACACCCACCCTATAGTCCAGACCTTGCCCCTAGTGATTATTTACTGTTTCCGAATTTGCAAAAATGTCTTCGTGGAAAAAGATTTTCGGATGATGAAGAACTCAAGTCGGCAATAAGTGGATATTTTGCAGAGAAAGAGGAGAGAGATTTTAGAAAAACCTGTCTCAAGATGTGACAAATACATTGATGTTAGGGGAGATTATATTGAAAAATAAAAACAATTTAAATTGAATTCGCGTATAGGACTTTGAAATTGAGACCGTTCATACATACAAGTCACGAAAATCCAATCATAGAACTACCAATTTCTGAAAGAGATATAAAGTTTTAAAAAATTCAAATTTTCATTGAAAACGTTTTTTTACGAAACCGTTTTTAAACTCTGTCAATGAGTTAAACTATTTTTCGCTTACTCGCCTACCAAGTTCTTCCGAAAGATGCTCAAAAGCATTAGGGTTAGGAGGATTAGGATCCTGTGCAGGTGTCTGTAACAATTAGGAACAGTTGTGGATCAACAAGAGTTTTGCTACTTGTGAAGTGGGTTTGGGATAATTGTTCTGGTAAAAAAAAGTCACTTAAAATGCCCAACTTTTCTGCACAATTTTGTCATTTTACCATCTATAAAATGCAAATTGCCTAACTACAAATGTAGCCCCAACCCATTGATGGCGGCTTTGGTATTATTGTGCAAAAACTCTTCATTCGGTCCCCGCCAGACATACGCTTTGCCATCAGATCCAAGCAAATGAATGCTTTCATCAGTGAAAATTAAGTTTAAATTTAAAAAAATAAGAGTTGGAAATGATTTTAAGATATTTAATAAATGATTTCAAGTGTTACAGAAATTATACGTTTTCAACAAATATTTTTTAGCGAATTTCGTTCTTGTAATTTTGTTTTCTGGCTTATAAGGGGTAAGAATTTATTTCAAACGGTATTTAAGGAAACATTTTCCCAACTTCTTTCTTTTAACAAAATGTGTAAGTCCTTAGCTGTTTTAAATAGATCCATTTTATATTTCTTTTAAAATTGACCGTTCCTCTCTTTCATTGAGTATTTTGCTTTGCCCCACCCTTCTTTGATCATACAATCTGAACTCTTTATTGTACCTGGTTATTATTTCGTGGACAGTAGATTTACTTTTTCCGACTACATCAGCAATTTCTCTTACTGTTCTTCTTTCACTATTTAATTTCACGATCAATTGTCTAACTTCAAAAGATGCTTGCTTACAACGTGGAGCCATTTTCAAAAAAAGGAGTTTAATTTACGGAAGCTTATTACTCAATGCCAGTATGAAATGAATTTGAAACACATTTCGCCAAGAGGTACATTTTGTGAACGGTAACGATAGTTTTTACAGTATTTTTCAATTTTATTTGTTGCGCAGTATAAAATGAGTTTTGTTCCTATTATCGTGTCTTCAACCACTACTTCAAAACGGGTCTGACAGCAAAGAATTAGAAGATTGCTTAGACACAGGTTGTGAGGAAATAGGTCGAACAGAGGATAATTTAAATAACAGCTTAGACAAACAATAAGATAAAATGGCAGAGGTTCCAATAAGCGTACGTACTTACATCTTTTATTCCTACCTTCAATGGTACAAGTGCTGAAGTTTTTAACTTCATTGACTCGTGCAATGATGCTATCGAATTAGCATCAGAGGCACAATAAAGAATTTTATTCATATTCATTAAAACGAAAATATACAACAATGCGTCGACTATTATTATTAACTGTCTTCATTAATGGATTGCGTGAAGGACTTTCCACTTATGTTATTAGCCTAAGGCCTAAGACATTAGTTGAGGCCAGTAAATATGCCTGCGAAAAAGAGCAGCGTATTAATATTTTTAGGACTAACACACAAAAAGATTATACGCAAAAAATTTAGCTTAAATAAATTTCCAAGAAAGAGTTCGTCATAATTGCGGCAAACCAGGTCACATCGCAAAATTTTGCAGAAGTAAACGAAGTGAATCGAACCAAAGGCCAGTAAACGAAAATAGAGGTCCAAGTACCTCAAATCGTAATCGGTTCAAACGGGAAAATTTTCAGTAAGCTGTATGAGTAATGAGGCACCCATACAGCTTAGAGCTTTGGATAGTTACGAGAGTCCTCATGTATTATTTAAGATTACTGGAGATGTTAAAAAGTTAGTATTAGATACTGGTGCAGAGGTGTCCCTCATAAAAGCAAATAGTGTTAATCAAAAAGATGTGGATGTGAAAAAGAAAATTAATTATAGTGGAATAGGCGGTCGTAAGTGCGAGAGTTTAGGTCCCCATGTTGGAAGAACGATACCTGTAACCATTTCTTTTCAAGTAATCAGAAATTACTTGTTGCAAAATTATGACGGATTAATAGGAAACCACTTCCTAAAAGAAGGTGGATTTCCAATAAACTACGAGAAAAATATTATCAGTGGGAAACTCGGTGTAATATCACTCAGATACAATAATGAAGAGAATATAGTGAAGCAAAGATCTGAAGTGTTCAGAACTGTAAAAGTCGATAAGACTTAAAAGAAATTGTGATTCCACCACAGGAAATTACCGGTGGAATCATGGTACCAAATTGCATTAAACATAATAGTAATGGTAAGTGCTTTTTAATATTTTTTTTTCTAATTGGCGCGCACTAAATGGATTGTTTATACCCTTATATGACTGGAATTAAATCACAGCACGGGCCGAAGGTAAAGAGGGCGAGAGGGAAAAGAGGTACCGATGCACATTGGTTTTAAATGCCTGTGGATTGTAATGGGGGGGCAAAATTAGGCTGGGAAGAGCATTCCCATTTAGCCTTTTAATATTAAAGATATCGAAGTAAAGGGAAATAATATAACTGATTTCAAAATTTTAGAAAATAGATCACGGATCGTATCAGGAAATGTAAGAACAGAACATGTAACTAAGGAAGAAAAAGACAGCTTAATAGATATCGTAGAGAATTTTAGTGACATTTTCAGTATTGAAGATGAAAAACTCTTCAAAAGAGGGGTCATCAAACCCAAAATTCGGACACAAAATAACTCTGTGTCCATTTTCACGAAAACCTATCGTAACAAAAAAAAAAAGGACAAAAGTTTAATATTTACTCCGATCACACCCCTTTACACTGGTTATTTTCCATGAAAGATGAAAATACCAAATTAACAAGGCAATTAAAACTAGATGAATAATCGAATATTATACGACGGGCGTTCAATATATTATCGGTATCGTGGTGAAGCTGACTTGACTTATTTATCAAGTAATACTATTATTTTAGTGCATTCATGTAAAATTGCATATAAATGTGATTATTAATTCGTTTTGTCTTTAGTTAAACAGAATCATAATGGCAACTGAGACGGTGATAGTGAGAATTGAGCATCGCGCTGTAATTAAATTTCTCACTAAATTATTATAATTGTTGGGGCGCCAGTCCACAGGGGGACCAGGGCATAGCTTGCTCATCAACTACTCGTATTGTGCGCGCTACTGCTCTCTCATGAGTAGAAGGGACCTACAGTTTTTAGCCAATTCCGAACAGCGAAGTTTAAGAAGCTTTCATGGACAGATATTACTCTTTGAGTGTTGTCAGCAGCTCGAAAGAGGTGGTGCTTTGAAAAATTCCAGATGTTCAGCCGGGAATCGAACCTAGACCTTTCGGCGTGTATCGCACTCTACCCACAACGCCACGGCAACCACAAATTTCTCACTAAGCAAGGCAAAAGTCAAAACTCTATTCATAAAGAGATGGTAGCTGTTTACTAGGGTCCGCACCTTCATTTTAAACTGTGCAAAAGTGGTCAAGTGAGTTCAAGAGAGGCAGAGAGATCATTAAGGACGACCCCCGCTCCTGCGCCCGGCTACTGCTTGTATGAGAGAAAGCACCAAAGAAGTCCAAAAACTTGTTCTTGAGGATGCCCGAATAAAGGTAAAAATGATTGCAGAGATCCTCAAGCTTTCAACTGGTACCATTCACACCATTTTTCATGACCATCTTAACCTTTCAAAGGTCAGTGCAAGTGGGTTCCACGAATGCTCACAGCGCCTCAGAAAAATGTGAGAATCGTATGCTGTAGAGAGCTTTTGGAGATGTGTAGTGAGAACGCGGACGGTGTTATTGATCGAATTGTTACTGCGGGCGAAAAATGGGTTCACCACTATGACCCTGAAAACTAACAAGAGTCCATGCAGTGGCATAAGAACGGAACATACCCTGCGAGGAAGTTCAAAGTCACATCGTATGCGGGGAAGCTCATGGCCACAGTTTTTTAGAACTCAAAGGGAATCGTGCTCATTGAGAACAGTAAAAAGGTGAAACCATCAACGCCACATCCTACGCTTCCACTTTGCATAATTTGCGAGAGGAAATTAAAAAGAAAAGGCGGTGTAAACTCGCAGCGGGTGTGTTGCTTCTTCATGACAACGCTCCTGTTCACACTGCGCAAGTTTCCAAGGCGGCTGCGCGAGATTGTTGTTTCGAAGAAATCCCACACCCACCCTATAGTCCAGACCTTGCCCCTAGTGATTATTTACTGTTTCCGAATTTGCAAAAATGTCTTCGTGGAAAAAGATTTTCGGATGATGAAGAACTCAAGTCGGCAATAAGTGGATATTTTGCAGAGAAAGAGGAGAGAGATTTTAGAAAAACCTGTCTCAAGATGTGACAAATACATTGATGTTAGGGGAGATTATATTGAAAAATAAAAACAATTTAAATTGAATTCGCGTATAGGACTTTGAAATTGAGACCGTTCATACATACAAGTCACGAAAATCCAATCATAGAACTACCAATTTCTGAAAGAGATATAAAGTTTTAAAAAATTCAAATTTTCATTGAAAACGTTTTTTTACGAAACCGTTTTTAAACTCTGTCAATGAGTTAAACTATTTTTCGCTTACTCGCCTACCAAGTTCTTCCGAAAGATGCTCAAAAGCATTAGGGTTAGGAGGATTAGGATCCTGTGCAGGTGTCTGTAACAATTAGGAACAGTTGTGGATCAACAAGAGTTTTGCTACTTGTGAAGTGGGTTTGGGATAATTGTTCTGGTAAAAAAAAGTCACTTAAAATGCCCAACTTTTCTGCACAATTTTGTCATTTTACCATCTATAAAATGCAAATTGCCTAACTACAAATGTAGCCCCAACCCATTGATGGCGGCTTTGGTATTATTGTGCAAAAACTCTTCATTCGGTCCCCGCCAGACATACGCTTTGCCATCAGATCCAAGCAAATGAATGCTTTCATCAGTGAAAATTAAGTTTAAATTTAAAAAAATAAGAGTTGGAAATGATTTTAAGATATTTAATAAATGATTTCAAGTGTTACAGAAATTATACGTTTTCAACAAATATTTTTTAGCGAATTTCGTTCTTGTAATTTTGTTTTCTGGCTTATAAGGGGTAAGAATTTATTTCAAACGGTATTTAAGGAAACATTTTCCCAACTTCTTTCTTTTAACAAAATGTGTAAGTCCTTAGCTGTTTTAAATAGATCCATTTTATATTTCTTTTAAAATTGACCGTTCCTCTCTTTCATTGAGTATTTTGCTTTGCCCCACCCTTCTTTGATCATACAATCTGAACTCTTTATTGTACCTGGTTATTATTTCGTGGACAGTAGATTTACTTTTTCCGACTACATCAGCAATTTCTCTTACTGTTCTTCTTTCACTATTTAATTTCAATTGTCTAACTTCAAAAGATGCTTGCTTACAACGTGGAGCCATTTTCAAAAAAAGGAGTTTAATTTACGGAAGCTTATTACTCAATGCCAGTATGAAATGAATTTGAAACACATTTCGCCAAGAGGTACATTTTGTGAACGGTAACGATAGTTTTTACAGTATTTTTCAATTTTATTTGTTGCGCAGTATAAAATGAGTTTTGTTCCTATTATCGTGTCTTCAACCACTACTTCAAAACGGGTCTGACAGCGAAGAATTAGAAGATTGCTTAGACACAGGTTGTGAGGAAATAGGTCGAACAGAGGATAATTTAAATAACAGCTTAGACGAACAATTAGATAAAATGGCAGAGGTTCCAATAAGCGTACGTACTTACATCTTTCATTCCTACCTTCAATGGTACAAGTGCTGAAGTTTTTAACTTCATTGACTCGTGCACTGATGCTATCGAATTAGCATCAGAGGCACAATAAAGAATTTTATTCATATTCATTAAAACGAAAATACACCACAATGCGTCGACTATTATTATTAACTGTCTTCATTAATGGATTGCGTGAAGGACTTTCCACTTATGTTATTACCCCAAGGCCTAAGACATAAGTTGAGGCCAGTAAATATGCCTGCGAAAAAGAGCAGGGTATTAATATTTTTATGACTAACACACAAAAAGATTATACGCAAAAAATTTAGCCTAAATAAATTTCCAAGAAAGAGTTCGTCATAATTGCGGTAAATCAGGTCACATCGCAAAATTTTGCAGAAGAGCATTCCCATTTAGCCTTTTAATATTAAAGATATAGAAGTAAAGGGAAATAATATAACTGATTTCAAAATTTTGGAAAATAGATCACGGATCGTATCAGGAAATATAAGAACAGAACATGCAACTAAGGAAGAAAAAGACAGCTTAATAGATATCGTAGAGAATTTTAGTGACATTTTCAGTATTGAAGATGAAAAACTCTCCTGGGTCATCAAACCCAAAATTCGGACACAAAATAACTCTGTGTCCATCTTCACGAAAATCTATCGTAACAAAAAAAAAAAAAACAAGTTTAAAGAAGATGGAATTATCCGAAATAGCTGATCACCTTGGAGCTCCCCGCTCTGGATAGTTCCTATAAAGTGCGATGCGAGTAAAAAGAAAAAGTGGCGAATAGATAAACGAAATAACAATAGCGGCTAATTGCCAAATATTAATGAGATACTCGATGAGTTGGGGAAACCAAAAGTATTTCTCCACTTTGGACTTGACGTCCGAGTTCCACGAAATCCCAGTCGAAGAAGAGGAAATTGAAAGGACCGCATGACCCTATGGTCATTTTGAATACACTAGAATGCCATTCAGGTTGAGAAATGCGCCTGCCTGCTTCCAACGACTGATGAACACGGTTTTATCAGGCCTACAAGAAAAAAAATGCTTTGTATATCTAGATGATATTGTAATTTTCGGACAGAATTTAAAAGAGCATAACGAAAAGCTGATGGAAGTCTTTGAGCAATTGCGAAAAACAAATTTAAAATTACAACCCGATAAATGCGAATTTTTGAGGAAAGAAGTATCGTATTTCTTCTTCTTCTTCTTGTGGCGCTACAGTCCGGGGTGGACCTGGGCCTCGACCAACATGCCTCTCCAGCTAGCACGATCTCTTGCCAGCTGCCTCCAATTGCGCACTTCAAGTTGGTTGAGGTCCTTCTCCACTTGTGTGCGCCACTTCAGTCTAGGTCGTCCTCTGTTGCGTTGTCCCAATGGCTCGGATTCAAAGACTTTTCGGACCGGAGCAGTGGTGTCCATACGATCTGCATGGCCTAGCTATCTTAAGCGTTGTATCCGTAGCCGCTTAACCAGGCGCATGTCGCTGTACAGCCTATAGAGTTCGTCATTAAATCTTCTAGTCCAGATGCCATCAACGCAAACAGGACCAAAAATCGCACGCAAAACTTTTCTCTGGAAAATACTAAGGACTTCCTCATCCGCCTTTGCTAACGTCCAAGATTCTGCGCCATATAGTAGGACGGGGATGATTAAGCTGTTATATACAGCTAGTTTAGTCCTTCGAGAGAGGGCTTTATTACTCAATTGCCTCTTGAGCCCAAAGAAACAGCGATTGGCAAGAATGATTCTGCGTTTGATTTCGGTACTGATGTTGTTGTCCCTGTTTACCGCGGAGCCGAGGTAGACGAAGTCCTTAACTACCTCGAAGTTTCTGCTGCCTAGTGTGACGCTCCGTCCGAGACTCGATGTTGTGTGTCCTTCCTTGATGACAGCATGTACTTTGTTTTGCCCTCATTTACCGCAAGACCCACTTTAGCCGCTTCCGCTTCAATGCCAGCAAACGCCTCATTGACGGCTCGCTGTTTTCGTCCAATAACGTCAATGTCATCAGCGTAAGCTAACAATTGAACTGACTTCTGGAAGATCGTGCCTCTGGTGTTGACTTGTGAGTTACGCACGATCTTCTCGAGGATGATGTTAAAGAAGTCACATGACAGTGCGTCGCCTTGTCTAAAACCTTTTTTGACATTGAAGGTCTCGGTGAGTTCGGTACCGACCTTGACGGAGCAGCGAGAGTTCTCCATCGTCATCCTACACAATCTGACGAGTTTGGTGGGAATGCCAAAACTAGACATGGCAGTGTATAGCTCGTGTCTATGCACACTGTCGTATGCAGCCTTGAAATCGACGAATAGGTGGTGAGTGTCAATTTGCATTTCTTGGGTCTTTTCCAGGATCTGGTCTATTGTGGACTTCCCTGGTCTGAAACCACACTGATAGGGACCTATCAGGTCATGGACAAATGGTTTCAGACGCTCACACAATACGGCAGAGAGGATCTTGTATGCGATGTTCAGGAGACTAATCCCTCTGTAGTTGGCGCAGTCAAAGGGGTCTCCTTTCTTGTGGACCGGGTAAACGACGCTGAGATTCCACTCATCGGGCATGCTTTCCTCAAACCATATCTTACAGATGAGCTGGTGCATGCGCCCCACCAGGTCATCTCCAGCTGCTTTAAATAGTTCTGCGGACAGTCCGTCCGCTCCAGCAGCTTTGTTCGACTTTAGCTTGGATATTGCTATCTTCACCTCGTCTAAGTCGGGGGGACGGAATGCTTGTCTATCATCGTCCAAATTGAGTGGAACATTCTGCCTAACAGCGGGATTTGCGTCGTCATCGCCGTTTAGGAGTCTGCAGAAATGATCCTTCCAGATTCTCAGCACAGACTGCGACTCTACTACTAGTTGTCAATTTTGGTCCCGGCAGGCCTTGGGCCGAACCTTGTATCCTCCGGATAGCTGTTTTACCTTTCGGTAAAACTTTCGGACTTCATTCCTGCCAAAGCACCTTTCCATTTCCTCGACCGCGCGCTTCTCATGCTCCTTCTTCTTCCTTCTGAGAAGCCGGTGCTCTTCCCTTCTTCCCTGTTCGTAGAGTTCACGAACAGCCCGCGTTGTTCGATGCAGCGTCGCCTTATAGGCGTCTTGTTTAGCTGCGTGCGCTTGCCTGCACTCGTCGTCAAACCATGGGTTCCTTCTGTGTGGTGACGTGAAACCCAGCACATCAGTGGCAACATCTTTGATGGCTTCTTGTCAACGTTTCCATTCTTCTTCTATGCTTAGTGCAGGAAGCGTCGAACTCTGGGCGAGTTTCCGGGAGACTCGGTCGGCAAAGTTCCCAGCAATCAGCTGCGATTGTAGCTTTTCGACGTCAAACCGTTTTGGCCTTTCTCGACTCCGTTGCTCTCTCGATATCCGGGTTCTTACCTTGGCTACAACAAGGTGATGATCCGAGTCAACGTTCGAAGGTTCGGACATCGAGAATACTGGAGGAGTGTCTGACGTCGATCGCAACGTGATCAATCTGGTTGACGGTTGATTGATCAGGAGATCGCCAGGTTCCTTTGTGAATGTTTAGGTGTGGGAACCGCGTGCTAGCCACAGAGAGGTTTCACCCCGAGGCGAAGTCCAACAGCCTGAGTCCGTTTCCGGATGTGTTGTCGTGCAGGCTGTGTTTACCGATGACTTCAGCAAAGATGTCCTCCTTTCCCAGCTGGGCGTTGAAATCTCCTAGAACGATCTTGGTGTCATATCTGGGGCATCGATCGTATGTTCTCTCTAGGAGATCATAGAAGTCATCCTTGATATTGTCATCCTTCTCCTCTGTCGGGGCGTGAGCGCATATTAGGCTGATGTTCCCGAATTTAGCCTTGATGCGGATTGTCATGAGGCGTTCGCTGACTGGGTCGTAGCTCAAGACTTTTTGCCTAAGTCTGCCTCGAATAACAAATCCGCATCCGAATAAGCGCTGCCTTCTCTCTCTACAGCAATTGCTGTAGTAGATATCGCAGTTCTTCATCGCTTTTATGCCAGGCCCATCCCATCGCACTTCCTGGATGGCGGTTATGTCAGCTTTGTAGCTGTCAAGGGCCTCCGCAAGTTGTTCGACTGCACGTGGCCTGTTAAGGGACCTCACATTCCATGTGCAAAACCGAAAATCTTTGTCCTTAAAACGTTTGCTGGGGTCGTCCACAGTTGATCCGTTCTTATCCGAGGCATGTTGTTGTCTCTGAACTTCTGTTTTTTACGTGGTGAGGAAGTTACCCTCACGCACAACCCACAGACTGGTAGGCCAGGCCCATTATTTAAATCCTCGGGCAGAGGGGGTCGCTGCATACATTAGTTCACCATACAACGAGTGTTGTGATGGCTATCCAGGGGGCGCCACGTGGAGGCTGTATGTCAACTTGACCTGTGCACTAACGAGGATTGCCTTGGCAGCTCGCCATGTTGAGCGCAATCAACGATGTTACCTCGCGTGCATAGACCCATCGTATTTACGGCATGTAATTTCAGATGAAGGAGTTGAGCCCGATCCCTCAAAAATCGAAAGCAAAAAGGATGTCGATTTTATTTTAGGTAATGACCAGCAAATAGCTGTTGACAAATTAAAGAGCCTAATCACTTCTTACCCTGTGTCGCAATATTCCCATTTCGAGAAAGAGTTCATTACAACAACTGATGCTTCAAATCATGGAGTTGGTGCGGTACTTAACCAAGAAAATAATTGCAAAGATCTACCCATTCATTTTGCCAGTCGAACTTTAAATAGGCTGAAATGATTTATGTCACTACGGAAAAAGAATTCTTAGCAATCGACTTGTTAGATGGCGTCTCAAACTCGATGAGTTTGACTATGTCATCAAATACAAGGAAAGATAAAGTTGTAGCTGATGAATTCAGTATTAGTGTGCGAATTACTGAAAAGGAAGGAGAAGAAACATGGAACGACCTTCAGGAGTTAATAGAACATGAAGGTTTTATAATAAATATTGATATCAATAACGACAACGAAGACAATGGAAATCTATCAAAAAAAATCACCAGGAGTCAAGAAGAAGAAAATATTCAAGATGGATTGGAAGAGGACCAACCAGCTAAGGTATCTGAAACAAGTAACGACACGGAAGCAAGTCCAAGTAAGGAAGAAGTAAATGATCCAGACAGAAGATTGGCTATTACCAAAGAGTATCACGAAGGTCTATTAGGCGGTCACACCGGCCAGAAAGTAACCTCAGCCAAACTAAGGAAAAGTTTCATTGGAAAGGCATGCACAAACAAATAGAGGATTTCGTCAAGAATTATTCCCAATGTTAAACTGAAAAGGTAACCCGTGCACCTACCAGAAACCCCATGAAGATTGTGATTTCATCGGACAGAGCTTTAGAGAAAATAATAGTAGACATAGTAGGACCCATTGAAAAAACAAATGAAGGCTTTAAGTTTGGCTTAACCATTCAGGACGATTTGCCCAAATTTATTAAATTTATACCACTGAAATCTAAAGATATGCAAAGTGTGGCAAGTTCTTTAATGGAGAAATGGATTTTGAACTTCGGGATGCCAAAGATAATTTTATCAGATAATGAGTCAGAATTCTGTAATAGCTTGTTTGAAGAATTGTGCAAACTCACGGAAATTAAACATATTACTACCAGCGTAGCTTATCCGCAAGCTAATGGGAGTGGGGAACGTACGCATTGTAGACTTTTGTAATACCTTAAAGCAACGGGTCGGGAATTATGACAAATTAAAGACTGGCATAAACGAATGCCGTATGCCGGATTTTGTTATAATGGAACAATCCATAATACAACAGGTTATACTCCATATGAACTAGTATTCGGTTTTGACCCAAATAAGCCCAGTGGCGTAGATCCGTATGAAGAAAAGTCAATGTTTAATTACATGGATGAGTTAAGGGCTAACCTGTTAGAGAAAGAAGAAGTAGCAAAAATAAATAACAGCTTAGACGAACAATTAGATAAAATGGCAGAGGTTCCAATAAGCGTACGTACCTACATCTTTCATTCCTACCTTCAATGGTACAAGTGCTGAAGTTTTTAACTTCATTGACTCGTGCAATGATGCTATCGAATTAGCATCAGAGGCACAATAAAGTAAAGGGAAATAATCTAACTGATTTCAAAATTTTGGAAAATAGATCACGGATCGTATCAGGAAATATAAGAACAGAACATGCAACTAAGGAAGAAAAAGACAGCTTAATAGATATCGTAGAGAATTTAAGTGACATTTTCAGTATTGAAGATGAAAAACTCTCCAAAAGAGGGGTCATCAAACCCAAAATTCGGACACACAATAACTCTGTGTCCATCTTCACGAAAACCGAAATAGCTGTTCACCTTGGAGCTCCCCGCTCTGGATAGTTCCTATAAAGTGCGATGCGAGTAAAATGAAAAAGTGGCGAATAGTTAAACGAAATAGCAATAGCGGATAATTGCCAAATATTAATGAGGTACTCGATGAGTTGGGGAAACCAAAAGTATTTCTCCACTTTGGACTTAACGTCCGGGTTAAACCAAATCCCAGTCGGAGAAAAGGAAATTGAAAGGACCGCATGACCCTATGGTCACTTTGAATACACTAGAATGCCATTCGGGTTGAGAAATGCGCCTGCCTGCTTCCAACGACTGATGAACACGGTTTTATCAGGCCTACAAGAAATAAAATGCTTTGTATATCTAGATGATATTGTAATTTTCGGACAAAATTTAAAAGAGCATAACGAAAAGCTGATAGAAGTCTTTGAGCAATTGCGAAAAGCAAATTTAAAATTACAACCCGATAAATGCGAATTTTTGAGGAAAGAAGTATCGTATTTAGGGCATGTAATTTCAATTTCGGGGTTAAGCCGATCCCTCAAAAAAGGAAAGCATTAAAAGGCTGGAACCACCGAAAAACGGGTATACGGTCATTCCTTGTAATGATCGGATATTACGGAAAATTTATAAAAAAAAACTTTAGTCAGGTTGCAGAGCCATTAAATAAGCTTTTAAAAAAGGATGTCGATTTTATTTTAGGTAATGACCAGCAAATAGCTGTTGACAAATTAAAGAGCCTAATCACTTCTTACCCTGTGTCGCAATATTCCCATTTCGAGAAAGAGTTCATTACAACAACTGATGCTTCAAATCATGGAGTTGGTGCGGTACTTAACCAAGAAAATAATTGCAAAGATCTACCCATTCATTTTGCCAGTCGAACTTTAAATAGGCTGAAATGATTTATGTCACTACGGAAAAAGAATTCTTAGCAATCGACTTGTTAGATGGCGTCTCAAACTCGATGAGTTTGACTATGTCATCAAATACAAGGAAAGATAAAGTTGTAGCTGATGAACTCAGTATTAGTGTGCGAATTACTGAAAAGGAAGGAGAAGAAACATGGAACGACCTTCAGGAGTTAATAGAACATGAAGGTTTTATAATAAATATTGATATCAATAACGACAACGAAGACAATGGAAATCTATCAAAAAAAATCACCAGGAGTCAAGAAGAAGAAAATATTCAAGATGGATTGGAAGAGGACCAACCAGCTAAGGTATCTGAAACAAGTAACGACACGGAAGCAAGTCCAAGTAAGGAAGAAGTAAATGATCCAGACAGAAGATTGGCTATTACCAAAGAGTATCACGAAGGTCTATTAGGCGGTCACACCGGCCAGAAAGTAACCTCAGCCAAAGTAAGGAAAAGTTTCATTGGAAAGGCATGCACAAACAAATAGAGGATTTCGTCAAGAATTATTCCCAATGTTAAACTGAAAAGGTAACCCGTGCACCTACCAGAAACCCCATGAAGATTGTGATTTCATCGGACAGAGCTTTAGAGAAAATAATAGTAGACATAGTAGGACCCATTGAAAAAACAAATGAAGGCTTTAAGTTTGGCTTAACCATTCAGGACGATTTGCCCAAATTTATTAAATTTATACCACTCAAATCTAAAGATATGCAAAGTGTGGCAAGTTCTTTAATGGAGAAATGGATCTTGAACTTCGGGATACCAAAGATAATTTTATCAGATAATGGGTCAGAATTCTGTAATAGCTTGTTTGAAGGATTGTGCAAACTCACTGGAATTAAACATATTACTACCAGCGTAGCTTATCCGCAAGCTAATGGGAGTGTGGAACGTACGCATTGTAGACTTTTGTAATACCTTAAAGCAACGGGTCGGGAATTATGACAAATTAAAGACTGGCATAAACGACTGCCGTACGCCGGATTTTGTTATAATGGAACAATCCATAATACAATAGGTTATACTCCCTATGAACTAGTATTCGGTTTTGACCCAAATAAGCCCAGTGGCGTAGATCCGTATGAAGAAAAGTCAATGTTTGATTACATGGATGAGTTAAGGGCTAATCTGTTAGAGAAACAAGAAGTAGCAAAAATAAATACTAAAACAAGCAGGGAGAAATCGAAGATCAGATATGGCAAACGATTAGGAAGACCAATAGAATTTAGAGTCGGTCAACAAGTGTCGATTAAAAATGATAGGGAAGGTAAACTACATATTTTATATAAAGGTCCATTTAAGGTTTTGGAAGTGAATGAAAATAGTTTAGTAATACAATTAAATAAAACGTCAAAATTTCAACAAATCTCATTGCAAACCATACAGTTCAGGGTCTTGTTTTTTTCACGCAGATCGCTGCCGAAGTAAAAATGAAAGTAAATGAAATAAAAAACAATTCTGGAATATATTTTAAATGTATTGGAGAAGCTAAGGAGATTAAAAGCAAAGTAACGTTACTAGTAAATTAAATATTGAAAATCTCGAAGACACAAGTTCAAACATACGAAGTCTAATTAATTCAATCGATGGTCTTTGTTTAGAAGTTTAGAAAGGTTGTAGAGAGTTTCAGGAAATAGCAAAAAGAGAAATAGTAAAACTTGATCATAAAATAAGAATTATATTTGGTATTGTAGGTAAATCATATAGATCGAAACGCGGTTTAATTAATATGATGGGTTCAGGATTTAAGGTTCTATTCGGTGTAATGGATAACGGTGACGCGGAATGTTATTACAAAGCGGTTACACAAACAATGAGAACGAACAACGTATTAGGTAACCTCAATAAACAAGTTCTAGCAAGCGTCAAAAATACTAATTTTATTATAAAATTAAATTAACAAATTTGAAGATATAAAAATAAATGTCAATAGAAGCCTTTTAATTACAACATATTTTGAAGAGATGTCAAGAAAAATCAACCATAAACTGCTTCTTTTAGAAATAGAAGTAGAACAAACAGTAGATAGCAAAAATAAATACTAAAACAAGCAGGGAGAAATCGAAGATCAGATATGGCAAACGATTAGGAAGACCAATAGAATTTAGAGTCGGTCAACAAGTGTCGATTAAAAATGATAGGGAAGGTAAACTACATATTTTATATAAAGGTCCATTTAAGGTTTTGGAAGTGAATGAAAATAGTTTAGTAATACAATTAAATAAAACGTCAAAATTTCAACAAATCTCATTGCAAACCATACACTTCAGGGTCTTGTTTTTTTCACGCAGATCGCTGCCGAAGTAAAAATGAAAGTAAATGAAATAAAAAACAATTCTGGAATATATTTTAAATGTATTGGAGAAGCTAAGGAGATTAAAAGCAAAGTAACGTTACTAGTAAATTAAATATTGAAAATCTCGAAGACACAAGTTCAAACATACGAAGTCTAATTAATTCAATCGATGGTCTTTGTTTAGAAGTTTAGAAAGGTTGTAGAGAGTTTCAGGAAATAGCAAAAAGAGAAATAGTAAAACTTGATCATAAAATAAGAATTATATTTGGTATTGTAGGTAAATCATATAGATCGAAACGCGGTTTAATTAATATGATGGGTTCAGGATTTAAGGTTCTATTCGGTGTAATGGATAACGGTGACGCGGAATATTATTACAAAGCGGTTACACAAACAATGAGAACGAACAACGTATTAGGTAACCTCAATAAACAAGTTCTAGCAAGCGTCAAAAATACTAATTTTATTATAAAATTAAATTAACAAATTTGAAGATATAAAAATAAATGTCAATAGAAGCCTTTTAATTACAACATATTTTGAAGAGATGTCAAGAAAAATCAACCATAAACTGCTTCTTTTAGAAATAGAAGTAGAACAAACAGTAGATAGTTTTTTATATATCCAAGCAGGTATTTTACACCCTCGTGTCATTGAACCAGCTGAGATACTGGATCAACTTCGATCGCTAGAAAGTAATAATATATTTCCTTTAGAACAAACCATGAAAAATTATGCCGAAATCTTAAGAGCTATCGAAATTAAAGCTTTCGCGAAAAATTCGAACATTGTTGTAATCATTCAAATTCCTTCTGTAACGAGAAACACGTTTGAACTCTATGAAATAATCGCTGTACCTAGAATAACTGAAAATGGAATTGTAATTTTAGATTTAAATAATAAATTGTTAATGATTAATAAAAACAAAGAAAATTTTAGTCTGAAACAAAATTTAGATGAATGTAACATCCGTAAAAATATATATATTTGTAAGTTCAACCTTTAAGAAGCACAATAAGTAATGGTTATTGCCAATTAAACCTGTTCATGCGGAATAAAGCTAAAACTTGTAAGATCAAAATAATTTACTCGCATGTTGAAGTATTTCATAAGTTAAAAGAAAATATATATTTATATATTATAACAGACGAAACTATGTATAAATGCAAATGTAAAAACGAATCGAATACAGGCAAACTATTTGGCACAGGAACTATCACCATTGACGGCGACTGCACTCTGGGGACATATGATATACTGATACAAACAACCATCCCATATGGCGGACTCGGACTGTTGCATAAACGAAAATTTCACGAAATCCATATCGACCAAAAGCCATTATCCAAAATAACAACTAAAGATGTGCACGAATTACAAGATTCATCTACAGATATCCAGAATCAAAAGAATTTTTGGACAGAAGCATTGAACAAAATACCTGAGAGATCGCAAGGTGTTCTAATACCTGCAATCGGTATAATCACCATATTAACTATTGGTTTCATCATATGGAAGGTTGGCTGCGGAACAGGGAGAACAACTATTACCCTCTTTAATAAATGCTTCAACAGGAGAAACAGAATAAGACCAGAAGTAACACTGAGCGTAACAACAACACCATCGACAACCACAGTCCAATCTTCGAATCCTTAGATTTGTCTAAAAGGGGGACGTGTTATGCAGTCAGCAGAATGAACGGAAGAACAACAGATGCCGATTCAGCGGTAGTGAGTGATAGTGATAACAACCAGCCAAAGACATGAACAATTTTGCCTGTGTTACTTAATATTATTCGTTTGGCCACCATCTTATTCCCAATTATTTCCAGTGTTTCATTGAATGTCATGGTCTGCTGCTACAATATATCGACGACTTCTTTTGGCAAGGATCATATTAAATCGGAACTAATTAAACGCCGTTTTCGTAAATTGAATCCACCCTAACGGAGCAACTACATAAATTTTTTGCTGAAGGTCTCCACATTTTTTTATGATGATGCCAGCGCTGTTTTGTTTTCCCTTGGATACCTCTGTTTTCTATCTTCGGCAAATTGGCATAATGATATGATTGATGATGTTTTAAGAGCATATTCCTTGATTGGGTAACTGGAAAATGGACCTCAACCAAGTATAGTGCGCAACTGGATTGAGATGGCGGGAGATCGTGCTAGAGGCATGTTGGGTAAATCCCGGTCCACTCAGAACTGTAGCACCACACGATGAGGAAGAAAAAGATCGTTCCACGAATCGCCCAATTCAAAAACTTTAAAGTGTGGCCAATGCTTTGGTACAAAATTGAGTAATGGATCGTATACTGTAACAATAGGCATTAGTAGAGCTTCGAGGTCTTCGTGGACATGTTCATCGTGAATTGATCGAATACTATGATTGCAGTATGATCGTGGATTCCGTTCATTTCCTCTAATGTGCCCCTATTTGAAGGGTTTATTTCTCAATCACAAAGCTTGGTTAAAATGTTTGATCAATTAATGCAATCAAAGCTCGTATCAGTCGGGTCTTTCTTATCTAAACGTATCTTAATGCTCAGACTAAAACCTATGCTCGAACTACTTAACTCTAACTTATATTCAAGCTTATATCTGCTTAACTATTTATATTGGGTCGTTACGAAGTTAGCTGCATCCACAGCTGTTTTTGGTGAAATCACGGGTAAAACTACCACTATTGCGGGCATAATCGTTCTACTGAACCGTAGGGGATCCCCGTGGCGGGAGCGAACTATGGATCGCTTTGAATTTATCTTTCTACTGTTGTGTGCGACGTAGAAAAAGAGATTGCAGCATTTCATATCTTGTATCAAATCTTTTTCATCCAGATGGAGGAAATCTTTAGTCGGAATAATGCCGTTAAAACGTGCCCTTTCGTGGTACATTTCATTAGGGTAGTAAGCCTCAGAGATCAGACTATTGGTGCTGTGTGGCTCTGCATTGACTTAATAAAATTATCTATCCTCATAAGGTTCATTGCTGACCCCCTTGGTGGCTGAAATGTTTTTCTTCTCTCAGCAACCAATTTGTACCTATTTTTGATACCTATTATCCCGTCAATTGTTGTGATGCGTAAAGTTTTACTGGTGCGACGCTTCCTAGGTTTTATCTAACAACAACAATGCTTGCGTTGGTTAAATTGTGAAGAAATGAATAGAGCGTCGAAGCTTTACTTACTTTTTCATCGTAACGATATACATATATTTAAAAAAAAATTTAGAATACAAGACACTTACGGTTACGATTTCCAACATTTCCTGGCGGGATATATAGCCATTACCATCGAGATCGTACATTGAGAACGCCCATTTTAATTTTTGTTCCAATTTCCCTCGTGATGTCACACTTAGAGCACAGAGGAATTCGCGAAAATCTATCGTTCCATCGCCATTAGCATCAAATGTTCGAAAGACATGTTCAGCAAACTAGAAATGTAAGAAATAAGCGCACATGGTTTTTTTTTACAAATTTCACAGATACATACATAATAATAATTTCCATAATTTGTTTTAATGTGTCAACGAAGCCTTTATATATATATTGACCGCCATTTAAAGGACCAGTACTATGGCTTCTTAACAATATGCGTTCAGTTTTTTTTTTTGGCGATGATGTGGAACATTCAGAGTCGAAATAAGCCCAAAATCAATGTTTGGCCTGGCAATGTTTTACAAATGAACGACATTCACTGCCACAATGAATGCGACACTTTAAAAAAAAATTCCTTTGGTAATTAGCGGTAACAGTTTTCTTCGAAGTCAAGATGTATAGTTAATACTGCAGCAATACTAACTGTACTACTGCAACAATACTAACAAGCATTTGTGTTAAAGAGAGTATAAGTTCAAGGGAATGTCATTGCTGTTTTAACCATTTTATCATTGTTATTTTTACCATTTTATCATATCATACTATAAGTATCTTCAAAAACGAATATACAACGAACTTAAGGTCTGAGTTTGATATACTATAAATTAAATTAAATTCAGTAACTTTATTCATAAACACTTTCTAACACACATTTAAATTCGGGCAAGATATTTACCTTCAAAATTCGTTATTAAATTGGGAAAAACTAATCTCCACTAGACGTAAGTGGATTAATTGAACACTTGATTATGGTATTTTAAACATTTTTAACTGAACATTAAATCAATTAGGAAATAATTTAATTGATTGGCAACTAAGTAATTGTAGATTTCATTTATACATGGTTTTAGTTGAATTTTTAGATTTGGCGACGTAATCGAACATATTTTGTTATTTGATAGGTGGTACTTCAACTGTCAATCATTAAAAAATATTTTTTGTTCGGTTGTGTAGTTTTTGTTTGGCGTCTGTTGAAAAATCAAAATTAATATTTTCGTCACAGTTACAAAGCATCGTAGGCTCACAACAAGTTATGTGTTGCTTATGGTGATTAAGCTACAAAGGTGTCAAAATTGGTTTGCCAAATTTCGTTTAGGTGATATTTCACTTAAAGATAAAAAACCGTCTGGTCGTCCAGTTGAAGTTGATGACGACCAAATCAAAGCAATAATCGATTCGAATCGTCACAGTACAACATGTGAGATTGCAAAGAACAATAAATACAATAAATTCCAAAAATTTTAGCCCAGGCTTTACTTTTAGTCTTAAGTTAAGTTAAGAACTTTTTAAAGTTAAAAATTAATTGAAAAAAGAAGTCGGAAGTTATTATATTCTCTGAAACAGAAAGTAGTTGAATTAAAGCGTTTTCCGATCTCTGGTTTGTTATATATAAAGGGCGCTACTAACAAAAATTACTAATTTAATATTATATTTGACTAATGTGTTATAATAACAATTTAGATATCGGATTCTTTACTTGTGTCAGTAGAAATTAGTAAACAACAACGCTTAATAATTGGTGCCAAATTCGGGTCGCACTGCAATGGTGAAGGATAATCAATTACATATGGAGTAGTTAAAGAACTAGCTCACGTAAGGAAGCGTATCGACTTAAGAAGGAAAGGCCGATGTCGGTAGAAAAATGTATGAATTTATGAACGAAGTTCCGTTAGTATCCCTAGACAAAGTACACCAAGTACAAATTGGAAGAAAATAAATTTACAAAAAAAATCTTTCGCTAAGGCCAAAAAATATCGGGCGACGCAGTGTTTACCAAATGTAAATTTTCGGAAATATATTAACGCTACTCTGTCCTACGAAGAAGCGGGGTTGGCCTGTACTAAGACTCCAATTAAATCAGAATCCTATGCAGAAAAAGGAAAATTGACGCTCCTTCATACGTGATATGATCGATCATATGGTATGGGAGTGCAGAGAACGACGGAAGACACCGAAGTCCAATCGGGAACAGCTGAAACCAAAACCCAGAGAAGGAAAACCCATGTAATGAGTCTTCTTAAGACTAAAGAGAAAAAGAGAAACAGGTTTTCTCACAACTGCTGTGTTCCAACTCGGACTGAAAGCCAACAACCTCATTGTTGACGAATGGTTGGAAGCAAACACTGGAACATCGTAGTCAATTGTTAGAAGTGATCTGGTGAAAACGATGGAGCTGTTGAGCCGAGAGCAATGGGCTATGTGAAAGGAAGTGAGTTGCATGAGAATAAAAGAACAAAAATAAAGTAATCGTGGTAAAATGCAACAATATAACGTATAGTCCCATTCAACAATTGTTTTTTTTAGGTTTGGCACTCTGTTTAAGGAAGGGAATTTCCGTAGGCAGTTGTCAAGCACTATGCGGTTCAAAAAAATTGAACAACTCCGGTGCAAACGTAATTTGATGAACATTTTGTCGATCATCTGTTGCAGAGGAACGATCAACGCTAAAACAACACTAACGCATTAAGAAGTGTTCGAAGCTAAAGAGTTTTAAAGTGTCAGAACTGTCGCTATCTTACTCTTCACAACGCAAAAAAGGCTAGTCACCATGTTAAAGGAGATAAATGGTGTGGTCTATTACATACAATGGAATGCTAGTAGCAGAGCAAAGATGAAGGTTGAGCGTTTAAAATGGATAGTTCTAGATAGGGACCTTGCAGTTCTTTCTATCAACTACTACTGCGCTTATTCGGATGCTGATTCGCTGTTCGAGGTAGACTTAGGCAAAAAGTCTTGAGCTACGACCGCGTCAGGGAACGCCTTAGGACAATCCGCATCAATGCTAAATTCGGGAGTATCAGCCTAATCTGCGCTCACGCACCGACAGTGAAGAAGGATAACAACACCAAGGATGACTTTTATGATTTCTTAGAAAGAACATAAGATCGATGCCCCAGCTACTATACCAAGATAGTTCTAGGAGACTTCAACACAGCTGTAAAAGAAGGAGTCATCGGAAAACACAGCCTGCACGACAGCACATCCGGAAACGGATTGAGGCATTTGGACTTTGCCTCGGGGCTGAACCTTTCTGTGGCTTGCGCGCGGTTCCCACACCTGAACTTTCACAAAGGATTCTGCGGATCTCCTGTTCAATCCACCGTCAATCAGATTGATCACGTTGTGTTTGACTTCAGACACTCCTCCAATATTCTCGATGTCCCAACCTTCCGAGTTGCCGACATTGACTCGGATCATCACCTTGTTGTAGCCAAGGTACATCGAGTCTCCCTAAAACTCGCTCAGTGTTCGACGCCGCTAGCACGAACTATAGAAGAAGGCTGAAAACGTTGTCGAGAAGCCTTCAAAAAGCAGCCACGGACGTGCTGAGTTTCACGTCGCCACCCAGAAGGAACCCGTGGTTTAACGACGAGTGCAGGCGAGCCCATGCAGGCAAATAAGATCGTGTGTAACTCACAATTCAACACCAGAGGCTCGATCTTTCAAAAGTCAGTTGAATTGCTAGTGAAAAGTTCCATGATAAAAAACTTTTTTTACTCAAACGCCTAATGCAGCCTCACATAAGGTTGACAAAAAAGGCTTGGTTCGCTTAAGTATTCTCAATAAATGCAAAGTTTGTTTTCCTCTTATTCATTATAATATAACACTTAATTATTATAATCATGGAACACTTAATTATTGCTATGATAACATAAAGTGCAAACGAACAAAAGTGCAACTACGAATATATAAGCGAATCACCCGAAAAAAGGCAAAACGAAGTACTCTTTAGGGATCTTTCCGAGTAAGTGGAATTTTTATGAATCACACTTTTTTTAATGACACATTTCACATTTGTGGCGAGATGGCGGCTAACAGACCGAGGCTTTGGGGCCCCCTTGTGTGAGTATCGTGGTGGCTGTGGTTTACCGCCTAACATCGTGGGTAGAGTCGAGGATAGTATACTGTGCTGACTTGTCTAGGTAATTGTTAAACCTATGGCTAGGCAAGGCGGTTAGAAGACTATCCTGGCTCAGTGTGAAGTTGAATTTTCAACCGGGCGCTGCGACCCAGAGATCGGAAGAGGTTTAAGAAAGGCTTCGCATTAAACCAAGGTGGGGTGATTGCCCTTTAAGCATGATCTCAGTTGGGTAATTGTGTAACTAAGACGTTTAGTCTTGCATTATCTACGACTCTTGGGAAAATGGACCCCGTGATATAAGTCGTTATAACGTAAAACCAAATACCACATTGGTCACTCAAGCGATCTCAAGCATTATCTATGAATGTCTACTGCGTTGTTGAAACCGAACGACTTTCCATCCTCGGTATGTATATCATCTCAACAGTAAGTTGGAACGATCACATATTCGAGATCGCCGAAAATGCAGCGAAATATATATGTAATTTCTTAAAGCGGTGCAAGAAATATTTTATCCCTTTTGACCTGGCAGCAATATGTAAGACGTACATCCGCCAAAAGCTTGAGTATAACGCTCCTATCTGGTCTGGTGCTCCTAAGATCTCTCTGCACCTACTAGATAGAATTCAACAGGGAGTGACAAAGCTTATTGGTAACAATGCTGCGAAGTCAATCGACTCGCTAGAACATCGACGAAATGTTGCGTCTCTTTCAATATTTTATCGCTATTTCAATAAAAATTGCTCTAACGAGTTAGCCAGCTGCATTCCTTCCTTCAAGAATTCACCCACAATACCCGCTTCGCTAGAAATGCTCAACCGGTCACCCTTAAGCCACTCCTTGGACGCACAGTTAAGTGTAGAGATTTGTTCTTTAGCCGCACCGTAGGAATATGGAATGTTCTTCCCAGTACCTCCTTGCCCGTGCTGTGACTTAATTCCGCTCAGTTAAGGGTATGAGCGTTCCGTTTGGCGCGAGTTTATTATAAAAAAAAACATGCTGTCATCAAGGAAAGACACACATCATCTATGTCATCTATGTCTCGGACAGAGCATCACACCATGCAATAGATGCTTCGAGGTAGTAGAGGACCTTGTATACCTCTTCAACGCTGTAAATAGGGACAAAAACTGATGTCCCGAAATCAAACGCAGAATCACACTGTCCAATCGCTATTCCTCTGGGATCAAGCGGCAATTGAGTAATAAAGCTCTCTCTCAAAGGACTAAGCTCGCTTTATACAGCTAGCTTCATCATCCCACTTCTGTCCTGTTTGCGTTGATGGCATCGGAAGGGGAATATTTAAAGGCAAATTCTATGGGCTGCACAGCGACATGCGCCTGGTCAATCTGTTTGCAGAAAATTAGAGAGCGTATTAACTTTATATAAGCAGATGTCAGGTTACGGACAAAGCATTTTTTGTTTGCTGAAAACAGTAAAAGTAAAGGAGGAAGTGAAAATATACTGCTTTTTATTTGGAAAGTTGAATAAACAAAACTGTTTTTTTAAGTAAAAATATAGAACAATGCTATTTGAACAAAAGTGATCGAACAAAAATTAGTTTGTAGATAGATAGATAGATAAATAGTTTTTATTTCGTAATAAAATGTTTACATTGATATTAGCTATCGCACAGCATCTGTTTCAGAGATTTGATATATCATATATCTTACTACTGAAAAATGAGTTTAACTTATATTAAATCTATATAAATTTGATAGAAAAAAAACTGAAGGAAAATACGGCAAAAACCTTAAATGAAAATAAAAAAAAAAATAAATAAATAAATAAATAATAAAAATAAAAATAAATAAATGATTAAATAAATCAATATATAAGTAAATAAATAAATAAATACAGAATAAAAAAAATAAATAAATTATTAAATAAATAAACAGATAAATAAATAAACACATAAATAAATATATAAGTAAACAAAAAAAGTAAATAAACAAGTATATAAATAAACAAATAAATTAATTTATTAATGTTTAATAAGTAAGGTAATGACATACGAAAGACGTTAAACATATTGAGGAATACAATCACTCAACTCATTGACTAGTGGATTGTCAGCAAAAGAACATGAATTATAAAACGTATCCGTCAGTTTTAATATTCGCTTATAAACCAGCTCAACACCCGCTCTTTTGTGCAGTTTTAAGGTGGAATAATCCCGAGGTAGGTCAAACATCATTTTTAGAACTTTGTTCTGAGCTATTTGTAATTGCTTGATGTGGCAGAGTGCGGCTTTTCCCCATACTGGGCAACCGTAAAGCATAATTGCTTGGAATATCGATTTAAGAATAGTTACTTTGTTGGTGAAGGACAAACAAGATTTTCTGTTGATTAAAGGGTAAAGCATTTTTTTTTGCAATGCTTACTTTCTCAATGGTTTGTTTGATGTACTCATGAAAAGTCAATTTGCTGTCAAGATGTATACCAAGATACCTTAAGGAGTTCTTCCACTCTACGCTGATTCCATTTACCCGCAAGCTAGTACTAGGGAGAAAACAAGGTTTCCTTTTTCGTGTAAAAAAGATTGCTTGTAATTTATCTTCATTGTACTTTATCTTCCATTTATCACAGTAACTAAAGACAATTTCCATCGCATATTTGAGATTGCTCTCAATGTTAAGAGCAAACACATGTGATGAAAATATAGCTGTGTCATCAGCAAAGATAGCAGTTTCACATTCGGGTAGTTCAGGAAAATCCGATGTATACAAATTGTATAGAATTGGAGCTAAGACAGACTCTTGGGGTACACCTGCATTATACGTTATCAAATCGAATCCACTATTAACATGGACTTGGAAACAACGATCAGACAGAAAACATAAAACGATATATATATATATATATATATATATATATATATATATATATATATATAGTGTGTTTGTGAGTGTAAATAAAGAGAAAAACGTTAAAATAGTTTTTTTTTTGTCTGAAGACTTGGCGGCTTGTACCGCAGGTTTAACTTTTTCCCAAGAGTCGTAGATAACGCAGCCTAAACGCCTTAATTTGGGGGGCATGGACACAAAAGGCAATGTCGTTGATAGCGCCGACAGCCAACATTTTTTCGGCAAGGGGACAGGTCATGTTGGTCAGGTATACCCGTATGAAGTGAGCATCAAGATACAACTGTCTCGATAGGGAACATTTGTTGTGAACGAGCCCTTATTTTTTTTTTTTTGTTTTTTGCTATGACATCTGTGTATTAGTATACATCAAGTCATTGAACAGACAACATCATATTTTTTCATCGTGTTAAAAATGTCGAATTTCGTACCAGAAAGTGATGATTTGCGGAAATCATTATTTTTTTGTTTTCATTTGAAGCAAAGTGCTGCAGAGTCGCATCGAATGCTTGTCGAGGCATATGGTGATCATGCTGTATCAGAAGCAACACGCAAAAGATGGTTTCAACTGTTCAGAAATAATGATTTTGATGTGAGTAATAAAGAACGTGGAAGACCACCAAAAAAGTTTGAAGACGCCGAACGCAAGACGCAAACCAATCCATCCATTATTGGATGGAGATGACACTTTGAGTCAAAAGCAAATGACAGCAATGTTAAATGTTGCATAACAAAAAATTTCTGACCGTTTAAAAGCTATGGGAAAGATCCAAAAGTGTGGAAAATGGGTGCCACATGAATTGAATAAAATACAGATGGAAAACCGAAAAACCATTAGTGAAATTTTGCTTCAAAGACACGAAAGAAAATCGATTTTGCATCGGGTTTTTACTGGCGATGAAAAATGGTTTTATTTTAAAAATCCTTGACGAAAAAAATTATGCGTTAATCTAGGACAACCATCAACATCGACTGCAAAACCAGATCGATTCGGCAAGAAGACAATGCTGTGTGTTTGGTGGGACCAGAAAGGTGTGCTGTACCACGAGCTCCTAAAACCTGGTGAAACCGTTAAAACTAATCGCTAAGGACAGCAAATGATCAATTTGAATCATGCATTGATCGAGAAACGACCAGAATGGGCCAGAAGACACGGCAAGGTAATTTTGCTCCATGACAATGCACCTGCACACAAGGCAAAACCGATTCAGGATACAATCAAAACACTTGGCTGGGAGCAGCTACCCCAACCGCCGTATTCACCTTGGCTCCTTCCGACTACCTTTTGTTTTCATCGATGGGACACGCATTGGCTGAGCAGCATTTTGATTCCTACGGGGAGGTCAAAATTGGGTGTCTGATTGGTTTGCTTTAAAAGACGAACAATTTTATTGGCGTGGTCTTCAAAAATTGCCAGAAAGGTGGTCAAAATGTGTAAAAAACAATGGCTACTACTTAGAAATAAAATGTTTTTACTTTCCCAGCAATAATTAGTGTTTTGTTTTAAAAAAAAAACGCTCATTTCATGCCGGTATATCCCTACATACTATATATTATATAGTATACCATGTAGCCCCCCTTTCTGCCTCTCCTGGATTGTAGCATGCGGTTTAGAATACAACTCCATTATGAGTCAGGAAAGTCCGTTCACCGACTGATATAGTTCAAGGTAAAGAATATGGTAGACCAGTGGGCACAATACATTAGTCTTGACTCTGCTCGCAGTATTGGATTTTATATCATAGCCAAAACGTTAATCCCACAAGGAAGTCGACCACACGGTCAGGCTGCAACCGAAGTCAAATGGGCTTTTTACTTCCCGTGACATCAGAATATAGGCTCTAGTCGAGTTGGCATTACCTGTCAGATTACTAAACCACCTGGATTTGCCAGTTATTATCAAACTTAATGGTATTCGGTTCCACCAGTGTTTCAATTGTTATTAATAATAGTAATAATAATAATAATAATAGCAACAGTTATAATAATAATAATAGTAAAAATAATAATAATAATAATAATAATAATAATAATAATAATAATAATAATAATAATAATAAGAATAATAATAATACTAATAATAATAATAATAATAATAATAATAATAATAATAATAATAATAAGAATGATAATAATAATAATAATTATAATAATAATAATAATAATAATAGTAATAATAATAATAATAATAATAATAATAATAATAATAATAATAATAATAATAATAATAATACTAATAATAATAATAATAATAATAATAATAATAATTATAATAATAATAATAATAATAATGATAATAATAATAATAATAATAATAATAATAATAATAATAATAATAATAATAATAATATTAATAATAATAATAATAATAATAATAATAATAAGAATAATAATAATAATAATAATAATAATAATAATAATAATGATAATAATAATAATAATGATAATAATAATAATAATAATAATAATAATAATAATAATAATAATAATAATAATAGTAATAATAGTAATAATAATAATAATAATAATAATAATAATAATAATAATAATAATGATAATAATGATAATAATAATAATAATAATAATAATAATAGTAATAATAATAATAATAATAATAATAATAATAATAATAATAATAATTATAAGAATAATAATAATAATAATAATAATAATAATAATAATAATAATAATAATAATAATAATATTAATAATAATAATAATAATAATAATACTAATACTAATAATAATAATAATAATAATAATAATAATAATAATAATAATAATAATAATAAAAATAATAATAATAATAATAATAATAATAATAATAATAATAATAATAATAATAATAATAATAATAATAATTGGATGGCGCCACGGTCCATAAGGGACCAGGGCTTAGCTTGCCTACTCGTATTGTGGGCGCCAATGTTCCCTCACGAGTAGAAGGGACCTACAGTTTTTTACCAACTGCGAACGGCGAAGTTTGAGAAGCTTTTTCCTTGGACAGTTATTATTCGAGGTTGTTAAAAGAAGTTAGTAGAAACACATACTAAGATCAAATATGCTGTGATATTAAATTCTAGTTCTTTTATAATATTGTATTTAGCTTTAAGCTATTAATGAAATAAAAATAAATAATTAATTTTAAAGGACATTCATTTCTTCTGATGAAACTATATCGAACATCAATCATTACCTGTTAAAGCCGATAGAAGCAGTATTGCGCTCACCAACATCTGTCAACATCCGTACTATTTATTGTATTTCACTTCGACCTTGCTGAAGAGACTGAAACATCTCTTTATTGGCTGAGTACTTTAAAATTCGTTTTCAATGATTGTCAGGGCTCATTTATATCCAAGAACTTTAAAAACACTTAAAAATCGCGGTCACGATAGCGTAGAAAAAAAGTTTAATAAGTAAATTTGTGTAGTGACTTTTGTACCAAGTATTACGTAAGGTGGAAAAAAGTATATGGCACAACATAACATGACAAGATGCCAGAAGCATCTAATCGAGACATTTTGAAAAGCCTAATGGCTATAGTTGCTAGAATTCCACCGGCTAGCATCGGCGGTCATGTGTTAAGAGAACAACACATACCCGAGTTTGAAAAAGACAGTAAGAGCTTGAAACATTATATTAATGGTGCAAAATCATTTCTCAAATACAGGAGAGGATCTGCAAGCAACATGGACAATAATTCAACAGATCAAAATCAAAGGACTACTTAGGATAAGGCGAAGATGCGTTTCAAACAACATTACCGGCCTATCATCGGTAGCATTAACTTGACGAGGGAAATATTAAACATAAATGTCAGTCCCAATTATGCTTAAGTTAATAAATTTGAATATTCACTAAGTAAGATTAATACTTATGTCATATTTGATAATAATCCAGAGCCATAGAAAATACACAATATTATTATAAATAAATTAATAGATATCACTGTAGGTAACTTAGCTAGAGAAGTAAGAGATAAATATTACATGCAAGACATAAAAAGAATTTTATTTTCCTACATTGGAGTAGACAGAACAGAGTTCATAACGAGCAAATATTGGGGATAGTTATAGAAATCCGGGCAATTAGAAAATTTTAGAAAGCAGCAGAAGTTTAGTAATAGACATTACTATTAAAACGAACCAAAACCATCAGGGAGTAACAGGCACAAATTGTTCCTTAGGCCACAGCCCATGGAGACACACAGTGTTCAAATTGAACAAGATCCTTTCAGATAGGAGATCAATTCAGTACAGCCTCTGGATTTTCTGAATGGAGCCTCCGACAACTAATGACAAATAACAATACGTTTATCAAAAGTTACGCTCAAAGCTTAGAAAAAAATGAACTATGCAATACTTTAAAAAATGGGTGTTTTTAAAAACATAGCTAAAACTATTGATATCGAGCAAGAAAAGAAACTTTAAAAAACATGCTGACAACACTCAAAGAGTAATACTTGTCTAAGAAAACTTCTCAAAACTCGCCGTTCGAAGTCGGCAAAAAGTTGTAGGTCCCTTCTACTCGTGAGAGAATAGTAGCGCGCACAACAGGAGTAGTTGATGAGCAAGCTAAGCCCTGGTCCCCCTGTGGACTATCGCGCCAACAATTTATATTTACCAGGAGAGTGAGATTTCTGAAACTGACAAGGAGGGTAAGAGATCTAAAAACAGACATCCTTTTATCACATTACATCGTTTCAACGACAGTAGTAACCAAGAAAATTAATTTTAATTATTATATAACTTTTTAAGATATTGTGTATACAACTAAGTAACTGCGGATTTCACTCATAGAATAGTTGAATTTTCAGTTTATTGATTTAAACGAAATGTCACACATTATTTTGTTTGACAGTTGGTACTTCAACAGTAAAAAAAGTTTTAAATTTGAAGTAGATGACGACTAAGTCAAAGCAATAATCCATTCAGATCAACAAAATAACTTTGCTATGTACCAAAACTCAATATATGGCTTCCTCATGAACTGAAAGACAATTATTTAACACAAGGCACTTACCTCCGCGATTTGTTAAAGAAACGTAGTGAAATGATTAATTTTAATTACGATTGATAACTGGTGATGAAATTAGTGGACCAGCTCAAACAATATCAAAGGCTGATAATCATCAAAAGAAAACTATGGTATCAATTTCGTGGGATAAGAAAGGAATTGTCTAATTTGAACTTTTACCACCCAACCGAGCGATCAATTGAAATGTCTACATTGAACAACTAACAAAATTGAACAATGCAGTTGAAGAAAAGCTGCCCGAATTGACAAACCGATAAGATGTATTCCATCATGACAATGAAAGGCTCCACACATCTTCATTCTCGGCAAAAATTATTGGAGCTTGGTTGGGATGTTTTGTCACATCCATCATATAGTTCAAAACTTGCACCATCGGATTACTTTTAATTACATCTTTGTAAAACTCCTTGAATGGCAAAAGTTTCAATAATAATGATGATATCAAATCGTACCTAGTTCATTTCTTTTTTCAGATAAAAATTAAATGTTTTATGAACGCGGAATTATGATGCAACCTGAGATATGGTAAAAGGTCCCTGCTTAAATTGGGCAACACATTACAGAATATTATTATTATTATTATTTATTAGCATAAAAATACAATTTGTACACTAATAATAAAATGGAGCACTGGCTGCAAGGGCTTTCGGCTCTCTGGTTGGAGAAATATTATGGTCTAAATTAAAGAGGTGTGAAATCTGATATATTATAATGTAACTTTAAATATGGAGACTAAATTCGCTATGAGGTTTATGTTTTTAAGCGAAGGATTTTTAGTATAGTAATTAAGTCGCCCTTGAGCAGACATTTTGCACGATTAGATGAGAAAAAGCATTTGCCTAGAAGATGGTCTATGTTGAGTATATTGTTGCATATGTGGCATGTTGGTGATGGTTTTTTTTTGATGATTTTTAGTAGGTGTTGATGAGTTAATGCCGTGTGACCCAGCCCGAGTCTTACAAAATTTGTGATAGCACTTTTTGTTGCCGTGGAGGGGAAGATAGGTGGTGTGCAATCCAGGTTGATTTTATTTATAGTGGTGATGGTATAAGTGCCAGTCATTAAGGAGCATTGTGCGGAGTTCATTGAGGATAAAATTACTCAAGCCCTTTTTGCTGTAGGTCTTAATTAAGAATGTTGGGGCAACACAAGCAACACAACACACGGATATACCCGTGTGTCCAGTTACCCACATAAGTTTGCATTTATTCCGGTTACTTATAACCATATCCCTGATCTGGCGGATGATAGGCGATTTATTTTTTAAATGTTTGACTGCCTGTAACACAGATAGACTATCTGAGTAGATTACACTTTTGTCTGTGGAAACAGCTGCAATTTTCAATGCCGAGATTATCGCTATTGCTTCGGTGGTGAAGATAGATACTTTGCTTAAGAACACACTTTGAGTGATCGCTAAGGCTGTGTTTGCCTCTGTTTTCGATCCGTCAGTAAAGATGAAGTTCCAACCATCCATCTTTAAGCTGTTTTCAATGGTTAAAAATCTAGAAAGGACTAGCGTTGTGTTTGATGTCTTCTTTTTGAATTCAGCTAATTGTAGAAAGATGGAGTTTGTTTTCATTAGCCAGGGCGGTTATCGAGGAGCCGTATCACGAAATTGGCATGTTGGTATTTGCAATTTTTGTGAAAACGATCTCTCGAGACCTGAGGAAATTCTTTTCCTTTTTGTATGGTTCCTGAGTAGGTTGAAATCTTTGTCTATGGGTGACCCAGTGGCGAAATAAAGTTTGGGGAGTATTTTTGCTGAAGCAATTTTGTAGCGATGTTCGATGCTAGGCAAGCCTGTTTCTGCTAGGATGTTCTCAATGGGTGTTGTTGGGAACACGTCCAGGCTTCTTCTTACTGCTTGGTGATAAACCGGTTTAATGATGTTAAGAGTAGATTTTGGGCAGTCACCATATATGCCTAGAGCGTAATCTATTTTGCTTAATATGAGTGCCTTAGTCAGATAACATAGTGTGTTTGTGTGGACATAACTCTTACTACTACTACATGATAAGTATTTAATAATATTGCACCTTGCAGCTAATGCTTTCTTAAGCTCTAAACAATGATTTTTCCAATTGTATTTACAATTAATTAACAAACCAAGAATATTTAAATTATTTACAAATTCAATTTGTACATTATTTACAAATAGTTGAGGTGGTGTGCAAAGTTTTTTTTCGGCAAATATGAAGTAACTTACATTTATCTAAGCAGAGATTCGCACCAGAGGTTGTGGACCAATGGGCGATATCATTCAAAACGCGAGAAAACAAATTATGTGTAATGTTTAGATCGTTATGTGTACACGTAATGAATATATCATCTGCATACACGCAAAGATCTAAAGCTTTGTATTTATTAATAATATCGCATAGACTGTTGAATGCAATTACGAATAGAATTACTGAAAGGGGTAACCCTTGGGGAATACCATTAAAAAGTGGCACTGTATTTGAAAACTTATTATTAATTTTTACGCTAAATTTTCTATTATGCAAAAATGATTTAATAAAACCGTACATTTTTGGGCCTACGCCCCATTCTTTTAATTTATTTAAAACACGGTTGGTGCTTATCCTGTCGAAAGCCTTTTCGAAATCTTAAGTAAGAATCGAAACATGGTTTCGAGCAGAGAGTGCATTGATTGCCATGATATCAATATGTAAAAGTGCGTCAATGCAACCGCGTTTTGGCTTGAAAGCCACTTGTTATTACCTGTTACGCATCGGATTTTTTGCCAAATAGAGTGCGTAGAGGACGAGGGAGAGATGGAGGCCGTGAATTGTTGAAAAGACTTTAGTTTGCAGCTTTTGAGCTGTCGGCGAAAGATGGCGTTAGCTTTTTTGAAAGCAATCAGGTTGTCAGTGGTAGGCCTTTTCTTAAAAAGTTTCCATGCTGTTACCTTGTTATTTCTTAGGGAGGCAAGTTCTGCATTTGACCATGGTACTGCATGTTTTCGTATTTTGGGGTAGGATTGGGGGATGGAGAGATTGGCAGCATGCCTCATACATTTTAGAAGTGTTGCCGCTTCTTTATTGACGACGGATGATGATTTTGTGGATAGCAAGTTGGAGAGTTCTATTCGGAATTTTTTCCAGTCGACAACATCGGTTTTATATTTTGTAGTGGGCAGAGTCGGCTCAGTATTCAGACCAAAATTGATAAAAGTAAATATGGGGAAATGGTCGCCATTGTGTAGGTCATCTAGGATCTAATTAGTTTTTGGGATTAACTGTACCGAGCAGCAGGTGAGGTCTACGTGAGTGTGTTGTGGGTGGATAGGTGCGTAAGAGAGCCATCGTTTAGAATAGCCAGGTTGGAGCAGTTTATTGCATGTTCTATTATTGCCCCGCGAGAATTCGTTTGGGGTGAGCCCCAAAGTGTACTCCAGGAGTTAACGTCCCCTAGGAGAATTAATGGAGAGTTTATGTTGGAGATTAAGATACTTAAATGGCTCTGAGTAAATTATTTATCTGGTAAGATACATAATGTAACAATTGTAAGCTTCATTATATGTTCAATTTTGATTGCACTATTCAGCAGATTTGAAGCCAATGTAAAGTGCTTGTGTGGAACATTGTTCCTTACCAGTATACCAATACCTTCTTTGGCAGTGGTATTGCTGGGGAAATTGTCGAAATAGGCAGTGTAACCTTTAGGTACAAAGGGGTGTTGTTGGTATGGGTAGTGGGTTTCTTGTAAGGCAATAACGTGAGGCCTGTGGTTTTTAATTAGTAGGTTCAGTTCATCATAGTTGTGTTTGTAACCTTTAATATTCCATTGGAGAATTTTAAAGGTACTATGACAAGAATAAGCACTGCCCTGTTCTACGCCTGTAGAAAAGGGTGTGCTGCTACTAGCGTTATTGCCTGCGTTTGTATGATGGTGAGTTTTATATCGCAACCTGTGATGATCACGGGGAGAGGGAGATCGCCTAACTGTAGGCAGTACCCCTCTATCCGTGATCAGCGCGGGTTGCGATCCTTTTGTGAGATCAGCGTTATTGGGATTATACATCATCATCCATTTCGGAAGAGTTGAGGTAGTAAGCATTGTTGTTTATAAGATCATTTGTGATGGTGGTTATAGGTGAGTTTGGAGACGGATGTGAGGCAGACGTTAGCGTTGGTGGTAAGGGAAGTGGGCGGTTATGTTTGGGATGGCTGTGTAATTTGCGGTACGAGATTATTGCTGGTAGATAAGGGAGGAAGTGTTGTAGAATTTACGATAGAGGATATTGTTGAAGCGAAATTATCTGTAAAAATTGGATTACCTGAATTTTGAGCTGACTGAGAATTGGAAGTAGATTTGATATTGCAAGTTTTATTGGCTGAAGTGGGGGCGGAGTTTCTATTGGCTGTTAGGCTCGATGGTGTGAGGGCACTGGGGGGTATTGCATGAGATTGAGAAGGAGCTTGGGCACAAACTGGTTTAGAGGGAAGGGAATCGCTTGTAGTGTCTTTTGTCTTTTCAGCAAAAGTGACTGAAAGTGTGGGTAGGTGACTGGCATGGGATTGGTTGTACAAACGTTTGGCTTCGGACATACTACATCTGTTTTTTGTTATTATCCTGAGTATTTCTTTGTTTTGCTGGTATTTTGGGCAAGAACTGGAAGAGGAGGGGTGGGCTTCTGAGCAATTGGCGCATTTAGTACGAGAGCAATCGTTAGGTTCGTGGGGGGGGAGATAGCATGTTTCACACATTTTGGGTTTATCACACCTCTTTTTGGTGTGGCCAAGTAATTGACAATTTATACATCTCATCGGATTGGGGAAATATTCACGGACTTTGGCTGTGTACCAACCTATTTCGACAGTGTTGGGTGGGACAAAAAGATCGAAAGTGAAAAGAACCACGCCAGTTGTTGTTGGAGGTTGGGATCAACTACACTGGAGCACTCAGACTCAAATACTGGTCCATTGTACTACCAGGCAGTAACCTTCATTAAATGTAGTTTCATGGTTTTCCGAAGAAAAATCAAGATGCGCTTCTGTGATATAGAACTTAGGTTTTCAGTTCCCACCACAGCAGCGCCAAATAAGCGCCACCTGATACGAGCGAAAGCAGGACACTGACAGAGAAAGTGCTCTGAAGTGTCATCACCTTCTCCACAGGCGTCGCAGAGTGTGACATCACTAAGCCCAAGCCGACTCAGGTGCATAGCGAAGGCAAAGTGTCCCGTTAATACGCCAACAAGTCTTCTGCACTCGTTTCTGTCTAGAGATAGCAGAAAAGAGGCGGATTTCTTGCAGACGTTTGGGAGCATACTCTTGGTCACCCTGAAACTGGAGAGTCACGCCATCTCTGGTTGTGCTGTATGGAGACCCAACCATCGACGGAGGCCCAGAAGAGGGACGCGGGTAATTCCAAGGTGGGTTCGCGTCCTACGAATGCCTCTGCTGAATCTAGCCTAGCTAGTTCATCGGCAGTTTCGTTTCCCAGGATCCCGTGGTGACCCGGGACCCAGACAAGTCTTAGCGAGTTCAGCCTGCCAACCGAATTAAGGGAAGACTTGCATTCTTGAACTATCTTGGAAGAGGTTAAAGGGTTGAGTAAGGCCTTAAGCACAGCTTGACTGTCGCTGCAGACGCAGATACTTCTTCCCTTCCACCTATTCTTCACAATGTAGTTGGTGGCCATTAGGATCGCAAAGGCTTCCGCCTGGAAGACCGACGCGAAATTTCCTAAGGAGGCGTGAAGTCTAATGTTGTCGTTTTCCACGAAGGCCCCAGCTCCAGAACCCTCCGTTGTCTTGGAGCCGTCCGTGAAAATCCGACTACATTCCTTTTCCGGTTCAGTTTCTGGCCACAGCCAGTCCAAGACGCGTGGAAAGTCGAATTTGTAAAAGCGTCGCAGCTGTATTATTGGCGACCTCGCATCAGACGGCATGTCCATGAGAGTAGTATCATGGGAGATGCGGTGTGCGAGGTCATCAAAGCTCGAGTGCGAGTGAAACCAAAGACCATTCCTTTTTAGTCGAGAGATGGGCATGAGTGTACATCCCATGATGTGGAGATCAAGGGGGGAGATTAATCAGAGCATCAAGAACAGAGCCAATCGTGCTGGAGAAAGCCCCTGTGCAGCCTAAACAAACTGTTTTTTGAAACTTGGTGAAAGCGGCAGTCACGTATTTGCGCGAAAGCTTGTTCCGCCAAACGACTGACGCATAAGAGAGAAGTGGTCTTATCATTGCCGTATAGACCCAAACGGATCTTTTGGGTGATAGACCCCAGTTTTTGCCGAAAACTCCCTTGCATTGCCAGAAGACTGACAGCGCCTTGGAGGTTTTTGTCTCAATGTGTCTTTTCCAGAGAAGTTTCCTGTCCAGGATAACACCTTGATATTTGGCTTCATTGGAAAGTACTTTAAGTACCAGTTGAGTCAAACCAGTCATATTCCTCCTTCTCGTAAAGAGAACAACCTCACTTTTGAGAGGGTTGACTGAAAGCCCATTCCTGGTACACCAGCTATCGATCATGTCAAGAGCCGCCTGCCCGCGTGCGCTGACGGCCGCAAGGCATGGTACGGTAATCAATACGGCTACATAGTCTGCATAAGCCTGGGCATAGGTGATAGAACTATTCAAAACGGAAAGCAGAAAATCAACCAGCATGCACCATAGGAGGGGAGACAGGGCCCCGCCTTGGGGGCAGCCCCTGTTAACCCCCGACATTACAAACTTGTTACACTCCGCCTCCGCGATTATAGTCCTGTTCATTAGCATTGCTCTTATCCACAACACCAATGATGCCTCTACGCCGTGATTCCTGGCCGCGTTACACATGCCATCAAAAGTCGCATTGTCGAAGGCGCCCTCTATGTCGATGAAAATGTCCAGTGCGTAGCCTTTCTGTCAAGTGCACTTTCAATTCTACCGACGAAAATATACCATCCACTGCGAGAAGAATTTGTCTGCTCATCCCCAGTTTCGGAAATCGGCACCGGTTCTGAGCCAACTGTGATCCGGTTCCCAGGGAAGTGAGTCTCAAGCATGAGTTGGAGGGTCTCAGCTTTAGACTCGGTGTAGGTACCGTCTGGTTTTCTTAGTGTGTCCAGCCTCACTGCTTTGTCCCTTTAGAGGACTTTCACTAGTCTGCTGGTTTCACTGAGTGTTTCGATTTTTCCACAAAAGTCTTTATAAGAGTCACTTTTCGAAGGTCGAATTGGCCTTTTATATTTGTTTTGTTTTAAACGATACAAATCGCAGTCCTCTTCCAGATTGGTCTTAAGTGATCTATTCAGAAGTTTTCTGGTTTCCTTGCGCTTTCTCTGCAATTCCGAGTTCCACCACGGAACAGGGGTTCTGCAGGGGTGTTTTTTGAATGGGCATGTCAGTTCGAAGCATTGGGTTAGGGTGTCATTCAGGTTCCGAACTGCCACCTCAACCTTACGCCTCGTTCTGAGTTTTAGGAGAGGCACAGTGCGATTTGCTAACTCTTCCCTAAACATTGGCCAGTTTGCTCTACTAGGGTTCCTACTACCTAGTAGAGTACTGCGAACCACGCCGGTTAGTTGTTTGCTACCGTCAGCGAGTTTTTTGGTGAATTTGTAAACATCAGTAACACCCTGTGGCTTCTTTCATTTATACTCTCGATCTCGGGTACGTGCTTGGGCATGGGGCATACACAGTGCCTTTGGATGAGTTAAGGTGTGGGTGCATTTTAACTGTTACAGGGTATTGGTTGGCCAGCAAGGAAACATTAAGGAATTTGTCTGCAACTTTTTGGGACTTGGTAAGAATAAGCTTACTCAGCACTTATGCCATCAATTGCTTTCCTGAGTACAAAAACGCTCACTGATGAAAGGGGATGCTTATCGTCTTTGGCTGATATGTTTATAAATTTGGGATTTTTCAAATTAGAACTAGTTTGAAGAACAGCGAATTCTTCAAAGAGGTATGCCTTTTTCCTTTTAGACCGGGGTTCTTGAGTGGTTCTTGACGTATCAGCCAACTCACTGAACTTATTCCCGGGTTTGTTTTTATTAGGCCCCGGGGTCATTTTTATTTGTGGGAAACCCCTTTGCAAACGTGAAAGTGTAACACACGCGGTTTAGTTATGTCAAAAAGAAGGCAGGTAGAGTGAGGGAGTGAGGTATATATGATCGTGAAAAGGACAAGTTGTGTCCACTTAGGATAAAGAAATATGGAATTCCACCACGAGAGAAAGCCACCACGAGAGCTAGACGGAGACTAAATTACAGAATAAAGTTATTTCGTTCCATGAAAGTACTGGCGATAACTTAGTCGCCAAATCTATAAATAGTCACTTAATACTACTTCTAATACACATGCTACGCCAAATACACAATACTGACCAAATTAACTATTAACAGATCTTCAGAGTAAGGCAGTGATTTTAAAATCAATATACATCTCCTTTTATCGTTTTTAAAGACATATACGGCAGTATGGTATTACTCACAAAAATATTGTTGATGCGTTGGCCATATTTGGGATCTGAGGGATATTGATCCAGTTGTGTCACAGTTTGAGGTAAAGTAGTTAAGGGATTTGTCTACCTCGGTACAAACGTCCACTTATGACACTTTGATGGAGATTTAATTCAGAATCACCCTTTAGCTATAATTTTTTCCAAAATTTTGGAGGTACAAGGTATAAGGGATATCGGGCGGTAACCATTTATATCATTTCGGTTTTTGTGTGGTTTGGGGATGGGGATTATTGTGGCTGTTTTCCAGCTCTGTGTAATGATACTAGTGTTGAAAATGTTATTATACAGGTGGAGAAGCCTTGTAGCAGCACGATGTGGAAGGTTTTGAAGTATGGGGTACGAAATACGATCTCGCCCCGGCGTTTTACTTTTTACACTACGTAGACAGCGAAGTAATTCCGACCAGGTTATTTCCGTTTCTAGCCTTAGCGCTGTAGTGTTGCTAGCTAGTGTAGCTAGTGTAGCTAGAAGATGGGATTTTGCATATAGATTGGTTTCTATTGTCGATAAAATCCCTAGGGAAATTTTTTGTCATGGGATGCTTTTGACCATGTCTGCGCGAAAAAGTTATTGATATCATCATTTGATAGCATCACTCCACTAGGGGTTTTGATAGCATTAATGCTAGCTCGGCTGTTATTACCTGTTACGCATCGGATTTTTTGCCAAATAGAGTGCGTAGAGGACGAGGGAGAGATGGAGGCCGTGAATTGTTGAAAAGACTTTAGTTTGCAGCTTTTGAGCTGTCGGCGAAAGATGGCGTTAGCTTTTTTGAAAGCAATCAGGTTGTCAGTGGTAGGCCTTTTCTTAAAAAGTTTCCATGCTGTTACCTTGTTATTTCTTAGGGAGGCAAGTTCTGCATTCCACCATGGTACTGCATGTTTTTGTATTTTGGGGTAGGATTGGGGGATGGAGAGATTGGCAGCATGCCTCATGCATTTTAGAAGTGTTGCCGCTTCTTTATTGACGACGAATGATGGTGTTTTTGTGGCTAGCAAGTTGGAGAGTTCTATTCGGAATTTTTTCCAGTCGGCAACATCGGTTTTATATTTTGTAGTGGGCAGAGTCGGCTCAGTATTCAGACCAAAATTGATAAAAGTAAATATGGGGAAATGGTCGCCATTGTGTAGGTCATCTAGGATCTAATTAGTTTTTGGGACTAACTGTACCGAGCAGCAGGTGAGGTCTACGTGAGTAAGTGTGTTGTGGGTGGATAGGTGCGTAAGAGAGCCATCGTTTAGAATAGCCAGGTTGGAGCAGTTTATTGCATGTTCTATTATTGCCCCGCGAGAATTCGTTTGGGGTGAGCCCCAAAGTGTACTCCAGGAGTTAACGTCCCCTAGGAGAATTAATGGAGAGTTTATGTTGGAGATTAAGATACTTAAATGGCTCTCAGTAAATTATTTATCTGGTAAGATATATAATGCAACAATTGTAAGCTTCATTATATGTTCAATTTCGATTGCACTATTAAGCAGATTTGAAGCCAATGTAAAGTGCTTGTGTGGAACATTGTTCCTTACCAGTATACCAATACCTTCTTTGGCAGTGGTATTGCTGGGGAAATTGTCGAAATAGGCAGTGTAACCTTTAGGTACAAAGGGGTGTTGTTGGTATGGGTAGTGGGTTTCTTGCAAGGTAATAACGTGAGGCCTTTGGTTTTTAATTAGTAGGTTCAGTTCATCATAGTTGTGTTTGTAACCTTTAATATTCCATTGGAGAATTTTAAAGGTACTATGACAAGAATAAGCACTGCCCTGTTCTACGCCTGTAGAAAAGGGTGTGCTGCTACTAGCGTTATTGCCTGCGTTTGTGTGATGGTGAGTTTTATATCGCAACCTGTGATGATCACGGGGAGAGGGAGATCGCGTAACTGTAGGCAGTACCCCTCTATCCGTGATCAGCGCGGGTTGCGATCCTTTTGTGAGATCAGTGTTATTGGGATTGTACATCATCATCCATTTCGGAAGAGTTGAGGTAGTAAGCATTGTTGTTTATAAGATCATTTGTGATGGTGGTTATAGGTGAGTTTGGAGACGGATGTGAGGTAGACGTTAGCGTTGGTGGAAAGGGAAGTGGGCGGTTATGTTTGGGATGGCTGTTTGCTTTTGCTTTCAGTGTAGTTTGCGGTACGAGATTATTGCTGGTAGATAAGGGAGGAAGTGTTGTAGAATTTACGATAGAGGATATTGTTGAAGCGAAATTATCTGTATAAATTGGATTACCTGAATTTTGAGCTGACTGAGAATTGGAAGTAGATTTGATATTGCAGGTTTTATTGGCTGAAGAGGGGGCGGAGTTTCTATTGGCTGTTAGGCTCGATGGTGTGAGGGCACTGGGGGGTATTGCATGAGATTGAGAAGGAGCTTGGGCACAAACTGGTTTAGAGGGAAGGGAATCGTTTGTAGTTTCTTTGGTCTTTTCAGCAAAAGTGACTGAAAGTGTGGGTAGATGACTGGCATGGGATTGGTTGTACAAACGTTTGACTTCGGACATACTACATCTGTTTTTTGTTTTTATCCTGAGTATTTCTTTGTTTTGCTGGTATTTTGGGCAAGAACTGGAAGAGGAGGGGTGGGCTTCTGAGCAATTGGCGCATTTAGTACGAGAGCAATCGTTAGGTTCGTGGGGGGGGAGATAGCATGTTTCACACATTTTGGGTTTATCACACCTCTTTTTGGTGTGGCCAAGTAATTGACAATTTATACATCTCATCGGATTGGGGAAATATTCACGGACTTTGGCGGTGTACCAACCTATTTCGACAGTGTTGGGTGGGACAAAAAGATCGAAAGTGAAAAGAACCACGCCAGTTGTTGTTGGAGGTTGGGATCAACTACACTGGAGCACTCAGACTCAAATACTGGTCCATTGTACTACCAGGCAGTAACCTTCATTTAATGTAGTTTCATGGTTTTCCGAAGAAAAATCAAGATGCGCTTCTGTGATATAGAACTTAGGTTTTCAGTTCTCACCACAGCAGCGCCAAATAAGCGCCACCTGATACGAGCGAAAGCAGGACACTGACAGAGAAAGTGCTCTGAAGTTTCATCGCCTTCTCGACAGGCGTCGCAGAGTGTGACATCACTAAGCCCAAACCGACTAAGGTGCATAGCGAAGGCAGTGTCCCGTTAATACGCCAACAAGTCTTCTGCACTCGTTTCTGTCTAGAGATAGCAGAAAAGAGGCGGATTTCTTGCAGACGTTTGGGAGCATACTCTTGGTCACCCTGAAACTGGAGAGTCACGCCATCTCTGGTTGTGCTGTATGGAGACCCAACCATCGACGGAGGCCCAGACCAGGGACGCGGGTAATCCCAAGGTGGGTTCCCGTCCTACGAATGCCTCTGCTGAATCTAGCCTAGCTAGTTCATCGGCAGTTTCGTTTCCCAGGATCCCGTGGTGACCCGGGACCCAGACAAGTCTTAGCGAATTCAGCCTGCCAACCGAATTAAGGGAAGACTTGCATTCTTGAACTATCTTGGAAGAGGTTAAAGGGTTGAGTAAGGCCTTAAGCACAGCTTGACTGTCGCTGCAGACGCAGATACTTCTTCCCTTCCACCTATTCTTCACAATGTAGTTGGTGGCCATTAGGATCGCGAAGGCTTCCGCCTGGAAGACCGACGCGAAATTTCCTAAGGAGGCGTGAAGTCTAATGTTGTCGTTTTCCACGAAGGCCCCAGCTCCAGAACCCTCCGTTGTCTTGGAGCCGTCCGTGAAAATCCGACTACATTCCTTTTCCGGTTCAGTTTCTGGCCACAGCCAGTCCAAGACGCGTGGAAAGTCGAATTTGTAAAAGCGTCGCAGCTGTATTATTGGCGACCTCGCATCAGACGGCATGTCCATGAGAGTAGTATCATGGGAGATGCGGTGTGCGAGGTCATCAAAGCTCGAGTGCGAGTGAAACCAAAGTCCATTCCTTTTTAGTCGAGAGATGGCCGTGAGTGTACATCCCATGATGTGGAGATCAAGGGGGGGAGATTAATCAGAGCATCAAGAACAGAGCCAATCGTGCTGTAGAAAGCCCCTGTGCAGCCGAGACAAACTGTTTTTTGAAACTTTGTGAAAGCAGCAGTCACGTATTTGCGCGAAAGCTTGTTCCACCAAACGACTGACGCATAAGAGAGAAGTGGTGGTATCATTGCCGTATAGATCCAAACGGATCTTTTAGGTGATAGACCCCAGGTTTTGCCGAAAACTCCCTTACATTGCCAGAAGACTAACAGCGCCTTGGAGGTTTTTGTCTCAATGTGTCTTTTCCAGAGAAGTTTACTGTCCAGGATAACACCTTGATATTTGGCTTCATTGGAAAGTACTTTAAGTACCAGTTGAGTCAAACCAGTCATATTCCTCCTTCTCGTAAAGAGAACAACCTCACTTTTGAGAGGGTTGACTGAAAGCCCATTCCTGGTACACCAGCTATCGATCATGTCAAGAGCCGCCTGCCCGCGTGCGCTGACGGCCGCAAGGCATGGTACGGTAATCAATACGGCTACATAGTCTGCATAAGCCTGGGCATAGGTGATAGAACTATTCAAAACGGAAAGCAGAAAATCAACCAGCATGCACCATAGGAGGGGAGACAGGGCCCCGCCTTGGGGGCAGAACCTGTTAACCCCCGACATTACAAACTTGTTACACTCCGCCTCCGCGATTATAGTCCTGTTCATTAGCATTGCTCTTATCCACAACACCAATGATGCCTCTACGCCGTGATTCCTGGCCGCGTTACATATGCCATCAAAAGTCGCATTGTCGAAGGCGCCTTCTATGTCCATGAAAATGTCCAGTGCGTAGTCTTTTCTGTCAACTGCACTTTCAATTCTACCGACGAAATTTTGAAGTGCTGTCTCGCAAGATTTTCCGCGCTGGTAGGCATGTTGCATTTGAGATAGAGGATGTAGTCGCAGAGCGTTTTTGCGCAGGTGCAGTTCGACCAGCCTCTCTAAGCATTTTAGCATGAAGGAGGTGAGACTGATAGGCCTGAAGTTTATGGCGAGTGAGTAGTCTCCTTTACCAGTTTTCGGTATAAAGGCTACCCTCACTGTACGCCAGGTACTTGGAATGTATGCCAGTGCAAGGCTGGCAGTGAAAATTCTTTTCAGAGCCGGCAGTATAGGGTCGGTGCCTAGTGTTTTTTTGTGGCTAGCAAGTTGGAGAGTTCTATTCGGAATTTTTTCCAGTCGGCAACATCGGTTTTATATTTTGTAGTGGGCAGAGTCGGCTCAGTATTCAGACCAAAATTGATAAAAGTAAATATGGGGAAATGGTCGCCATTGTGTAGGTCATCTAGGATCTAATTAGTTTTTGGGACTAACTGTACCGAGCAGCAGGTGAGATCTACGTGAGTAAGTGTGTTGTGGGTGGATAGGTGCGTAAGAGATCCATCGTTTAGAATAGCCAGGTTGGAGCAGTTTATTGCATGTTCTATTATTGCCCCGCGAGAATTCGTTTGGGGTAAGCCCCAAGGTGTACTCCAGGAGTTAACGTCCCCTAGGAGAATTAATGGAGAGTTTATGTTGGAGATTAAGATACTTAAATGGCTCTGAGTAAATTATTTATCTGGTAAGATATATAATGCAACAATTGTAAGCTTCATTATATGTTCAATTTCGATTGCACTATTCAGCAGATTTGAAGCCAATGTAAAGTGCTTGTGTGGAACATTGTTCCTTACCAGTATACCAATACCTTCTTTGGCAGTGATATTGCTGGGGAAATTGTCGAAATAGGCAGTGTAACCTTTAGGTACAAAGGAGTGTTGTTGGTATGGGTAGTGGGTTTCTTGCAAGGCAATAACGTGAGGCCTGTGGTTTTTAATTAGTAGGTTCAGTTCATCATAGTTGTTTTTGTAACCTTTAATATTCCATTGGAGAATTTTAAAATTACTATAACAAGAATAAGCACTGCCCTGTTCTACGCCTGTAGAAAAGGGCGTGCTGCTACTAGCGTTATTGCCTGCGTTTGTATGATGGTGAGTGTTGCTGCAAAGCCCAAAGAAAAAACTCAACTTATAAAAATCAAGTATCTTAAGTCGTACAAACCAATCAAACCAATCAATCAGCTCAAATTCCGCTGTTTTCAAACTTGATTTTATTTCAATTGGTATTATTAACAGTTTGACTTTCGCAACGATGAAAAATAAACTTTAAATTTTTTTTATATTCCACCTTTAACAAAGGGTGACTCCCAGCTCCACATAACCTTGTCTCCTGCCGTCCGAAAAAACCGCCTCGCTCCGAGCATGCGCAAATCCCTTGACGTCTTTCAAAATAGTTGTCTCTTTCGTTAGAAAGAGAAACATTTATATTAACGCATAATTTAGGGCTCGATGACATATTATTAGAGACTCGATGACATTCCGGGGGCCGTCTGAGAAGTAGGCGAAGACTTCAAGTCCAAAACAGCGAGTCTTCCTACCGATCTCTTCGTCTTTATAGCACCAGATGGGAGTATAATATCAGCCATTCGAATAACTCCGTCTGGACCAGGGTAAACTTTCACTACGCGGCCCATTTGCCAGGCTGATCGTATTTCGTTAGGTTCAATAATAATGACAATGTCGTCCACTTGAATCTGTTTTGTTTGGGAAAACCACTTCGTTCGACGTGTAATGTTAGGTAAATATTCTTTATACCATCGCTTTGTGATTTCATCCATCAGATGTTGAGCGCGGCGACTATACAATTTGCTGCAAGAATCTTCCTCTGAAAATACTCCAGGGGCAGTAACATCTCGATCGTCCTCACCGAAGAGCATAGAGTTCGGTGTTAAGGGCCTTGGATCTTCAGGGTCAACAGGGATGTGAGTAAGGGGTCTCCTATTTATTTGGCCTTGAGCCTCCATGAGGGCGTTTCTAAGAACATCTTCTCTAGGTGCAAGACCCTTAAGAACAAACTCGATGCTCCTTTTTATGGACTGAATAAGTCGCTCCCAAGCACCGCCCATCCAAGGGGAGTATAAATCTCCACAAAATACCTTCGTACCTTGAAGAATATTCACACAGAGCGAGCTCCATTTCCTTAACGTCCTTATCCAGTAAGTTTTTTGCGCCGACGAAGTTGAGACCGTTGTCACTGTAGAAGTACTTTGTAACGACGCGGTTGATTAAAAAACGCCTAACGGCCATGGTACATTGGTCTAAACTGAGATCGTTCAATAATTCGATCTGCACTGCCCTAAACGTAAGACAAGTAAAAACCATACCATATCGTTTTACGGTGCCACGACCAAACTTCACCAGCATAGGCCCAAAGCAGTCAACTCCTACGTGAGTAAAAGGTCTACGATCAAATGCCAGTCGAGCTTCCGGTAACTGTCCCATTATCGGCATTATCGGCCTAGCCTTGAGACGTTTGCACACAAAGCACTTTCTTCTCACTCTTTCTACAGCACCTCGAATGCTTATTATCCAGGCGGACTCACGTATATCAGATATGACTGTGTCGCTTCCTATGTGATTATTCTTTTGGTGGTGGTACTCGATGAACAGATCGACCAATGGGTGTTTGTTTGGGAGTATAGCTGGATTCCTGGCTGAATAGGAAGTATTGGCCTTTTGCGCTCTTGAGCTTAAGCGTAACGTACCATCTTCGTCTAAGAAAGGTGACAAGCTAAGTAATTTACTCGATGAACTGACCTTTCCGCAGGATCTCAACGTGGCTATATCGCTTGGGAAAGACTCTGCTTGAATCTTGCGAAACATCCATTCCTCAGTGTTGCGGAATTCAACTGGTGTTATGTACTTTTCCCGGTCTGTGGATCTCCTCTGCAGAATGTTTTTGTATCTCAGTACAAAGGCAATTACTCTGACAGATGAGGACCATCTCGCTTGAAACCTTGCCGACAATCTCTCGAACACTCCTTCACACAGTTTCTTTCTATGAGTGTGGCGACAAATCATGCCACTTATATTAATTTTGTTCTTCTGCTGAATGCTTTCCGTGCATGGAGAAACGACGATATATCGAAACGCTTTGTGCCATCATCGGCCACGTTGTCATTGGAGCCTACATGGAACCATTCACGAGGGGTAGTGGAGTCCAGTATCTCGCCAATCCTTGGAGCGACAAACGAAGGTAATTTGTAATTAGATGAGGCGATCCAAGAGAGCACAGTCTTCGAATCTGATAAAAAAAGGGATTCATCTATTCGAATAGTATGGGACTCTTTAATCGTCTTAGCCAAGCGAACACCTAGTACTGCAGCTTGTAATTCTAGGCGGGGTATTGATAATTGTTTGACGGGAGCAACTTTCGCCTTCGCCATTACTAAAGCAATTTCAACTTCGTTGTTGTGTACAAATCGAAAATAAGCAACTGCAGCGAAAGCCTTTTCCGAAGCGTCTACAAATACTATTAAACTTACTTTGCATTCGTCTGGGTTTTGCAGTGAATAGCGCCGAGGGATCCTAATACCAGCTGCTTGTTTCAGCACTTCGATAAAGTCCAGCCACGAACGCCGCAAGTTGGGTGATACTGACTCGTCCCAGTCAAGACCTTCTCTCCATACTTCTTGCAATACAACTCGACCACGAATTATAAACAGAGAAATCAAACCTAGCGGGTCGAAAATCCTCATTATGGTTTTAAGCATCTTTCTCTTAGTAATGACTACATCTTCCGCCACCGTATCCCTTAGAACTTCTTCATCCGATATTTTATAGAAGAAGTGGTCAGAGGAGGGATACCAGTACATTCCTAAGATTTTCGAAACCCACCCGTCGTGCTCATTAGGGTTAAGACATACTAGTCTCGGGTTCACATTAGATTCCGGTATTTGATGCAAAAGGTGTTGACTATTCGACTGGATTCCTACGAGATCGAAGTTCTTGGAGTGACATATGCGGATGGCATCTTTTGTGACAGCAACTGCTTCTTCGACAGAATTATGGCTATTAAAATAGTCATCCACATAGGTGCGCTTTGTTAAGCCGTCAACAGCTTCGGGGCATTCGTCTTTGAATAAGTTGGCGTGATGATTTTTCACATATTGCGCGCAGAAGGGAGAGCATCGGGGGCCAAACATCATAACGCGCATGATGTACACTAATGGTTTCCTAGTCGTATCGCCGTCTCGCCAAAGGATGCGTTGGCATTGCTGGTCTTCCGCCTTGATTGCAATTCTATGAAACATTTCTCGGACGTCGCCGTTCACAGCTACTTCACGTTCCCGAAACTTGAATATGCCCGCATGTAATGGAACTAGATTGTCTGGTCCCTTTAGCAAATAGGTATTCAGAGACACCCCGTTGACCTTCGCTGCTACATCCGCCACACACCTTGGTTTCGGAGGAAGTTTGCTAGGGTTAACGACGATAAAAGTTGGCGCGTACCATACCCTTGGCCAATCTTTCTCCAGCTCGTCTTCCGAAGCAATTCTGGCGTAGCCCTTCTTAACTAAATGTCGAAAGTAATTGTTTTGCCACTCCAGCAAATGCGGCTTCTTCTTCAAAGATTTCTCCAATGAGACTAAGCGTTTCAAAGCCATGCCGTAACTGTCTGGAAGCCTGATGTTGTCGGAAGTCCAGAGAAGGCCTACTTCGTATTGCCTCCCCACTAACTTTAATGAACTCTTCATCTTCTTCTGATGCACTAGAACGCGAGACGTTTTATTGCCACTTAATTGAGGTTTCTTCTGTTCAGAACCATGCTTCAACAAATCAGGTGGTAAATCGATTACTTTCTCCGTAAGGAACTCAGCCAAGTGACTAAAGTTGACATTCGACAGACACGCTTTCCTCTTCTGCCAATCTTGATACAGACCTGCGCCCAACCTAGAAGCTAAATGTGTTAGAACATACCCGTTGGACAAGTCCTCATCCCTTTTCATCGACCTTAGATCTGCCACAAAACCATTAATTTTCACGGCCCATAAGCGAAGTTTTGGATCACAACGTGATGAGAGTTTCGGAAGACTTAAATGCTCTGAAGTTAAGTCATGAACCAATACATCAGTACGGCCATACATCGCACGGAGAGAATCCATAATAGCATCGGCGTCCGATGAATACTTCAGACGATCACTTACTATATGATACGCCTCTCCTTTTAACGCCTTGCGCAAACGTGCAACATTCTCTTTAGAGCTATATTTGCCCTCGATTGTGGTTGATTTAAAGACCTCTTCAAAATATGGCCAGTCTCTTTTATTTTCTCCAGAGAAGTGTGGGAGTTCTTGAACGTTGCTGCGGTTGAGAATCGTCAGAAGAGTTGCCATATCCTGATGTCGAAAAGAGCTTTCACTAGCCTCCGGATTATGGATGGGTTCCTGTCGGATTGGGGTGGAAGAATGACGGGGTTGTTGCTCGGTGCTTTGTTTCAGTGCACTCTCCAAAATAGATTGATGGTTGGCTTGTATTTGTTTAATAATCTCCAGTTTTGATGACTTCGACTCGCTTACGCTTGACTTTGGGACGTCGTTCCAGGAAGCATTTTTCTTGACAGCATCAGAAACTTTAGACAGCTTCAACTTTGTCTCCATAAGCTCCGCTCGTAACTGGGACAGCTCCCTATCACGTTGAGCAACAGTTGCTTGCGCTACTGCAGCTGCTTCCATAATTGCGTCGAAGTTCTCTTCAACCTCCTCAGCGTGAGTAACTGCCGCCATCGAATTTCTACCACTAGTATGTGGCTCTTGAGTAGCGCTATTTTCACAAAGTACGCAATCTTCTTCCTGGCAAAACCATGGTGTTAATGTGTCGTACTTTTCGGGATCAAAACTGTGGCAATCGTAATGCCACCACCGCCTGCACTTGTCACAAGACACCATTAAATCATCGTCCGGTTTTCTGCATGTGGAGGAACTACAGCTGTGGGTCACCTTGTCCATTTTTAAGCAGGATTGTATAGCAACAATTGAAATAAAATTTTGTTGCTGCAAAGCCCAAAGAAAAAACTCAACTTATAAAAATCAAGTATCTTAAGTCGTACAAACCAATCAAACCAATCAATCAGCTCAAATTCCGCTGTTTTCAAACTTGATTTTATTTCAATTGGTATTATTAACAGTTTGACTTTCGCAACGATGAAAAATAAACTTTAAATTTTTTTTATATTCCACCTTTAACAAAGGGTGACTCCCAGCTCCACATAACCTTGTATCCTGCCGTCCGAAAAAACCGCTTCGCTCCGAGCATGCGCAAATCCCTTGACGTCTTTCAAAATAGTTGTCTCTTTCGTTAGAAAGAGAAACATTTATATTAACGCATAATTTAGGGCTCGATGACATATTATTAGAGACTCGATGACAGTGAGTTTTATATTGCAACCTGTGATGATCACGGGGAGAGGGAGATCGCCTAACTGTAGGCAGTACCCCTCTATCCGTGATCAGCGCGGGTTGCGATCCTTTTGTGAGATCAGTGTTATTGGGATTATACATCATCATCCATTTCGGAAGAGTTGAGGTAGTAAGCATTGTTGTTTATAAGATCATTTGTGATGGTGGTTATAGGTGAGTTTGGAGACGGATGTGAGGCAGACGTTAGCGTTGGTGGTAAGGGAAGTGGGCGGTTATGTTTGGGATGGCTGTGTAGTTTGCGGTACGAGATTATTGCTGGTAGATAAGGGAGGAAGTGTTGTAGAATTTACGATAGAGGATATTGTTGAAGCGAAATTATCTGTAAAAATTGGATTACCTGAATTTTGAGCTGACTGAGAATTGGAAGTAGATTTGATATTGCAAGTTTTATTGGCTAAAGTGGGGGCGGAGTTTCTATTGGCTGTTAGGCTCGATGGTGTGGGGGCACTGGGGGTATTGCATGAGATTGAGAAGGAGCTTGGGCACAAACTGGATTAGAGGGAAGGGAATCGTTTGTAGTTTCTTTGGTCTTTTCAGCAAAAGTGACTGAAAGTGTGGGTAGATGACTGGCATGGGATTGGTTGTACAAACGTTTGGCTTCGGACATACTACATCTGTTTTTTGTTTTTATCCTGAGTATTTCTTTGTTTTGCTGGTATTTTGGGCAAGAACTGGAAGAGGAGGAGTGGGCTTCTGAGCAATTGGCGCATTTAGTACGAGAGCAATCGTTAGGTTCGTGGGGGGGGAGATAGCATGTTTCACACATTTTGGGTTTATCACACCTCTTTTTGGTGTGGCCAAGTAATTGACAATTTATACATCTTATCGGATTGGGGAAATATTCACGGACTTTGGCTGTGTACCAACCTATTTCGACAGTGTTGGGTGGGACAAAAAGATCGAAAGTGAAAAGAACCACGCCAGTTGTTGTTGGAGGTTGGGATCAACTACACTGGAGCACTCAGACTCAAATACTGGTCCATTGTACTACCAGGCAGTAACCTTCATTTAATGTAGTTTCATGGTTTTCCGAAGAAAAATCAAGATGCGCTTCTGTGATATAGAACTTAGGTTTTCAGTTCTCACCACAGCAGCGCCAAATAAGCGCCACCTGATACGAGCGAAAGCAGGACACTGACAGAGAAAGTGCTCTGAAGTTTCATCGCCTTCTCGACAGGCGTCGCAGAGTGTGACATCACTAAGCCCAAACCGACTAAGGTGCATAGCGAAGGCAGTGTCCCGTTAATACGCCAACAAGTCTTCTGCACTCGTTTCTGTCTAGAGATAGCAGAAAAGAGGCGGATTTCTTGCAGACGTTTGGGAGCATACTCTTGGTCACCCTGAAACTGGAGAGTCACGCCATCTCTGGTTGTGCTGTATGGAGACCCAACCATCGACGGAGGCCCAGACCAGGGACGCGGGTAATCCCAAGGTGGGTTCCCGTCCTACGAATGCCTCTGCTGAATCTAGCCTAGCTAGTTCATCGGCAGTTTCGTTTCCCAGGATCCCGTGGTGACCCGGGACCCAGACAAGTCTTAGCGAATTCAGCCTGCCAACCGAATTAAGGGAAGACTTGCATTCTTGAACTATCTTGGAAGAGGTTAAAGGGTTGAGTAAGGCCTTAAGCACAGCTTGACTGTCGCTGCAGACGCAGATACTTCTTCCCTTCCACCTATTCTTCACAATGTAGTTGGTGGCCATTAGGATCGCGAAGGCTTCCGCCTGGAAGACCGACGCGAAATTTCCTAAGGAGGCGTGAAGTCTAATGTTGTCGTTTTCCACGAAGGCCCCAGCTCCAGAACCCTCCGTTGTCTTGGAGCCGTCCGTGAAAATCCGACTACATTCCTTTTCCGGTTCAGTTTCTGGCCACAGCCAGTCCAAGACGCGTGGAAAGTCGAATTTGTAAGCGTCGCAGCTGTATTTTTGGCGACCTCGCATCAGACGGCATGTCCATGAGAGTAGTATCATGGGAGATGCGGTGTGCGAGGTCATCAAAGCTCGAGTGCGAGTGAAAACAAAGACCATTCCTTTTTAGTCGAGAGATGGGCATGAGTGTACATCCCATGATGTGGAGATCAAGGGGTGAGATTAATCAGAGCATCAAGAACAGAGCCAAGCGTGCTGGAGAAAGCCCCTATGCAGCCGAGACAAACTGTTCTTTGAAACTTTGTGAAAGCGGCAGTCACGTATTTGCGCGAAAGTTTGTTCCACCAAACGACTGACGCATAAGAGAGAAGTGGTCTTATCATTGCCGTATAGATCCAAACGGATCTTTTGGGTGATAGACCCCAGGTTTTGCCGAAAACTCCCTTGCATTGCCAGAAGACTGACAGCGCCTTGGAGGTTTTTGTCTCAATGTGTCTTTTCCAAAGAAGTTTCCTGTCCAGGATAACACCTTGATATTTGGCTTCATTGGAAAGTACTTTAAGTACCAGTTGAGTCAAACCAGTCATATTCCTCCTTCTCGTAAAGAGAACAACCTCACTTTTGAGAGGGTTGACTGAAAGCCCATTCCTGGTACACCAGCTATCGATCATGTCAAGAGCCGCCTGCCCGCGTGCGCTGACGGCCGCAATTCATGGTCCGGTAATCAATACGGCTACATAGTCTGCATAAGCCTGGGCATAGGTGATAGAACTATTCAAAACCTAAAGCGGAAAATCAACCAGCATGCACCATAGGAGGGGAGACAGGGCCCCGCCTTGGGGGCAGACCCTGTTAACCCCCGACATTACAAACTTGTTACACTCCGCCTCCGCGATTATAGTCCTGTTCATTAGCATTGCTCTTATCCACAACACCAATGATGCCTCTACGCCGTGATTCCTGGCCGCGTTACACATGCCATCAAAAGTCGCATTGTCGAAGGCGCCCTCTATGTCGATGAAAATGTCCAGTGCGTAGCCTTTCTGTCAAGTGCACTTTCAATTCTACCGACGAAAATATACCATCCACTGCGAGAAGAATTTGTCTGCTCATCCCCAGTTTCGGAAATCGGCACCGGTTCTGAGCCAACTGTGATCCGGTTCCCAGGGAAGTGAGTCTCAAGCATGAGTTGGAGGGTCTCAGCTTTAGACTCGGTGTAGGTACCGTCTGGTTTTCTTAGTCTGTCCAGCCTCACTGCTTTGTCCCTTTTGAGGACTTTCACTAGTCTGCTGGTTTCACTGAGTGTTTCGATTTTTCCACAAAAGTCTTTATAAGAGTCACTTTTCGAAGGTCGAATTGGCCTTTTATATTTGTTTTGTTTTAAACGATACAAATCCCAGTCCTCTTCCAGATTGGTCTTAAGTGATCTATTCAGAAGTTTTCTGGTTTCCTTGCGCTTTCTCTGCAATTCCGAGTTCCACCACGGAACAGGGGTTCTGCAGGGGTGTTTTTTGAATGGGCATGTCAGTTCGAAGCATTGGGTTAGGGTGTCATTCAGGTTCCGAACTGCCACCTCAACCTTACGCCTCGTTCTGAGTTTTAGGAGAGGCACAGTGCGATTTGCTAACTCTTCCCTAAACATTGGCCAGTTTGTTCTACTAGGGTTCCTACTACCTAGTAGAGTACTGCGAACCACGCCGGTTAGTTGTTTGCTACCGTCAGCGAGTTTTTTGGTGAATTTGTAAACATCAGTAACACCCTGTGGCTTCTTTCATTTATACTCTCGATCTCGGGTACGTGCTTGGGCATGGGGCATACACAGTGCCTTTGGATGAGTTAAGGTGTGGGTGCATTTTAACTGTTACAGGGTATTGGTTGGCCAGCAAGGAAACATTAAGGAATTTGTCTGCAACTTTTTGGGACTTGGTAAGAATAAGCTTACTCAGTACTTATGCCATCAATTGCTTTCCTGAGTACAAAAACGCTCACTGATGAAAGGGGATGCTTATCGTCTTTGGCTGATATGTTTATAAATTTGGGATTTTTCAAATTAGAACTAGTTTGAAGAACAGCGAATTCTTCAAAGAGGTATGCCTTTTTCCTTTTAGACCGGGGTTCTTGAGTGGTTCTTGACGTATCAGCCAACTCACTGAACTTATTCCCGGGTTTGTTTTTATTAGGCCCCGGGGTCATTTTTATTTGTGGGAAACCCCTTTGCAAACGTGAAAGTGTAACACACGCGGTTTAGTTATGTCAAAAAGAAGGCAGGTAGAGTGAGGGAGTGAGGTATATATGATCGTGAAAAGGACAAGTTGTGTCCACTTAGGATAAAGAAATATGGAATTCCACCACGAGAGAAAGCCACCACGAGAGCTAGACGGAGACTAAATTACAGAATAAAGTTATTTCGTTCCATGAAAGTACTGGCGATAACTTAGTCGCCAAATCTATAAATAGTCACTTAATACTACTTCTAATACACATGCTACGCCAAATACACAATACTGACCAAATTAACTATTAACAGATCTTCAGAGTAAGGCAGTGATTTTAAAATCAATATACATCTCCTTTTATCGTTTTTAAAGACATATACGGCAGTATGGTATTACTCACAAAAATATTGTTGATGCGTTGGCCATATTTGGGATCTGAGGGATATTGATCCAGTTGTGTCACAGTTTGAGGTAAAGTAGTTAAGGGATTTGTCTACCTCGGTACAAACGTCCACTAATTCAGAATCACCCTTTAGCTATAATTTTTTCCAAAATTTTGGAGGTACAAGGTATAAGGGATATCGGGCGGTAACCATTTATATCATTTCGGTTTTTGTGTGGTTTGGGGATGGGGATTATTGTGGCTGTTTTCCAGCTCTGTGTAATGATACTAGTATTGAAAATGTTATTATACAGGTGGAGAAGCCTTGTAGCAGCACGATGTGGAAGGTTTTGAAGTATGGGGTACGAAATACGATCTCGCCCCGGCGTTTTACTTTTTACACTACGTAGACAGCGAAGTAATTCCGACCAGGTTATTTCCGTTTCTAGCCTTAGCGCTGTAGTGTTGCTAGCTAGTGTAGCTAGTGTAGCTAGAAGATGGGATTTTGCATATAGATTGGTTTCTATTGTCGATAAAATCCCTAGGGAAATTTTTTGTCATGGGATGCTTTTGACCATGTCTGCGCGAAAAAGTTATTGATATCATCATTTGATAGCATCACTCCACTAGGGGTTTTGATAGCATTAATGCTAGCTCGGCTGTTATTACCTGTTACGCATCGGATTTTTTGCCAAATAGAGTGCGTAGAGGACGAGGGAGAGATGGAGGCCGTGAATTGTTGAAAAGACTTTAGTTTGCAGCTTTTGAGCTGTCGGCGAAAGATGGCGTTAGCTTTTTTGAAAGCAATCAGGTTGTCAGTGGTAGGCCTTTTCTTAAAAAGTTTCCATGCTGTTACCTTGTTATTTCTTAGGGAGGCAAGTTCTGCATTCCACCATGGTACTGCATGTTTTTGTATTTTGGGGTAGGATTGGGGGATGGAGAGATTGGCAGCATGCCTCATGCATTTTAGAAGTGTTGCCGCTTCTTTATTGACGACGAATGATGGTGTTTTTGTGGCTAGCAAGTTGGAGAGTTCTATTCGGAATTTTTTCCAGTCGGCAACATCGGTTTTATATTTTGTAGTGGGCAGAGTCGGCTCAGTATTCAGACCAAAATTGATAAAAGTAAATATGGGGAAATGGTCGCCATTGTGTAGGTCATCTAGGATCTAATTAGTTTTTGGGACTAACTGTACCGAGCAGCAGGTGAGGTCTACGTGAGTAAGTGTGTTGTGGGTGGATAGGTGCGTAAGAGAGCCATCGTTTAGAATAGCCAGGTTGGAGCAGTTTATTGCATGTTCTATTATTGCCCCGCGAGAATTCGTTTGGGGTGAGCCCCAAAGTGTACTCCAGGAGTTAACGTCCCCTAGGAGAATTAATGGAGAGTTTATGTTGGAGATTAAGATACTTAAATGGCTCTCAGTAAATTATTTATCTGGTAAGATATATAATGCAACAATTGTAAGCTTCATTATATGTTCAATTTCGATTGCACTATTAAGCAGATTTGAAGCCAATGTAAAGTGCTTGTGTGGAACATTGTTCCTTACCAGTATACCAATACCTTCTTTGGCAGTGGTATTGCTGGGGAAATTGTCGAAATAGGCAGTGTAACCTTTAGGTACAAAGGGGTGTTGTTGGTATGGGTAGTGGGTTTCTTGCAAGGTAATAACGTGAGGCCTTTGGTTTTTAATTAGCAGGTTCAGTTCATCATAGTTGTGTTTGTAACCTTTAATATTCCATTGGAGAATTTTAAAGGTACTATGACAAGAATAAGCACTGCCCTGTTCTACGCCTGTAGAAAAGGGTGTGCTGCTACTAGCGTTATTGCCTGCGTTTGTGTGATGGTGAGTTTTATATCGCAACCTGTGATGATCACGGGGAGAGGGAGATCGCGTAACTGTAGGCAGTACCCCTCTATCCGTGATCAGCGCGGGTTGCGATCCTTTTGTGAGATCAGTGTTATTGGGATTGTACATCATCATCCATTTCGGAAGAGTTGAGGTAGTAAGCATTGTTGTTTATAAGATCATTTGTGATGGTGGTTATAGGTGAGTTTGGAGACGGATGTGAGGTAGACGTTAGCGTTGGTGGAAAGGGAAGTGGGCGGTTATGTTTGGGATGGCTGTTTGCTTTTGCTTTCAGTGTAGTTTGCGGTACGAGATTATTGCTGGTAGATAAGGGAGGAAGTGTTGTAGAATTTACGATAGAGGATATTGTTGAAGCGAAATTATCTGTATAAATTGGATTACCTGAATTTTGAGCTGACTGAGAATTGGAAGTAGATTTGATATTGCAGGTTTTATTGGCTGAAGAGGGGGCGGAGTTTCTATTGGCTGTTAGGCTCGATGGTGTGAGGGCACTGGGGGGTATTGCATGAGATTGAGAAGGAGCTTGGGCACAAACTGGTTTAGAGGGAAGGGAATCGTTTGTAGTTTCTTTGGTCTTTTCAGCAAAAGTGACTGAAAGTGTGGGTAGATGACTGGCATGGGATTGGTTGTACAAACGTTTGGCTTCGGACATACTACATCTGTTTTTTGTTTTTATCCTGAGTATTTCTTTGTTTTGCTGGTATTTTGGGCAAGAACTGGAAGAGGAGGAGTGGGCTTCTGAGCAATTGGCGCATTTAGTACGAGAGCAATCGTTAGGTTCGTGGGGGGGGGGAGATAGCATGTTTCACACATTTTGGGTTTATCACACCTCTTTTTGGTGTGGCCAAGTAATTGACAATTTATACATCTCATCGGATTGGGGAAATATTCACGGACTTTGGCTGTGTACCAACCTATTTCGACAGTGTTGGGTGGGACAAAAAGATCGAAAGTGAAAAGAACCACGCCAGTTGTTGTTGGAGGTTGGGATCAACTACACTGGAGCACTCAGACTCAAATACTGGTCCATTGTACTACCAGGCAGTAACCTTCATTAAATGTAGTTTCATGGTTTTCCGAAGAAAAATCAAGATGCGCTTCTGTGATATAGAACTTAGGTTTTCAGTTCCCACCACAGCAGCGCCAAATAAGCGCCACCTGATACGAGCGAAAGCAGGACACTGACAGAGAAAGTGCTCTGAAGTGTCATCACCTTCTCCACAGGCGTCGCAGAGTGTGACATCACTAAGCCCAAGCCGACTCAGGTGCATAGCGAAGGCAAAGTGTCCCGTTAATACGCCAACAAGTCTTCTGCACTCGTTTCTGTCTAGAGATAGCAGAAAAGAGGCGGATTTCTTGCAGACGTTTGGGAGCATACTCTTGGTCACCCTGAAACTGGAGAGTCACGCCATCTCTGGTTGTGCTGTATGGAGACCCAACCATCGACGGAGGCCCAGAAGAGGGACGCGGGTAATTCCAAGGTGGGTTCGCGTCCTACGAATGCCTCTGCTGAATCTAGCCTAGCTAGTTCATCGGCAGTTTCGTTTCCCAGGATCCCGTGGTGACCCGGGACCCAGACAAGTCTTAGCGAGTTCAGCCTGCCAACCGAATTAAGGGAAGACTTGCATTCTTGAACTATCTTGGAAGAGGTTAAAGGGTTGAGTAAGGCCTTAAGCACAGCTTGACTGTCGCTGCAGACGCAGATACTTCTTCCCTTCCACCTATTCTTCACAATGTAGTTGGTGGCCATTAGGATCGCGAAGGCTTCCGCCTGGAAGACCGACGCGAAATTTCCTAAGGAGGCGTGAAGTCTAATGTTGTCGTTTTCCACGAAGGCCCCAGCTCCAGAACCCTCCGTTGTCTTGGAGCCGTCCGTGAAAATCCGACTACATTCCTTTTCCGGTTCAGTTTCTGGCCACAGCCAGTCCAAGACGCGTGGAAAGTCGAATTTGTAAAAGCGTCGCAGCTGTATTATTGGCGACCTCGCATCAGACGGCATGTCCATGAGAGTAGTATCATGGGAGATGCGGTGTGCGAGGTCATCAAAGCTCGAGTGCGAGTGAAAACAAAGACCATTCCTTTTTAGTCGAGAGATGGGCATGAGTGTACATCCCATGATGTGGAGATCAAGGGGTGAGATTAATCAGAGCATCAAGAACAGAGCCAAGCGTGCTGGAGAAAGCCCCTATGCAGCCGAGACAAACTGTTCTTTGAAACTTTGTGAAAGCGGCAGTCACGTATTTGCGCGAAAGTTTGTTCCACCAAACGACTGACGCATAAGAGAGAAGTGGTCTTATCATTGCCGTATAGACCCAAACGGATCTTTTGGGTGATAGACCCCAGTTTTTGCCGAAAACTCCCTTGCATTGCCAGAAGACTGACAGCGCCTTGGAGGTTTTTGTCTCAATGTGTCTTTTCCAGAGAAGTTTCCTGTCCAGGATAACACCTTGATATTTGGCTTCATTGGAAAGTACTTTAAGTACCAGTTGAGTCAAACCAGTCATATTCCTCCTTCTCGTAAAGAGAACAACCTCACTTTTGAGAGGGTTGACTGAAAGCCCATTCCTGGTACACCAGCTATCGATCATGTCAAGAGCCGCCTGCCCGCGTGCGCTGACGGCCGCAAGGCATGGTACGGTAATCAATACGGCTACATAGTCTGCATAAGCCTGGGCATAGGTGATAGAACTATTCAAAACGGAAAGCAGAAAATCAACCAGCATGCACCATAGGAGGGGAGACAGGGCCCCGCCTTGGGGGCAGCCCCTGTTAACCCCCGACATTACAAACTTGTTACACTCCGCCTCCGCGATTATAGTCCTGTTCATTAGCATTGCTCTTATCCACAACACCAATGATGCCTCTACGCCGTGATTCCTGGCCGCGTTTCACATGCCATCAAAAGTCGCATTGTCGAAGGCGCCCTCTATGTCGATGAAAATGTCCAGTGCGTAGCCTTTCTGTCAAGTGCACTTTCAATTCTACCGACGAAAATATACCATCCACTGCGAGAAGAATTTGTCTGCTCATCCCCAGTTTCGGAAATCGGCACCGGTTCTGAGCCAACTGTGATCCGGTTCCCAGGGAAGTGAGTCTCAAGCATGAGTTGGAGGGTCTCAGCTTTAGACTCGGTGTAGGTACCGTCTGGTTTTCTTAGTGTGTCCAGCCTCACTGCTTTGTCCCTTTAGAGGACTTTCACTAGTCTGCTGGTTTCACTGAGTGTTTCGATTTTTCCACAAAAGTCTTTATAAGAGTCACTTTTCGAAGGTCGAATTGGCCTTTTATATTTGTTTTGTTTTAAACGATACAAATCGCAGTCCTCTTCCAGATTGGTCTTAAGTGATCTATTCAGAAGTTTTCTGGTTTCCTTGCGCTTTCTCTGCAATTCCGAGTTCCACCACGGAACAGGGGTTCTGCAGGGGTGTTTTTTGAATGGGCATGTCAGTTCGAAGCATTGGGTTAGGGTGTCATTCAGGTTCCGAACTGCCACCTCAACCTTACGCCTCGTTCTGAGTTTTAGGAGAGGCACAGTGCGATTTGCTAACTCTTCCCTAAACATTGGCCAGTTTGTTCTACTAGGGTTCCTACTACCTAGTAGAGTACTGCGAACCACGCCGGTTAGTTGTTTGCTACCGTCAGCGAGTTTTTTGGTGAATTTGTAAACATCAGTAACACCCTGTGGCTTCTTTCATTTATACTCTCGATCTCGGGTACGTGCTTGGGCATGGGGCATACACAGTGCCTTTGGATGAGTTAAGGTGTGGGTGCATTTTAACTGTTACAGGGTATTGGTTGGCCAGCAAGGAAACATTAAGGAATTTGTCTGCAACTTTTTGGGACTTGGTAAGAATAAGCTTACTCAGTACTTATGCCATCAATTGCTTTCCTGAGCACAAAAACGCTCACTGATGAAAGGGGATGCTTATCGTCTTTGGCTGATATGTTTATAAATTTGGGATTTTTCAAATTAGAACTAGTTTGAAGAACAGCGAATTCTTCAAAGAGGTATGCCTTTTTCCTTTTAGACCGGGGTTCTTGAGTGGTTCTTGACGTATCAGCCAACTCACTGAACTTATTCCCGGGTTTGTTTTTATTAGGCCCCGGGGTCATTTTTATTTGTGGGAAACCCCTTTGCAAACGTGAAAGTGTAACACACGCGGTTTAGTTATGTCAAAAAGAAGGCAGGTAGAGTGAGGGAGTGAGGTATATATGATCGTGAAAAGGACAAGTTGTGTCCACTTAGGATAAAGAAATATGGAATTCCACCACGAGAGAAAGCCACCACGAGAGCTAGACGGAGACTAAATTACAGAATAAAGTTATTTCGTTCCATGAAAGTACTGGCGATAACTTAGTCGCCAAATCTATAAATAGTCACTTAATACTACTTCTAATACACATGCTACGCCAAATACACAATACTGACCAAATTAACTATTAACAGATCTTCAGAGTAAGGCAGTGATTTTAAAATCAATATACATCTCCTTTTATCGTTTTTAAAGACATATACGGCAGTATGGTATTACTCACAAAAATATTGTTGATGCGTTGGCCATATTTGGGATCTGAGGGATATTGATCCAGTTGTGTCACAGTTTGAGGTAAAGTAGTTAAGGGATTTGTCTACCTCGGTACAAACGTCCACTTATGACACTTTGATGGAGATTTAATTCAGAATCACCCTTTAGCTATAATTTTTTCCAAAATTTTGGAGGTACAAGGTATAAGGGATATCGGGCGGTAACCATTTATATCATTTCGGTTTTTGTGTGGTTTGGGGATGGGGATTATTGTGGCTGTTTTCCAGCTCTGTGTAATGATACTAGTATTGAAAATGTTATTATACAGGTGGAGAAGCCTTGTAGCAGCACGATGTGGAAGGTTTTGAAGTATGGGGTACGAAATACGATCTCGCCCCGGCGTTTTACTTTTTACACTACGTAGACAGCGAAGTAATTCCGACCAGGTTATTTCCGTTTCTAGCCTTAGCGCTGTAGTGTTGCTAGCTAGTGTAGCTAGTGTAGCTAGAAGATGGGATTTTGCATATAGATTGGTTTCTATTGTCGATAAAATCCCTAGGGAAATTTTTTGTCATGGGATGCTTTTGACCATGTCTGCGCGAAAAAGTTATTGATATCATCATTTGATAGCATCACTCCACTAGGGGTTTTGATAGCATTAATGCTAGCTCGGCTGTTATTACCTGTTACGCATCGGATTTTTTGCCAAATAGAGTGCGTAGAGGACGAGGGAGAGATGGAGGCCGTGAATTGTTGAAAAGACTTTAGTTTGCAGCTTTTGAGCTGTCGGCGAAAGATGGCGTTAGCTTTTTTGAAAGCAATCAGGTTGTCAGTGGTAGGCCTTTTCTTAAAAAGTTTCCATGCTGTTACCTTGTTATTTCTTAGGGAGGCAAGTTCTGCATTCCACCATGGTACTGCATGTTTTTGTATTTTGGGGTAGGATTGGGGGATGGAGAGATTGGCAGCATGCCTCATGCATTTTAGAAGTGTTGCCGCTTCTTTATTGACGACGAATGATGGTGTTTTTGTGGCTAGCAAGTTGGAGAGTTCTATTCGGAATTTTTTCCAGTCGGCAACATCGGTTTTATATTTTGTAGTGGGCAGAGTCGGCTCAGTATTCAGACCAAAATTGATAGAAGTAAATATGGGGAAATGGTCGCCATTGTGTAGGTCATCTAGGATCTAATTAGTTTTTGGGACTAACTGTACCGAGCAGCAGGTGAGGTCTACGTGAGTAAGTGTGTTGTGGGTGGATAGGTGCGTAAGAGAGCCATCGTTTAGAATAGCCAGGTTGGAGCAGTTTATTGCATGTTCTATTATGGTATACTGGTAAGGAACATTGTTCCTTACCAGTATACCAATACCTTCTTTGGCAGTGGTATTGCTGGGGAAATTGTCGAAATAGGCAGTGTAACCTTTAGGTACAAAGGGGTGTTGCCCCGCGAGAATTCGTTTGGGGTGAGCCCCAAAGTGTACTCCAGGAGTTAACGTCCCCTAGGAGAATTAATGGAGAGTTTATGTTGGAGATTAAGATACTTAAATGGCTCTCAGTAAATTATTTATCTGGTAAGATATATAATGCAACAATTGTAAGCTTCATTATATATTCAATTTCGATTGCACTGTTAAGCAGATTTGAAGCCAATGTAAAGTGCTTGTGTGGAACATTGTTCCTTACCAGTATACCAATACCTTCTTTGGCAGTGGTATTGCTGGGGAAATTGTCGAAATAGGCAGTGTAACCTTTAGGTGGGCATGGGCCTATGCACGCGAGGTAACGTCTTTGATTGCGCTCAACATGGCACAAAGATTTTCGGTTTTGCACGTGGAATGTGAGGTCCCTTAACAGGCCACGTGCAGCTGAACAACTTGCGGAGGCCCTTGACAGCTACAAAGCTGACATAACCGCCATCCAGGAAGTGCGATGGGATGGGCCTGGCATAAAAGCGATGAAGAACTGCGATATCTACTACAGCAATTGCTATAGAGAGAGAAGGCAGCGCTTATTCTGATGCGGATTTGTTGTTCGAGGCAGACTTAGGCAAAAAGTCTTGAGCTACGACCCAGTCAGCGAACGCCTCATGACAATCCGCATCAAGGCTAAATTCGGGAACATCAGCCTAATATGCGCTCACGACCCGACAGAGGAGAAGGATGACAACATCAAGGATGACTTCTATGATCTCCTAGAAAGAACATACGATCGATGCCCCAGCTATGACACCAAGATCGTTCTAGGAGATTTCAACGCTCAGCTGGGAAAGGAGGACATCTTTGCTGGAGTCATCGGTAAACACAGCCTGCACGACAACACATCCGGAAACGGATGTTGGACTTCGCCTCGGGGCGAAACCTCTCTGTGGCTAGCACGCGGTTCCCACACCTGACCATTCACAAAGGAACCTGGCGATCTCCTGATCAATCAACCGTCAACCAGATTGATCACGTTGCGATCGACGTCAGACACTCCTCCAGTATTCTCGATGTCCGAACCTTCCGAGGTGCAAACATTGACTCGGATCATCACCTTGTTGTAGCCAAGGTAAGAACCCGGATATCGAGAGAGCAACGGAGTCGAGAAAGGCCAAAACGGTTTGACGTCGAAAAGCTACAATCGCAGCTGATTGCTGGGAACTTTGCCGACCGAGTCTCCCGGAAAATCGCCCAGAGTTCGACGCTTCCTGCACTAAGCATAGAAGAAGAATGGAAACGACGAGTGCAGGCAAGCGCACGCAGCTAAACAAGACGCCTATAAAGCGACGCTGCATCGAACAACGCGAGCTGTTCGTGAACTCTACGAACAGAGAAGAAGGGAAGAGCACCGGCTTCTCAGAAGGAAGAAGAAAGAGCATGAGAAGCGCGCGGTCGAGGAAATGGAAAGGTGCTTTGGCAGGAATGAAGTCCGAAAGTTTTACCGAAAGGTAAAACAACTATCCGAAGGATACAAGGTTCGGACCAAGGCCTGCCGGGACCAAAATCGACAACTAGTAATAGAGTCGCAGTCTGTGCTGAGAATCTGGAAGGATCATTTCTGCAGACTCCTAAACGGCGATGACGACCCAAATCCCGCTGTTAGGCAGAATGTTCCACTCAATTTGGACGATGATAGACAAGCATTCCGTCCCCCCGACTTAGACGAGGTGAGGATAGCAATATCCAAGCTAAAGTCGAACAAAGCTGCTGGAGCGGACGGACTGTCCGCAGAACTATTTAAAGCAGCTGGAGATGACCTGGCTGGGCGCATGCACCAGCTCATCTGTAAGATATGGTCGGAGGAAAGCATGCCCGATGAGTGGAATCTCAGCGTCGTTTGCCCGGTCCACAAGAAAGGAGACCCCTTTGACTGCGCCAACTACAGAGGGATTAGTCTCCTGAACATCGCATACAAGATCCTCTCTGCCGTATTGTGTGAGCGTCTGAAACCATTTGTCCATGACCTGATAGGTCCCTATCAGTGTGGTTTCACACCAGGGAAGTCCACAATAGACCAGATCTTCACATTACGGCAGATCCTGGAAAAGACCCAAGAAATGCAAATTGACACTCACCACCTATTCGTCGATTTCAAGGCTGCATATGACAGTGTGCATAGAGACGAGCTATACAGTGCCATGTCTAGTTTTGGCATTCCTACCAAACTCGTCAGATTGTGTAGGATGACGATGGAGAACTCTCGCTGCTCCGTCAAGGTCGGTAACGAACTCACCGAGACCTTCAATGTCAAAAAAGGTTTTAGACAAGGCGACGCACTGTCATGTGACTTCTTTAACATCATCCTCGAGAAGATCGTGAGTAACTCACAAGTCAACACCAGAGGCACGATCTTCCAGAAGTCAGTTGAACTGTTAGCCTACGCTGATGACATTGACGTGATTGGACGAACACTGCGAGCCGTCAATGAGGCGTTTGCTGGCATTGAAGCGGAAGCGGCTAAAATGGGTCTTGCGGTAAATGAGGGCAAAACGAAGTACATGCTGTCATCAAGGAAGGACACACAACATCGACGTCTCGGACGGAGCGTCACACTAGGCAGCAGAAACTTCGAGGTAGTTAAGGACTTCGTCTACCTCGGCTCCGCGGTAAATAGGGACAACAACATCAGTACCGAAATCAAACGCAGAATCACTCTTGCCAACCGCTGTTTCTTTGGGCTCAAGAGGCAATTGAGTAATAAAGCCCTCTCTAGAAGGACTAAACTAGCTTTATATAACAGCTTGATCATCCCCGTCCTACTATATGGCGCAGAATCTTGGACGTTAGCAAAGGCGGATGAGGAAGCCCTTAGTCTTTTCGAGAGAAAAGTTTTGCGTGCGATTTTTGGTCCTGTTTGCATTGATGGCATCTGGAGGAGAAGATTTAATGACGAACTCTATAGGCTGTACAGCGACATGCGCCTGGTTAAGCGTCTACGGATACAACGCTTAAGATGGCTAGGCCATGTAGAGCGTATGGACACCACTGCTCCGGCCCGAAAAGTCTTTGAATCCGAGCCATTGGGACAACGCAACAGAGGACGACCTAGACTGAAGTGGCGTACACAAGTGGAGAAGGACCTCAACCAACTTGGAGTGCGCAACTGGAGACACTGGCGAAAGATCGTGCTGGCTGGAGAGGCATGTTGGTTGAGGCCCAGGTCCACCCCGGACTGTAGCGCCACAAGAAGAAGAAGAACAACCTTTAGGTCCAAAGGGGTGTTGTTGGTATGGGTAGTGGGTTCTTGCAAGGTAATAACGTGAGGCCTTTGGTTTTTAATTAGTAGGTTCAGTTCATCATAGTTGTGTTTGTAACCTTTAATATTCCATTGGAGAATTTTAAAGGTACTATGACAAGAATAAGCACTGCCCTGTTCTACGCCTGTAGAAAAGGGTGTGCTGCTACTAGCGTTATTGCCTGCGTTTGTGTGATGGTGAGTTTTATATCGCAACCTGTGATGGTCACGGGGAGAGGGAGATCGCCTAACTGTAGGCAGTACCCCTCTATCCGTGATCAGCGCGGGTTGCGATCCTTTTGTGAGATCAGTGTTATTGGGATTGTACATCATCATCCATTTCGGAAGAGTTGAGGTAGTAAGCATTGTTGTTTATAAGATCATTTGTGATGGTGGTTATAGGTGAGTTTGGAGACGGATGTGAGGTAGGCGTTAGCGTTGGTGGAAAGGGAAGTGGGCGGTTATGTTTGGGATGGCTGTTTGCGTTTGCTTTCAGTGTAGTTTGCGGTACGAGATTATTGCTGGTAGATAAGGGAGGAAGTGTTGTAGAATATACGATAGAGGATATTGTTGAAGCGAAATTATCTGTATAAATTGGATTACCTGAATTTTGAGCTGACTGAGAATTGGAAGTAGATTTGATATTGCAGGGTTTATTGGCTGAAGAGGGGGCGGAGTTTCTATTGGCTGTTAGGCTCGATGGTGTGAGGGCACTGGGGGGTATTGCATGAGATTGAGAAGGAGCTTGGGCACAAACTGGTTTAGAGGGAAGGGAATCGTTTGTAGTTTCTTTGGTCTTTTCAGCAAAAGTGACTGAAAGTGTGGGTAGATGACTGGCATGGGATTGGTTGTACAAACGTTTGGCTTCGGACATACTACATCTGTTTTTTGTTTTTATCCTGAGTATTTCTTTGTTTTGCTGGTATTTTGGGCAAGAACTGGAAGAGGAGGAGTGGGCTTCTGAGCAATTGGCGCATTTAGTACGAGAGCAATCGTTAGGTTCGTGGGGGGGGGGGAGATAGCATGTTTCACACATTTTGGGTTTATCACACCTCTTTTTGGTGTGGCCAAGTAATTGACAATTTATACATCTCATCGGATTGGGGAAATATTCACGGACTTTGGCTGTGCAACCTATTTCGACAGTGTTGGGTGGGACAAAAAGATCGAAAGTGAAAAGAACCACGCCAGTTGTTGTTGGAGGTTGGGATCAACTACACTGGAGCACTCAGACTCAAATACTGGTCCATTGTACTACCAGGCAGTAACCTTCATTTAATATAGTTTCATGGTTTTCCGAAGAAAAATCAAGATGCGCTTCTGTGATATAGAACTTAGGTTTTCAGTTCCCACCACAGCAGCGCCAAATAAGCGCCACCTGATACGAGCGAAAGCAGGACACTGACAGAGAAAGTGCTCTGAAGTTTCATCGCCTTCTCGACAGGCGTCGCAGAGTGTGACATCACTAAGCCCAAGCCGACTAAGGTGCATAGCGAAGGCAAATTGTCCCGTTAATACGCCAACAAGTCTTCTGCACTCGTTTCTGTCTAGAGATAGCAGAAAAGAGGCGGATTTCTTGCAGACGTTTGGGAGCATACTCTTGGTCACCCTGAAACTGGAGAGTCACGCCATCTCTGGTTGTGCTGAAGGGAGACCCAACCATCGACGGAGGCCCAGACCAGGGACGCGGGTAATCCCAAGGTGGGTTCCCGTCCTACGAATGCCTCTGCTGAATCTAGCCTAGCTAGTTCATCGGCAGTTTCGTTTCCCAGGATCCCGTGATGACCCGGGACCCAGACAAGTCTTAGCGAATTCAGCCTGCCAACCGAATTAAGGGAAGACTTGCATTCTTGAACTATCTTGGAAGAGGTTAAAGGGTTGAGTAAGGCCTTAAGCACAGCTTGACTGTCGCTGCAGACGCAGATACTTCTTCCCTTCCACCTATTCTTCACAATGTAGTTGGTGGCCATTAGGATCGCGAAGGCTTCCGCCTGGAAGACCGACGCGAAATTTCCTAAGGAGGCGTGAAGTCTAATGTTGTCGTTTTCCACGAAGGCCCCAGCTCCAGAACCCTCCCTTGTCTTGGAGCCGTCCGTGAAAATCCGACTACATTCCTTTTCCGGTTCAGTTTCTGGCCACAGCCAGTCCAAGACGCGTGGAAAGTCGAATTTGTAAAAGCGTCGCAGCTGTATTATTGGCGACCTCGCATCAGACGGCATGTCCATGAGAGTAGTATCATGGGAGATGCGGTGTGCGAGGTCATCAAAGCTCGAGTGCGAGTGAAACCAAAGACCATTCCTTTTTAGTCGAGAGATGGGCATGAGTGTACATCCCATGATGTGGAGATCAAGGGGTGAGATTAATCAGAGCATCAAGAACAGAGCCAAGCGTGCTGGAGAAAGCCCCTATGCAGCCGAGACAAACTGTTCTTTGAAACTTTGTGAAAGCGGCAGTCACGTATTTGCGCGAAAGTTTGTTCCACCAAACGACTGACGCATAAGAGGGAAGTGGTCTTATCATTGCCGTATAGATCCAAACGGATCTTTTGGGTGATAGACCCCAGGTTTTGCCGAAAACTCCCTTGCATTGCCAGAAGACTGACAGCGCCTTGGAGGTTTTTGTCTCAATGTGTCTTTTCCAAAGAAGTTTCCTGTTCAGGATAACACCTTAATATTTGGCTTCATTGGAAAGTACTTTAAGTACCAGTTGAGTCAAACCAGTCATATTCCTCCTTCTCGTAAAGAGAACAACCTCACTTTTGAGAGTTTTGACTGAAAGCCCATTCCTGGTACACCAGCTATCGATCATGTCAAGAGCCGCCTGCCCGCGTGCGCTGACGGCCGCAAGGCATGGTCCGGTAATCAATACGGCTACATAGTCTGCATAAGCCTGGGCATAGGTGATAGAACTATTCAAAACGGAAAGCAGAAAATCAACCAGGGCCCCGCCTTGGGGGCAGCCCCTGTTAACCCCCGACATTACAAACTTGTTACACTCCGCCTCCGCTATTATAGTCCTGTTCATTAGCATTGCTCTTATCCACAACACCAATGATGCCTCTACGCCGTGGTTCCTGGCCGCGTTACACATGCCATCAAAAGTCGCATTGTCGAAGGCGCCCTCTATGTCGATGAAAATGTCCAGTGCGTAGCCTTTCTGTCAAGTGCACTTTCAATTCTACCGACGAAATTTTGAAGTGCTGTCTCGCAAGATTTTCCGCGCTGGTAGGCATGTTGCATTTGAGATAGAGGGTGTAATCGCAGAGCGTTTTTGCGCAGGTGCAGTTCGACCAGCCTCTCCAAGCATTTTAGCATGAAGGAGGTGAGACTGATAGGTCTGAAGTTTTTGGCGAGTGAGTAGTCTCCTTTACCAGTTTTCGGTATAAAGGCTACCCTCACTGTACGCCAGGTACTTGGAATGTATGCCAGCGCAAGGCTGGCAGTGAAAATTCTTTTCAGAGCCGGCAGTATAGGGTCGGTGCCTAGTGTGTTTTTGTGGCTAGCAAGTTGGAGAGTTCTATTCGGAATTTTTTCCAGTCGGCAACATCGGTTTTATATTTTGCAGTGGGCAGAGTCGGCTCAGTATTCAGACCAAAATTGATAAAAGTAAATATGGGAAAATGGTCGCCATTGTGTAGGTCATCTAGGATCTAATTAGTTTTTGGGACTAACTGTACCGAGCAGCAGGTCAGGTCTACGTGAGTAAGTGTGTTGTGGGTGGATAGGTGCGTAAGAGATCCATCGTTGAGAATAGCCAGGTTGGAGCAGTTTATTGCATGTTCTACTATTTCCCCGCGAGAATTCGTTTGGGGTGAGCCCCAAAGTGTACTCCAGGAGTTAACGTCCCCTAGGAGTATTAATGGAGAGTTTATGTTGGAGATTAAGATACTTAAATGGCTCTCAGTAAATTATTTATCTGGTAAGATATATAATGCAACAATTATAAGCTTCATTATATGTTCAATTTCGATTGCACTATTCAGCAGATTTGAAGCCAATGTAAAGTGCTTGTGTGGAACATTGTTCCTTACCAGTATACCAATACCTTCTTTTAGGAGTGATTTTGCTAGGAAATTGTAGAAATAGGCAGTGTAACCTTTAGGTACAAAGGGGTGTTGCCCCGCGAGAATTCGTTTGGGGTGAGCCCCAAAGTGTACTCCAGGAGTTAACGTCCCCTAGGAGAATTAATGGAGAGTTTATGTTGGAGATTAAGATACTTAAATGGCTCTGAGTAAATTATTTATCTGGTAAGATATATAATGCAACAATTGTAAGCTTCATTATATGTTCAATTTCGATTGCACTATTCAGCAGATTTGAAGCCAATGTAAAGTGCTTGTGTGGAACATTGTTCCTTACCAGTATACCAATACCTTCTTTGGCAGTGGTATTGCTGGGGAAATTGTCGAAATAGGCAGTGTAACCTTTAGGTACAAAGGAGTGTTGTTGGTATGGGGAGTGGGTTTCTTGCAAGGCAATAACGTGAGGCCTGTGGTTTTTAATTAGTAGGTTCAGTTCATCATAGTTGTTTTTGTAACCTTTAATATTCCATTGGAGAATTTTAAAATTACTATAACAAGAATAAGCACTGCCCTGTTCTACGCCTGTAGAAAAGGGCGTGCTGCTACTAGCGTTATTGCCTGCGTTTGTATGATGGTTAGTTTTATATCGCAACCTGTGATGATCACGGGGAGAGGGAGATCGCCTAACTGTAGGCAGTACCCCTCTATCCGTGATCAGCGCGGGTTGCGATCCTTTTGTGAGATCAGTGTTATTGGGATTATACATCATCATCCATTTCGGAAGAGTTGAGGTAGTAAGCATTGTTGTTTATAAGATCATTTGTGATGGTGGTTATAGGTGAGTTTGGAGACGGATGTGAGGCAGACGTTAGCGTTGGTGGTAAGGGAAGTGGGCGGTTATGTTTGGGATGGCTGTGTAGTTTGCGGTACGAGATTATTGCTGGTAGATAAGGGAGGAAGTGTTGTAGAATTTACGATAGAGGATATTGTTGAAGCGAAATTATCTGTAAAAATTGGATTACCTGAATTTTGAGCTGACTGAGAATTGGAAGTAGATTTGATATTGCAAGTTTTATTGGCTGAAGTGGGGGCGGAGTTTCTATTGGCTGTTAGGCTCGATGGTGTGGGGGCACTGGGGGGTATTGCATGAGATTGAGAAGGAGCTTGGGCACAAACTGGATTAAAGGGAAGGGAATCGTTTGTAGTTTCTTTGGTCTTTTCAGCAAAAGTGACTGAAAGTGTGGGTAGATGACTGGCATGGGATTGGTTGTACAAACGTTTGGTTCGGACATACTACATCTGTTTTTTGTTTTTATCCTGAGTATTTCTTTGTTTTGCTGGTATTTTGGGCAAGAACTGGAAGAGGAGGGGTGGGCTTCTGAGCAATTGGCGCATTTAGTACGAGAGCAATCGTTAGGTTCGTGGGGGGGGAGATAGCATGTTTCACACATTTTGGGTTTATCACACCTCTTTTTGGTGTGGCCAAGTAATTGACAATTTATACATCTCATCGGATTGGGGAAATATTCACGGACTTTGGCTGTGTACCAACCTATTTCGACAGTGTTGGGTGGGACAAAAAGATCGAAAGTGAAAAGAACCACGCCAGTTGTTGTTGGAGGTTGGGATCAACTACACTGGAGCACTCAGACTCAAATACTGGTCCATTGTACTACCAGGCAGTAACCTTCATTTAATGTAGTTTCATGGTTTTCCGAAGAAAAATCAAGATGCGCTTCTGTGATATAGAACTTAGGTTTTCAGTTCCCACCACATCAGCGCCAAATAAGCGCCACCTGATACGAGTGAAAGCAGGACACTGACAGAGAAAGTGCTCTGAAGTGTCATCACCTTCTCCACAGGCGTCGCAGAGTGTGACACCACTAAGCCCAAGCCGACTCAGGTGCATAGCGAAGGCAAAGTGTCCCGTTAATACGCCAACAAGTCTTCTGCACTCGTTTCTGTCTAGAGATAGCAGAAAAGAGGCGGATTTCTTGCAGACGTTTGGGAGCATACTCTTGGTCACCCTGAAATTGGAGAGTCACGCCATCTCTGGTTGTGCTGTATGGAGACCCAACCATCGACGGAGGCCCAGACCAGGGACGCGGGTAATTCCAAGGTGGGTTCGCGTCCTACGAATGCCTCTGCTGAATCTAGCCTAGCTAGTTCATCGGCAGTTTCGTTTCCCAGGATCCCGTGATGACCCGGGACCCAGACAAGTCTTAGCGAATTCAGCCTGCCAACCGAATTAAGGGAAGACTTGCATTCTTGAACTATCTTGGAAGAGGTTAAAGGGTTGAGTAAGGCCTTAAGCACAGCTTGACTGTCGCTGCAGACGCAGATACTTCTTCCCTTCCACCTATTCTTCACAATGTAGTTGGTGGCCATTAGGATCGCGAAGGCTTCCGCCTGGAAGACCGACGCGAAATTTCCTAAGGAGGTGTGAAGTCTAATGTTGTCGTTTTCCACGAAGGCCCCAGCTCCAGAACCCTCCGTTGTCTTGGAGTCGTCCGTGAAAATCCGACTACATTCCTTTTCCGGTTCAGTTTCTGGCCACAGCCAGTCCAAGACGCGTGGAAAGTCGACTTTGTAAGCGTCGCAGCTGTATTATTGGCGACCTCGCATCAGACGGCATGTCCATGAGAGTAGTATCATGGGAGATGCGGTGTGCGAGGTCATCAAAGCTCGAGTGCGAGTGAAAACAAAGACCATTCCTTTTTAGTCGAGAGATGGGCATGATTGTACATCCCATGATGTGGAGATCAAGGGGGGAGATTAATCAGAGCATCAAGAACAGAGCCAAGCGTGCTGGAGAAAGCCCCTGTGCAGCCGAGACAAACTGTTTTTTGAAACTTGGTGAAAGCGGCAGTCACGTATTTGCGCGAAAGCTTGTTCCGCCAAACGACTGACGCATAAGAGAGAAGTGGTCTTATCATTGCCGTATAGATCCAAACGGATCTTTTGGGTGATAGACCCCAGGTTTTGCCGAAAACTCCCTTGCATTGCCAGAAGACTGACAGCGCCTTGGAGGTTTTTGTCTCAATGTGTCTTTTCCAAAGAAGTTTCCTGTCCAGGATAACACCTTGATATTTGGCTTCATTGGAAAGTACTTTAAGTACCAGTTGAGTCAAACCAGTCATATTCCTCCTTCTCGTAAAGAGAACAACCTCACTTTTGAGAGGGTTGACTGAAAGCCCATTCCTGGTACACCAGCTATCGATCATGTCAAGAGCCGCCTGCCCGCGTGCGCTGACGGCCGCAAGGCATGGTCCGGTAATCAATACGGCTACATAGTCTGCATAAGCCTGGGCATAGGTGATAGAACTATTCAAAACGGAAAGCAGCATGCACCATAGGAGGGGAGATAGGGCCCCGCCTTGGGGGCAGCCCCTGTTAACCCCCGATATTACAAACTTGTTACACTCCGCCTCCGCGATTATAGTCCTGTTCATTAGCATTGCTCTTATCCACAACACCAATGATGCCTCTACGCCGTGATTCCTGGCCGCGTTACACATGCCATCAAAAGTCGCATTGTTGAAGGCGCCCTCTATGTCGATGAAAATGTCCAGTGCGTAGCCTTTCTGTCAAGTGCACTTTCAATTCTACCGACGAAATTTTGAAGTGCTGTCTCGCAAGATTTTCCGCGCTGGTAGGCATGTTGCATTTGAGATAGAGGGTGTAATCGCAGAGCGTTTTTGCGCAGGTGCAGTTCGACCAGCCTCTCCAAGCATTTTAGCATGAAGGAGGTGAGACTGATAGGCCTGAAGTTTTTGGCGAGTGAGTAGTCTCCTTTACCAGTTTTCGGTATAAAGGCTACCCTCACTGTACGCCAGGTACTTGGAATGTATGCCAGCAGTATAGGGTCGGTGCCTAGTGTGTTTTTGTGGCTAGCAAGTTGGAGAGTTCTATTCGGAATTTTTTCCAGTCGGCAACATCGGTTTTATATTTTGCAGTGGGCAGAGTCGGCTCAGTATTCAGACCAAAATTGATAAAAGTAAATATGGGAAAATGGTCGCCATTGTGTAGGTCATCTAGGATCTAATTAGTTTTCGGGACTAACTGTACCGAGCAGCAGGTGAGGTCTACGTGAGTAAGTGTGTTGTGGGTGGATAGGTGCGTAAGAGATCCATCGTTTAGAATAGCCAGGTTGGAGCAGTTTATTGCATGGGTGAGCCCCAAAGTGTACTCCAGGAGTTAACGTCCCCTAGGAGAATTAATGGAGAGTTTATGTTGGAGATTAAGATACTTAAATGGCTCTGAGTAAATTATTTATCTGGTAAGATATATAATGCAACAATTGTAAGCTTCATTATATGTTCAATTTCGATTGCACTATTCAGCAGATTTGAAGCCAATGTAAAGTGCTTGTGTGGAACATTGTTCCTTACCAGTATACCAATACCTTGTTTGGCAGTGGTATTGCTGGGGAAATTGTCGAAATAGGCAGAGTAACCTTTAGGTACAAAGGGGTGTTGTTGGTATGGGTAGTGGGTTTCTTGCAAGGCAATAACGTGAGGCCTGTGGTTTTTAATTAGTAGGTTCAGTTCATCATAGTTGTTTTTGTAACCTTTAATATTCTATTGGAGAATTTTAAAGGTACTAAGACAAGAATAAGCACTGCCCTGTTCTACGCCTGTAGAAAAGGGTGTGCTGCTACTAGCGTTACTGCCTGCGTTTGTATGATGGTGAGTTTTATATCGCAACCTGTGATGATCACGGGGAGAGGGAGATCGCCTAACTGTAGGCAGTACCCCTCTATCCGTGATCAGCGCGGGTTGCGATCCTTTTGTGAGATCAGTGTTATTGGGATTATACATCATCATCTATTTCGGAAGAGTTGAGGTAGTAAGCATTGTTGTTTATAAGATCATTTGTGATGGTGGTTATAGGTGAGTTTGGAGACGGATGTGAGGCAGACGTTAGCGTTGGTGGTAAGGGAAGTGGGCAGTTATGTTTGGGATGGCTGTTTGCTTTTGCTTTCAGTGTAGTTTGCGGTACGAGATTATTGCTGGTAGATAAGGGAGGACGTGTTGTAGAATTTACGATAGAGGATATTGTTGAAGCGAAATTATCTGTAAAAATTGGATTACCTGAATTTTGAGCTGACTGAGAATTGGAAGTAGATTTGATATTGCAAGTTTTATTGGCTGAAGTGGGGGCGGAGTTTCTATTGGCTGTTAGGCTCGATGGTGTGGGGGCACTGGGGGGAGATGAGATGAGGAGGAGCTTGGGCACAAACTGGATTAGAGGGAAAGGAATCGTTTGTAGTTTCTTTGGTCTTTTCAGCAAAAGTGACTGAAAGTGTGGGTAGATGACTGGCATGGGATTGGTTGTACAAACGTTTGGCTTCGGACATACTACATCTGTTTTTTTGGTTTTATCCTGAGTATTTCTTTGTTTTGCTGGTATTTTGGGCAAGAACTGGAAGAGGAGGGGTGGGCTTCTGAGCAATTGGCGCATTTAGTACGAGAGCAATCGTTAGGTTCGTGGGGGGGGGGGGGGGGGGGAGATAGCATGTTTCACACATTTTGGGTTTATCACACCTCTTTTTGGTGTGGCCAAGTAATTGACAATTTATACATCTCATCGGATTGGGGAAATATTCACGGACTTTGGCGGTGTACCAACCTATTTCGACAGTGTTGGGTGGGACAAAAAGATCGAAAGTGAAAAGAACCACGCCAGTTGTTGTTGGAGGTTGGGATCAACTACACTGGAGCACTCAGACTCAAATACTGGTCCATTGTACTACCAGGCAGTAACCTTCATTTAATGTAGTTTCATGGTTTTCCGAAGAAAAATCAAGATGCGCTTCTGTGATATAGAACTTAGGTTTTCCGTTTCCCAGGTGCATAGCGAAGGCAAAGTGTCCCGTTAATACGCCAACAGGTCTTCTGCACTCGTTTCTGTCTAGAGATAGCAGAAAAGAGGCGGATTTCTTGCAGACGTTTGGGATCATACTCTTGGTCACCCTGAAACTGGAGAGTCACGCCATCTCTGGTTGTGCTGTATGGAGACCCAACCATCGACGGAGGCCCAGACCAGGGACGCGGGTAATCCCAAGGTGGGTTCGCGTCCTACGAATGCCTCTGCTGAATCTAGCCTAGCTAGTTCATCGGCAGTTTCGTTTCCCAGGATCCCGTGATGACCCGGGACCCAGACAAGTCTTAGCGAATTCAGCCTGCCAACCGAATTAAGGGAAGACTTGCATTCTTGAACTATCTTGGAAGAGGTTAAAGGGTTGAGTAAGGCCTTAAGCACAGCTTGACTGTCGCTGCAGACGCAGATACTTCTTCCCTTCCACCTATTCTTCACAATGTAGTTGGTGGTCATTAGGATCGCGAAGGCTTCCGCCTGGAAGACCGACGCGAAATTTCCTAAGGAGGCGTTAAGTCTAATGTTGTCGTTTTCCACGAAGGCCACAGCTCCAGAACCCTCCGTTGTCTTGGAGTCGTCCGTGAAAATCCGACTACATTCCTTTTCCGGTTCAGTTTCTGGCCACAGCCAGTCCAAGACGCGTGGAAAGTCGACTTTGTAAGCGTCGCAGCTGTATTATTGGTGACGTCGCATCAGACGGCATGTCCATGAGAGTAGTATCATGGGAAATGCGGTGTGCGAGGTCATCAAAGCTCGAGTGCGAGTGAAACCAAAGACCATTCCTTTTTAGTCGAGAGATGGCCGTGAGTGTACATCCCATGATGTGGAGATCAAGGGGGGGAGATTAATCAGAGCATCAAGAACAGAGCCAATCGTGCTGGAGAAAGCCCCTGTGCAGCCGAGACAAACTGTTTTTTGAAACTTGGTGAAAGCGGCAGTCACGTATTTGCGCGAAAGCTTGTTCCACCAAACGACTGACGCATAAGAGAGAAGTGGTCGTATCATTGCCGTATAGATCCAAACGGATCTTTTGGGTGATAGACCCCAGGTTTTGCCGAAAACTCCCTTGCATTGCCAGAAGACTAACAGCGCCTTGGAGGTTTTTGTCTCAATGTGTCTTTTCCAAAGAAGTTTCCTGTTCAGGATAACACCTTAATATTTGGCTTCATTGGAAAGTACTTTAAGTACCAGTTGAGTCAAACCAGTCATATTCCTCCTTCTCGTAAAGAGAACAACCTCACTTTTGAGAGTTTTGACTGAAAGCCCATTCCTGGTACACCAGCTATCGATCATGTCAAGAGCCGCCTGCCCGCGTGCGCTGACGGCCGCAAGGCATGGTCCGGTAATCAATACGGCTACATAGTCTGCATAAGCCTGGGCATAGGTGATAGAACTATTCAAAACGGAAAGCAGAAAATCAACCAGGGCCCCGCCTTGGGGGCAGCCCCTGTTAACCCCCGACATTACAAACTTGTTACACTCCGCCTCCGCTATTATAGTCCTGTTCATTAGCATTGCTCTTATCCACAACACCAATGATGCCTCTACGCCGTGGTTCCTGGCCGCGTTACACATGCCATCAAAAGTCGCATTGTCGAAGGCGCCCTCTATGTCGATGAAAATGTCCAGTGCGTAGCCTTTCTGTCAAGTGCACTTTCAATTCTACCGACGAAATTTTGAAGTGCTGTCTCGCAAGATTTTCCGCGCTGGTAGGCATGTTGCATTTGAGATAGAGGGTGTAATCGCAGAGCGTTTTTGCGCAGGTGCAGTTCGACCAGCCTCTCCAAGCATTTTAGCATGAAGGAGGTGAGACTGATAGGTCTGAAGTTTTTGGCGAGTGAGTAGTCTCCTTTACCAGTTTTCGGTATAAAGGCTACCCTCACTGTACGCCAGGTACTTGGAATGTATGCCAGCGCAAGGCTGGCAGTGAAAATTCTTTTCAGAGCCGGCAGTATAGGGTCGGTGCCTAGTGTGTTTTTGTGGCTAGCAAGTTGGAGAGTTCTATTCGGAATTTTTTCCAGTCGGCAACATCGGTTTTATATTTTGCAGTGGGCAGAGTCGGCTCAGTATTCAGACCAAAATTGATAAAAGTAAATATGGGAAAATGGTCGCCATTGTGTAGGTCATCTAGGATCTAATTAGTTTTTGGGACTAACTGTACCGAGCAGCAGGTCAGGTCTACGTGAGTAAGTGTGTTGTGGGTGGATAGGTGCGTAAGAGATCCATCGTTGAGAATAGCCAGGTTGGAGCAGTTTATTGCATGTTCTACTATTTCCCCGCGAGAATTCGTTTGGGGTGAGCCCCAAAGTGTACTCCAGGAGTTAACGTCCCCTAGGAGTATTAATGGAGAGTTTATGTTGGAGATTAAGATACTTAAATGGCTCTCAGTAAATTATTTATCTGGTAAGATATATAATGCAACAATTATAAGCTTCATTATATGTTCAATTTCGATTGCACTATTCAGCAGATTTGAAGCCAATGTAAAGTGCTTGTGTGGAACATTGTTCCTTACCAGTATACCAATACCTTCTTTTAGGAGTGATTTTGCTAGGAAATTGTAGAAATAGGCAGTGTAACCTTTAGGTACAAAGGGGTGTTGCCCCGCGAGAATTCGTTTGGGGTGAGCCCCAAAGTGTACTCCAGGAGTTAACGTCCCCTAGGAGTATTAATGGAGAGTTTATGTTGGAGATTAAGATACTTAAATGGCTCTCAGTAAATTATTTATCTGGTAAGATATATAATGCAACAATTATAAGCTTCATTATATGTTCAATTTCGATTGCACTATTCAGCAGATTTGAAGCCAATGTAAAGTGCTTGTGTGGAACATTGTTCCTTACCAGTATACCAATACCTTCTTTGGCAGTGGTATTGCTGGGGAAATTGTCGAAATAGGCAGTGTAACCTTTAGGTACAAAGGAGTGTTGTTGGTATGGGGAGTGGGTTTCTTGCAAGGCAATAACGTGAGGCCTGTGGTTTTTAATTAGTAGGTTCAGTTCATCATAGTTGTTTTTGTAACCTTTAATATTCCATTGGAGAATTTTAAAATTACTATAACAAGAATAAGCACTGCCCTGTTCTACGCCTGTAGAAAAGGGCGTGCTGCTACTAGCGTTATTGCCTGCGTTTGTATGATGGTTAGTTTTATATCGCAACCTGTGATGATCACGGGGAGAGGGAGATCGCCTAACTGTAGGCAGTACCCCTCTATCCGTGATCAGCGCGGGTTGCGATCCTTTTGTGAGATCAGTGTTATTGGGATTATACATCATCATCCATTTCGGAAGAGTTGAGGTAGTAAGCATTGTTGTTTATAAGATCATTTGTGATGGTGGTTATAGGTGAGTTTGGAGACGGATGTGAGGCAGACGTTAGCGTTGGTGGTAAGGGAAGTGGGCGGTTATGTTTGGGATGGCTGTGTAGTTTGCGGTACGAGATTATTGCTGGTAGATAAGGGAGGAAGTGTTGTAGAATTTACGATAGAGGATATTGTTGAAGCGAAATTATCTGTAAAAATTGGATTACCTGAATTTTGAGCTGACTGAGAATTGGAAGTAGATTTGATATTGCAAGTTTTATTGGCTGAAGTGGGGGCGGAGTTTCTATTGGCTGTTAGGCTCGATGGTGTGGGGGCACTGGGGGGTATTGCATGAGATTGAGAAGGAGCTTGGGCACAAACTGGATTAAAGGGAAGGGAATCGTTTGTAGTTTCTTTGGTCTTTTCAGCAAAAGTGACTGAAAGTGTGGGTAGATGACTGGCATGGGATTGGTTGTACAAACGTTTGGTTCGGACATACTACATCTGTTTTTTGTTTTTATCCTGAGTATTTCTTTGTTTTGCTGGTATTTTGGGCAAGAACTGGAAGAGGAGGGGTGGGCTTCTGAGCAATTGGCGCATTTAGTACGAGAGCAATCGTTAGGTTCGTGGGGGGGGAGATAGCATGTTTCACACATTTTGGGTTTATCACACCTCTTTTTGGTGTGGCCAAGTAATTGACAATTTATACATCTCATCGGATTGGGGAAATATTCACGGACTTTGGCTGTGTACCAACCTATTTCGACAGTGTTGGGTGGGACAAAAAGATCGAAAGTGAAAAGAACCACGCCAGTTGTTGTTGGAGGTTGGGATCAACTACACTGGAGCACTCAGACTCAAATACTGGTCCATTGTACTACCAGGCAGTAACCTTCATTTAATGTAGTTTCATGGTTTTCCGAAGAAAAATCAAGATGCGCTTCTGTGATATAGAACTTAGGTTTTCAGTTCCCACCACATCAGCGCCAAATAAGCGCCACCTGATACGAGTGAAAGCAGGACACTGACAGAGAAAGTGCTCTGAAGTGTCATCACCTTCTCCACAGGCGTCGCAGAGTGTGACACCACTAAGCCCAAGCCGACTCAGGTGCATAGCGAAGGCAAAGTGTCCCGTTAATACGCCAACAAGTCTTCTGCACTCGTTTCTGTCTAGAGATAGCAGAAAAGAGGCGGATTTCTTGCAGACGTTTGGGAGCATACTCTTGGTCACCCTGAAATTGGAGAGTCACGCCATCTCTGGTTGTGCTGTATGGAGACCCAACCATCGACGGAGGCCCAGACCAGGGACGCGGGTAATTCCAAGGTGGGTTCGCGTCCTACGAATGCCTCTGCTGAATCTAGCCTAGCTAGTTCATCGGCAGTTTCGTTTCCCAGGATCCCGTGATGACCCGGGACCCAGACAAGTCTTAGCGAATTCAGCCTGCCAACCGAATTAAGGGAAGACTTGCATTCTTGAACTATCTTGGAAGAGGTTAAAGGGTTGAGTAAGGCCTTAAGCACAGCTTGACTGTCGCTGCAGACGCAGATACTTCTTCCCTTCCACCTATTCTTCACAATGTAGTTGGTGGCCATTAGGATCGCGAAGGCTTCCGCCTGGAAGACCGACGCGAAATTTCCTAAGGAGGTGTGAAGTCTAATGTTGTCGTTTTCCACGAAGGCCCCAGCTCCAGAACCCTCCGTTGTCTTGGAGTCGTCCGTGAAAATCCGACTACATTCCTTTTCCGGTTCAGTTTCTGGCCACAGCCAGTCCAAGACGCGTGGAAAGTCGACTTTGTAAGCGTCGCAGCTGTATTATTGGCGACCTCGCATCAGACGGCATGTCCATGAGAGTAGTATCATGGGAGATGCGGTGTGCGAGGTCATCAAAGCTCGAGTGCGAGTGAAAACAAAGACCATTCCTTTTTAGTCGAGAGATGGGCATGATTGTACATCCCATGATGTGGAGATCAAGGGGGGAGATTAATCAGAGCATCAAGAACAGAGCCAAGCGTGCTGGAGAAAGCCCCTGTGCAGCCGAGACAAACTGTTTTTTGAAACTTGGTGAAAGCGGCAGTCACGTATTTGCGCGAAAGCTTGTTCCGCCAAACGACTGACGCATAAGAGAGAAGTGGTCTTATCATTGCCGTATAGATCCAAACGGATCTTTTGGGTGATAGACCCCAGGTTTTGCCGAAAACTCCCTTGCATTGCCAGAAGACTGACAGCGCCTTGGAGGTTTTTGTCTCAATGTGTCTTTTCCAAAGAAGTTTCCTGTCCAGGATAACACCTTGATATTTGGCTTCATTGGAAAGTACTTTAAGTACCAGTTGAGTCAAACCAGTCATATTCCTCCTTCTCGTAAAGAGAACAACCTCACTTTTGAGAGGGTTGACTGAAAGCCCATTCCTGGTACACCAGCTATCGATCATGTCAAGAGCCGCCTGCCCGCGTGCGCTGACGGCCGCAAGGCATGGTCCGGTAATCAATACGGCTACATAGTCTGCATAAGCCTGGGCATAGGTGATAGAACTATTCAAAACGGAAAGCAGCATGCACCATAGGAGGGGAGATAGGGCCCCGCCTTGGGGGCAGCCCCTGTTAACCCCCGATATTACAAACTTGTTACACTCCGCCTCCGCGATTATAGTCCTGTTCATTAGCATTGCTCTTATCCACAACACCAATGATGCCTCTACGCCGTGATTCCTGGCCGCGTTACACATGCCATCAAAAGTCGCATTGTTGAAGGCGCCCTCTATGTCGATGAAAATGTCCAGTGCGTAGCCTTTCTGTCAAGTGCACTTTCAATTCTACCGACGAAATTTTGAAGTGCTGTCTCGCAAGATTTTCCGCGCTGGTAGGCATGTTGCATTTGAGATAGAGGGTGTAATCGCAGAGCGTTTTTGCGCAGGTGCAGTTCGACCAGCCTCTCCAAGCATTTTAGCATGAAGGAGGTGAGACTGATAGGCCTGAAGTTTTTGGCGAGTGAGTAGTCTCCTTTACCAGTTTTCGGTATAAAGGCTACCCTCACTGTACGCCAGGTACTTGGAATGTATGCCAGCAGTATAGGGTCGGTGCCTAGTGTGTTTTTGTGGCTAGCAAGTTGGAGAGTTCTATTCGGAATTTTTTCCAGTCGGCAACATCGGTTTTATATTTTGCAGTGGGCAGAGTCGGCTCAGTATTCAGACCAAAATTGATAAAAGTAAATATGGGAAAATGGTCGCCATTGTGTAGGTCATCTAGGATCTAATTAGTTTTCGGGACTAACTGTACCGAGCAGCAGGTGAGGTCTACGTGAGTAAGTGTGTTGTGGGTGGATAGGTGCGTAAGAGATCCATCGTTTAGAATAGCCAGGTTGGAGCAGTTTATTGCATGGGTGAGCCCCAAAGTGTACTCCAGGAGTTAACGTCCCCTAGGAGAATTAATGGAGAGTTTATGTTGGAGATTAAGATACTTAAATGGCTCTGAGTAAATTATTTATCTGGTAAGATATATAATGCAACAATTGTAAGCTTCATTATATGTTCAATTTCGATTGCACTATTCAGCAGATTTGAAGCCAATGTAAAGTGCTTGTGTGGAACATTGTTCCTTACCAGTATACCAATACCTTGTTTGGCAGTGGTATTGCTGGGGAAATTGTCGAAATAGGCAGAGTAACCTTTAGGTACAAAGGGGTGTTGTTGGTATGGGTAGTGGGTTTCTTGCAAGGCAATAACGTGAGGCCTGTGGTTTTTAATTAGTAGGTTCAGTTCATCATAGTTGTTTTTGTAACCTTTAATATTCTATTGGAGAATTTTAAAGGTACTAAGACAAGAATAAGCACTGCCCTGTTCTACGCCTGTAGAAAAGGGTGTGCTGCTACTAGCGTTACTGCCTGCGTTTGTATGATGGTGAGTTTTATATCGCAACCTGTGATGATCACGGGGAGAGGGAGATCGCCTAACTGTAGGCAGTACCCCTCTATCCGTGATCAGCGCGGGTTGCGATCCTTTTGTGAGATCAGTGTTATTGGGATTATACATCATCATCTATTTCGGAAGAGTTGAGGTAGTAAGCATTGTTGTTTATAAGATCATTTGTGATGGTGGTTATAGGTGAGTTTGGAGACGGATGTGAGGCAGACGTTAGCGTTGGTGGTAAGGGAAGTGGGCAGTTATGTTTGGGATGGCTGTTTGCTTTTGCTTTCAGTGTAGTTTGCGGTACGAGATTATTGCTGGTAGATAAGGGAGGACGTGTTGTAGAATTTACGATAGAGGATATTGTTGAAGCGAAATTATCTGTAAAAATTGGATTACCTGAATTTTGAGCTGACTGAGAATTGGAAGTAGATTTGATATTGCAAGTTTTATTGGCTGAAGTGGGGGCGGAGTTTCTATTGGCTGTTAGGCTCGATGGTGTGGGGGCACTGGGGGGAGATGAGATGAGGAGGAGCTTGGGCACAAACTGGATTAGAGGGAAAGGAATCGTTTGTAGTTTCTTTGGTCTTTTCAGCAAAAGTGACTGAAAGTGTGGGTAGATGACTGGCATGGGATTGGTTGTACAAACGTTTGGCTTCGGACATACTACATCTGTTTTTTTGGTTTTATCCTGAGTATTTCTTTGTTTTGCTGGTATTTTGGGCAAGAACTGGAAGAGGAGGGGTGGGCTTCTGAGCAATTGGCGCATTTAGTACGAGAGCAATCGTTAGGTTCGTGGGGGGGGGGGGGGGGGAGATAGCATGTTTCACACATTTTGGGTTTATCACACCTCTTTTTGGTGTGGCCAAGTAATTGACAATTTATACATCTCATCGGATTGGGGAAATATTCACGGACTTTGGCGGTGTACCAACCTATTTCGACAGTGTTGGGTGGGACAAAAAGATCGAAAGTGAAAAGAACCACGCCAGTTGTTGTTGGAGGTTGGGATCAACTACACTGGAGCACTCAGACTCAAATACTGGTCCATTGTACTACCAGGCAGTAACCTTCATTTAATGTAGTTTCATGGTTTTCCGAAGAAAAATCAAGATGCGCTTCTGTGATATAGAACTTAGGTTTTCAGTTCCCACCACATCAGCGCCAAATAAGCGCCACCTGATACGAGTGAAAGCAGGACACTGACAGAGAAAGTGCTCTGAAGTGTCATCACCTTCTCCACAGGCGTCGCAGAGTGTGACACCACTAAGCCCAAGCCGACTCAGGTGCATAGCGAAGGCAAAGTGTCCCGTTAATACGCCAACAAGTCTTCTGCACTCGTTTCTGTCTAGAGATAGCAGAAAAGAGGCGGATTTCTTGCAGACGTTTGGGAGCATACTCTTGGTCACCCTGAAATTGGAGAGTCACGCCATCTCTGGTTGTGCTGTATGGAGACCCAACCATCGACGGAGGCCCAGACCAGGGACGCGGGTAATTCCAAGGTGGGTTCGCGTCCTACGAATGCCTCTGCTGAATCTAGCCTAGCTAGTTCATCGGCAGTTTCGTTTCCCAGGATCCCGTGATGACCCGGGACCCAGACAAGTCTTAGCGAATTCAGCCTGCCAACCGAATTAAGGGAAGACTTGCATTCTTGAACTATCTTGGAAGAGGTTAAAGGGTTGAGTAAGGCCTTAAGCACAGCTTGACTGTCGCTGCAGACGCAGATACTTCTTCCCTTCCACCTATTCTTCACAATGTAGTTGGTGGCCATTAGGATCGCGAAGGCTTCCGCCTGGAAGACCGACGCGAAATTTCCTAAGGAGGTGTGAAGTCTAATGTTGTCGTTTTCCACGAAGGCCCCAGCTCCAGAACCCTCCGTTGTCTTGGAGTCGTCCGTGAAAATCCGACTACATTCCTTTTCCGGTTCAGTTTCTGGCCACAGCCAGTCCAAGACGCGTGGAAAGTCGACTTTGTAAGCGTCGCAGCTGTATTATTGGCGACCTCGCATCAGACGGCATGTCCATGAGAGTAGTATCATGGGAGATGCGGTGTGCGAGGTCATCAAAGCTCGAGTGCGAGTGAAAACAAAGACCATTCCTTTTTAGTCGAGAGATGGGCATGATTGTACATCCCATGATGTGGAGATCAAGGGGGGAGATTAATCAGAGCATCAAGAACAGAGCCAAGCGTGCTGGAGAAAGCCCCTGTGCAGCCGAGACAAACTGTTTTTTGAAACTTGGTGAAAGCGGCAGTCACGTATTTGCGCGAAAGCTTGTTCCGCCAAACGACTGACGCATAAGAGAGAAGTGGTCTTATCATTGCCGTATAGATCCAAACGGATCTTTTGGGTGATAGACCCCAGGTTTTGCCGAAAACTCCCTTGCATTGCCAGAAGACTGACAGCGCCTTGGAGGTTTTTGTCTCAATGTGTCTTTTCCAAAGAAGTTTCCTGTCCAGGATAACACCTTGATATTTGGCTTCATTGGAAAGTACTTTAAGTACCAGTTGAGTCAAACCAGTCATATTCCTCCTTCTCGTAAAGAGAACAACCTCACTTTTGAGAGGGTTGACTGAAAGCCCATTCCTGGTACACCAGCTATCGATCATGTCAAGAGCCGCCTGCCCGCGTGCGCTGACGGCCGCAAGGCATGGTCCGGTAATCAATACGGCTACATAGTCTGCATAAGCCTGGGCATAGGTGATAGAACTATTCAAAACGGAAAGCAGCATGCACCATAGGAGGGGAGATAGGGCCCCGCCTTGGGGGCAGCCCCTGTTAACCCCCGATATTACAAACTTGTTACACTCCGCCTCCGCGATTATAGTCCTGTTCATTAGCATTGCTCTTATCCACAACACCAATGATGCCTCTACGCCGTGATTCCTGGCCGCGTTACACATGCCATCAAAAGTCGCATTGTTGAAGGCGCCCTCTATGTCGATGAAAATGTCCAGTGCGTAGCCTTTCTGTCAAGTGCACTTTCAATTCTACCGACGAAATTTTGAAGTGCTGTCTCGCAAGATTTTCCGCGCTGGTAGGCATGTTGCATTTGAGATAGAGGGTGTAATCGCAGAGCGTTTTTGCGCAGGTGCAGTTCGACCAGCCTCTCCAAGCATTTTAGCATGAAGGAGGTGAGACTGATAGGCCTGAAGTTTTTGGCGAGTGAGTAGTCTCCTTTACCAGTTTTCGGTATAAAGGCTACCCTCACTGTACGCCAGGTACTTGGAATGTATGCCAGCAGTATAGGGTCGGTGCCTAGTGTGTTTTTGTGGCTAGCAAGTTGGAGAGTTCTATTCGGAATTTTTTCCAGTCGGCAACATCGGTTTTATATTTTGCAGTGGGCAGAGTCGGCTCAGTATTCAGACCAAAATTGATAAAAGTAAATATGGGAAAATGGTCGCCATTGTGTAGGTCATCTAGGATCTAATTAGTTTTCGGGACTAACTGTACCGAGCAGCAGGTGAGGTCTACGTGAGTAAGTGTGTTGTGGGTGGATAGGTGCGTAAGAGATCCATCGTTTAGAATAGCCAGGTTGGAGCAGTTTATTGCATGGGTGAGCCCCAAAGTGTACTCCAGGAGTTAACGTCCCCTAGGAGAATTAATGGAGAGTTTATGTTGGAGATTAAGATACTTAAATGGCTCTGAGTAAATTATTTATCTGGTAAGATATATAATGCAACAATTGTAAGCTTCATTATATGTTCAATTTCGATTGCACTATTCAGCAGATTTGAAGCCAATGTAAAGTGCTTGTGTGGAACATTGTTCCTTACCAGTATACCAATACCTTGTTTGGCAGTGGTATTGCTGGGGAAATTGTCGAAATAGGCAGAGTAACCTTTAGGTACAAAGGGGTGTTGTTGGTATGGGTAGTGGGTTTCTTGCAAGGCAATAACGTGAGGCCTGTGGTTTTTAATTAGTAGGTTCAGTTCATCATAGTTGTTTTTGTAACCTTTAATATTCTATTGGAGAATTTTAAAGGTACTAAGACAAGAATAAGCACTGCCCTGTTCTACGCCTGTAGAAAAGGGTGTGCTGCTACTAGCGTTACTGCCTGCGTTTGTATGATGGTGAGTTTTATATCGCAACCTGTGATGATCACGGGGAGAGGGAGATCGCCTAACTGTAGGCAGTACCCCTCTATCCGTGATCAGCGCGGGTTGCGATCCTTTTGTGAGATCAGTGTTATTGGGATTATACATCATCATCTATTTCGGAAGAGTTGAGGTAGTAAGCATTGTTGTTTATAAGATCATTTGTGATGGTGGTTATAGGTGAGTTTGGAGACGGATGTGAGGCAGACGTTAGCGTTGGTGGTAAGGGAAGTGGGCAGTTATGTTTGGGATGGCTGTTTGCTTTTGCTTTCAGTGTAGTTTGCGGTACGAGATTATTGCTGGTAGATAAGGGAGGACGTGTTGTAGAATTTACGATAGAGGATATTGTTGAAGCGAAATTATCTGTAAAAATTGGATTACCTGAATTTTGAGCTGACTGAGAATTGGAAGTAGATTTGATATTGCAAGTTTTATTGGCTGAAGTGGGGGCGGAGTTTCTATTGGCTGTTAGGCTCGATGGTGTGGGGGCACTGGGGGGAGATGAGATGAGGAGGAGCTTGGGCACAAACTGGATTAGAGGGAAAGGAATCGTTTGTAGTTTCTTTGGTCTTTTCAGCAAAAGTGACTGAAAGTGTGGGTAGATGACTGGCATGGGATTGGTTGTACAAACGTTTGGCTTCGGACATACTACATCTGTTTTTTTGGTTTTATCCTGAGTATTTCTTTGTTTTGCTGGTATTTTGGGCAAGAACTGGAAGAGGAGGGGTGGGCTTCTGAGCAATTGGCGCATTTAGTACGAGAGCAATCGTTAGGTTCGTGGGGGGGGGGGGGGGGGAGATAGCATGTTTCACACATTTTGGGTTTATCACACCTCTTTTTGGTGTGGCCAAGTAATTGACAATTTATACATCTCATCGGATTGGGGAAATATTCACGGACTTTGGCGGTGTACCAACCTATTTCGACAGTGTTGGGTGGGACAAAAAGATCGAAAGTGAAAAGAACCACGCCAGTTGTTGTTGGAGGTTGGGATCAACTACACTGGAGCACTCAGACTCAAATACTGGTCCATTGTACTACCAGGCAGTAACCTTCATTTAATGTAGTTTCATGGTTTTCCGAAGAAAAATCAAGATGCGCTTCTGTGATATAGAACTTAGGTTTTCCGTTTCCCAGGTGCATAGCGAAGGCAAAGTGTCCCGTTAATACGCCAACAGGTCTTCTGCACTCGTTTCTGTCTAGAGATAGCAGAAAAGAGGCGGATTTCTTGCAGACGTTTGGGATCATACTCTTGGTCACCCTGAAACTGGAGAGTCACGCCATCTCTGGTTGTGCTGTATGGAGACCCAACCATCGACGGAGGCCCAGACCAGGGACGCGGGTAATCCCAAGGTGGGTTCGCGTCCTACGAATGCCTCTGCTGAATCTAGCCTAGCTAGTTCATCGGCAGTTTCGTTTCCCAGGATCCCGTGATGACCCGGGACCCAGACAAGTCTTAGCGAATTCAGCCTGCCAACCGAATTAAGGGAAGACTTGCATTCTTGAACTATCTTGGAAGAGGTTAAAGGGTTGAGTAAGGCCTTAAGCACAGCTTGACTGTCGCTGCAGACGCAGATACTTCTTCCCTTCCACCTATTCTTCACAATGTAGTTGGTGGTCATTAGGATCGCGAAGGCTTCCGCCTGGAAGACCGACGCGAAATTTCCTAAGGAGGCGTTAAGTCTAATGTTGTCGTTTTCCACGAAGGCCACAGCTCCAGAACCCTCCGTTGTCTTGGAGTCGTCCGTGAAAATCCGACTACATTCCTTTTCCGGTTCAGTTTCTGGCCACAGCCAGTCCAAGACGCGTGGAAAGTCGACTTTGTAAGCGTCGCAGCTGTATTATTGGTGACGTCGCATCAGACGGCATGTCCATGAGAGTAGTATCATGGGAAATGCGGTGTGCGAGGTCATCAAAGCTCGAGTGCGAGTGAAACCAAAGACCATTCCTTTTTAGTCGAGAGATGGCCGTGAGTGTACATCCCATGATGTGGAGATCAAGGGGGGGAGATTAATCAGAGCATCAAGAACAGAGCCAATCGTGCTGGAGAAAGCCCCTGTGCAGCCGAGACAAACTGTTTTTTGAAACTTGGTGAAAGCGGCAGTCACGTATTTGCGCGAAAGCTTGTTCCACCAAACGACTGACGCATAAGAGAGAAGTGGTCGTATCATTGCCGTATAGATCCAAACGGATCTTTTGGGTGATAGACCCCAGGTTTTGCCGAAAACTCCCTTGCATTGCCAGAAGACTAACAGCGCCTTGGAGGTTTTTGTCTCAATGTGTCTTTTCCAGAGAAGTCCAGGATAACACCTTGATATTTGGCTTCATTGGAATGTACTTTAAGTACCAGTTGAGTCAAGCCAGTCATATTCCTCCTTCTCGTAAAGAGAACAACCTCAGTTTTGAGAGGGTTGACTGAAAGCCCATTCCTGGTACACCAGCTATCGATCATGTCAAGAGTCGCCTGCCCGCGTGCGCTGACGGCCGCAAGGCATGGTCCGGTAACCAATACGGCTACATAGTCTGCATAAGCCTGGGCATAGGTGATAGAACTATTCAAAACGGAAAGCAGAAAATCAACCAGCATGCACTATAGGAGGGGAGATAGGGCCCCGTCTTGGGGGCAGCCCCTGTTAATCCCCGACATTACAAACTTGTTACACTCCGCCTCCGCTATTATAGTCCTGTTCATTAGCATTGCTCTTATCCACAACACCAATGATGCCTCTACGCCGTGGTTCCTGGCCGCGTTACACATGCCATCAAAAGTCGCATTGTCGAAGGCGCCTTCTATGTCCATGAAAATGTCCAGTGCGTAGTCTTTTCTGTCAACTGCACTTTCAATTCTACCGACGAAATTTTGAAGTGCTGTCTCGCAAGATTTTCCGCGCTGGTAGGCATGTTGCATTTGAGATAGAGGATGTAGTCGCAGAGCGTTTTTGCGCAGGTGCAGTTCGACCAGCCTCTCTAAGCATTTTAGCATGAAGGAGGTGAGACTGATAGGCCTGAAGTTTTTGGCGAGTGAGTAGTCTCCTTTACCACTTTTCGGTATAAAGGCTACCCTCACTGTACGCCAGGTACTTGGAATGTATGCCAGCGCAAGGCTGGCAGTGAAAATTCTTTTCAGAGCCGGCAGTATAGGGTCGGTGCCTAGTGTGTTTTTGTGGCTAGCAAGTTGGAGAGTTCTATTCGGAATTTTTTCCAGTCGGCAACATCGGTTTTATATTTTGCAGTGGGCAGAGTCGGCTCAGTATTCAGACCAAAATTGATAAAAGTAAATATGGGGAAATGGTCGCCATTGTGTAGGTCATCTAGGATCTAATTAGTTTTTGGGACTAACTGTACCGAGTAGCAGGTGAGGTCTACGTGAGTAAGTGTGTTGTGGGTGGATAGGTGCGTAAGAGATCCATCGCTTAGAATAGCCAGGTTGGAGCAGTTTATTGCATGTTCTATTATTGGTGAGCCCCAAAGTGTACTCCAGGAGTTAACGTCCCCTAGGAGAATTAATGGAGAGTTTATGTTGGAGATTAAGATACTTAAATGGCTCTGAGTAAATTATTTATCTGGTAAGATATATAATGCAACAATTGTAAGCTTCATTATATGTTCAATTTCGATTGCACTATTCAGCAGATTTGAAGCCAATGTAAAGTGCTTGTGTGGAACATTGTTCCTTACCAGTATACCAATACCTTGTTTGGCAGTGGTATTGCTGGGGAAATTGTCGAAATAGGCAGAGTAACCTTTAGGTACAAAGGGGTGTTGTTGGTATGGGTAGTGGGTTTCTTGCAAGGCAATAACGTGAGGCCTGTGGTTTTTAATTAGTAGGTTCAGTTCATCATAGTTGTTTTTGTAACCTTTAATATTCCATTGGAGAATTTTAAAATTACTATGACAAGAATAAGCACTGCCCCTTTTCTACGCCTGTAGAAAAGGCTGTGCTGCTACTAGCGTTATTGCCTGCGTTTGTATGATGGTGAGTTTTATATCGCAACCTGTGATGATCACGGGGAGAGGGAGATCGCCTAACTGTAGGCAGTACCCCTCTATCCGTGATCAGCGCGGGTTGCGATCCTTTTGTGAGATCAGTGTTATTGGGATAATACATCATCATCCATTTCGGAAGAGTTGAGGTAGTAAGCATTGTTGTTTATAAGATCATTTGTGATGGTGGTTATAGGTGAGTTTGGAGACGGATGTGAGGCAGACGTTAGCGTTGGTGGTAAGGGAAGTGGGTGGTTATGTTTGGGATGGCTGTTTGCTTTTGCTTTCAGTGTAGTTTGCGGTACGAGATTATTGCTGGTAGATAAGGGAGGAAGTGTTTTAGAATTTACGATAGAGGATTACCTGAATTTTGAGCTGACTGAGAATTGGAAGTAGATTTGATATTGCAAGTTTTATTGGCTGAAGTGGGGGCGGAGTTTCTATTGGCTGTTAGGCTCGATGGTGTGGGGGCACTGGGGGGTATTGCATGAGATTGAGAAGGAGCTTGGGCACAAACTGGATTAGAGGGAAGGGAATCGTTTGTAGTTTCTTTGGTCTTTTCAGCAAAAGTGACTGAAAGTGTGGGTAGATGACTGGCATGGGATTGGTTGTACAAACGTTTGGCTTCGGACATACTACATCTGTTTTTTGTTTTTATCCTGAGTATTTCTTTGTTTTGCTGGTATTTTGGGCAAGAACTGGAAGAGGAGGGGTGGGCTTCTGAGCAATTGGCGCATTTAGTACGAGAGCAATCGTTAGGTTCGTGGGGGGGGGGAGATAGCCTGTTTCACACATTTTGGGTTTATCACACCTCTTTTTGGTGTGGCCAAGTAATTGACAATTTATACATCTCATCGGATTGGGGAAATGTTCACGGATTCTGGCTGTGTACCTACCTATTTCGACAGTGTTGGGTGGGACAAAAAGACCGAAAGTGAAAAGAACCACGCCAGTTGTTGTTGGAGGTTGGGATCAACTACACTGGAACACTCAGACTCAAATACTGGTCCATTGTACTACCAGGCAGTAACCTTCATTTAATGTAGTTTCATGGTTTTCCGAAGAAAAATCAAGATGCGCTTCTGTGATATAGAACTTAGGTTTTCAGTTCCCACCATAGCAGCGCCAAATAAGCGCCACCTGATACGAGCGAAAGCAGGACACTGACAGAGAAAGTGCTCTGAAGTTTCATCGCCTTCTCGACAGGCGTCGCAGAGTGTGACATCACTAAGCCCAAGCCGACTAAGGTGCATAGCGAAGGCAAAGTGTCCGGTTAATACGCCAACAAGTCTTCTGCACTCGTTTCTGTCTTGTTTGGGATCATACTCTTGGTCACCCTGAAACTGGAGAGTCACGCCATCTCTGGTTGTGCTGTATGGAGACCCAACCATAGACGGAGGCCCAGACCAGGGACGCGGGTAATCCCAAGGTGGGTTCGCGTCCTACGAATGCCTCTGCTGAATCTAGCCTAGCTAGTTCATCGGCAGTTTCGTTTCCCAGGATCCCGTGATGACCCGGGACCCAGACAAGTCTTAGCGAATTCAGCCTGCCAACCGAATTAAGGTAAGACTTGCATTCTTGAACTATCTTGGAAGAGGTTAAAGGGTTGAGTAAGGCCTTAAGCACAGCTTGACTGTCGCTGCAGACGCAGATACTTCTTCCCTTCCACCTATTCTTCACAATGTAGTTGGTGGCCATTAGGATCGCGAAGGCTTCCGCCTGGAAGACCGACGCGAAATTTCCTAAGGAAGCGTGAAGTCTAATGTTGTCGTTTTCCACGAAGGCCCTAGCTCCAGAACCCTCCGTTGTCTTGGAGTCGTCCGTGAAAATCCGACTACATTCCTTTTCCGGTTCAGTTTCTGGCCACAGCCAGTCCAAGACGCGTGGAAAGTCGATTTTGTAAGCGTCGCAGCTGTATTATTGGCGACCTCGCATCAGACGACATGTCCATGAGAGTAGTATCATGGGAAATGCGGTGTGCGAGGTCATCAAAGCTCGAGTGCGAGTGAAACCAAAGACCATTCCTTTTTAGTCGAGAGATGGCCGTGAGTGTACATCCCATGATGTGGAGATCAAGGGGGGAGGAGATTAATCAGAGCATCAAGAACATAGCCAAGCGTACTGGAAAAAGCCCCTGTGCAGCCGAGACAAACTGTTCTTTGAAACTTTGTGAAAGCGGCAGTCACGTATTTGCGCGAAAGCTTGTTCCACCAAACGACTGACGCATAAGAGAGAAGTGGTCTTATCATTGCCGTATAGACCCAAACGGATCTTTTGGGTGATAGACCCCAGGTTTTGCCGAAAACTCCCTTGCATTGCCAGAAGACTGACAGCGCCTTGGAGGTTTTTGTCTCAATGTGTCTTTTCCAGAGAAGTTTACTGTCCAGGATAACACCTTGATATTTGGCTTCATTGGAAAGTACTTTAAGTACCAGTTGAGTCAAACCAGTCATATTCCTCCTTCTCGTAAAGAGAACAACCTCAGTTTTGAGAGGGTTGACTGAAAGCCCATTCCTGGTACACCAGCTATCGATCATGTCAAGAGTCGCCTGCCCGCGTGCGCTGACGGCCGCAAGGCATGGTCCGGTAACCAATACGGCTACATCGTCTGCATAAGCCTGGGCATAGGTGATACAACTATTCAAAACGGAAAGCAGAAAATCAACCAGCATGCACCATAGGAGGGGAGACAGGGCCCCGCCTTGGGGGCAGCCCCTGTTAACCCCCGGCATTACAAACTTGTTACACTCCGCCTCCGCGATTATAGTCCTGTTCATTAGCATTGCTCTTATCCACAACACCAATGATGCCTCTACGCCGTGATTCCTGGCCGCGTTACATATGCCATCAAAAGTCGCATTGTCGAAGGCGCCTTCTATGTCCATGAAAATGTCCAGTGCGTAGTCTTTTCTGTCAAGTGCACTTTCAATTCTACCGACGAAATTTTGAAGTGCTGTCTCGCAAGATTTTTCGCGCTGGTAGGCATGTTGCATTTGAGATAGAGGATGTTGCGCAGGTGCAGTTCGACCAGCCTCTCTAAGCATTTTAGCATGAAGGAGGTGAGACTGATAGGCCTGAAGCTTTTGGCGAGTGAGTAGTCTCCTCTACCAGTTTTCGGTATAAAGGCTACCCTCACTGTACGCCAGGTACTTGGAATGTATGCCAGCGCAAGGCTGGCAGTGAAAATTCTTTTCAGAGCCGGCAGTATAGGGTCGGTGCCTAGTGTGTTTTTGTGGCTAGCAAGTTGGAGAGTTCTATTCGGAATTTTTTCCAGTCGGCAACATCGGTTTTATATTTTCTAGTGGGCAGAGTCGGCTCAGTATTCAGACCAAAATTGATAAAAGTAAATATGGGGAAATGGTCGCTATTGTGTAGGTCATCTAGGATCTAATTAGTTTTTGGGACTAACTGTACCGAGCAGCAGGTGAGGTCTACGTGAGTAAGTGTGTTGTGGGTGGATAGGTGCGTAAGAGATCCATCGTTTAGAATAGCCAGGTTGGAGCAGTTTATTGCATGGGTGAGCACCAAAGTGTACTCCAGGAGTTAACGTCCCCTAGGAGAATTAATGGAGAGTTTATGTTGGAGATTAAGATACTTAAATGGCTCTGAGTAAATTATTTATCTGGTAAGATATATAATGCAACAATTGTAAGCTTCATTATATGTTCAATTTCGATTGCACTATTCAGCAGATTTGAAGCCAATGTAAAGTGCTTGTGTGGAACATTGTTCCTTACCAGTATACCAATACCTTGTTTGGCAGTGGTATTGCTGGGGAAATTGTCGAAATAGGCAGAGTAACCTACAAAGGGGTGTTGTTGGTATGGGTAGTGGGTTTCTTGCAAGGCAATAACGTGAGGCCTGTGGTTTTTAATTAGTAGGTTCAGTTCATCATAGTTGTTTTTGTAACCTTTAATATTCCATTGGAGAATTTTAAAGGTACTAAGACAAGAATAAGCACTGCCCTGTTCTACGCCTGTAGAAAAGGGTGTGCTGCTACTTGCGTTACTGCCTGCGTTTGTATGATGGTGAGTTTTATATCGCAACCTGTGATGATCACGTGGAGAGGGAGATCGCCTTACTGTAGGCAGTACCCCTCTATCCGTGATCAGCGCGGGTTGCGATCCTTTTGTGAGATCAGTGTTATTGGGATTATACATCATCATCCATTTCGGAAGAGTTGAGGTAGTAAGCATTGTTGTTTATAAGATCATTTGTGATGGTGGTTATAGGTGAGTTTGGAGACGGATGTGAGGCAGACGTTAGCGTTGGTGGTAAGGCAAGTGGGCGGTTATGTTTGGGATGGCTGTTTGCTTTTGCTTTCAGTGTAGTTTGCGGTACGAGATTATTGCTGGTAGATAAGGGAGGAAGTGTTGTAGAATTTACGATAGAGGATATTGTTGAAGCGAAATTATCTGTAAAAATTGGATTACCTGAATTTTGAGCTGACTGAGAATTGGAAGTAGATTTGATATTGCAAGTTTTATTGGCTGAAGTGGGGGCGGAGTTTCTATTGGCTGTTAGGCTCGATGGTGTGGGGGCACTGGGGGGTATTGCATGAGATTGAGAAGGAGCTTGGGCACAAACTGGATTAGAGGGAAGGGAATCGTTTGTAGTTTCTTTGGTCTTTTCAGCAAAAGTGACTGAAAGTGTGGGTAGATGACTGGCATGGGATTGGTTGTACAAACGTTTGGCTTCGGACATACTACATCTGTTTTTTGTTTTTATCCTGAGTATTTCTTTGTTTTGCTGGTATTTTGGGCAAGAACTGGAAGAGGAGGGGTGGGCTTCTGAGCAATTGGCGCATTTAGTACGAGAGCAATCGTTAGGTTCGTGGGGGGGGAGATAGCATGTTTCACACATTTTGGGTTTATCACACCTCTTTTTGGTGTGGCCAAGTAATTGACAATTTATACATCTCATCGGATTGGGGAAATATTCACGGACTTTGGCTGTGTACCAACCTATTTCGACAGTGTTGGGTGGGACAAAAAGATCGAAAGTGAAAAGAACCACGCTAGTTGTTGTTGGAGGTTGGGATCAACTACACTGGAGCACTCAGACTCAAATACTGGTCCATTGTACTACCAGGCAGTAACCTTCATTTAATGTAGTTTCATGGTTTTCCGAAGAAAAATCAAGATGCGCTTCTGTGATATAGAACTTAGGTTTTCAGTTCCCACCACATCAGCGCCAAATAAGCGCCACCTGATACGAGTGAAAGCAGGACACTGACAGAGAAAGTGCTCTGAAGTGTCATCACCTTCTCCACAGGCGTCGCAGAGTGTGACACCACTAAGCCCAAGCCGACTCAGGTGCATAGCGAAGGCAAAGTGTCCCGTTAATACGCCAACAAGTCTTCTGCACTCGTTTCTGTCTAGAGATAGCAGAAAAGAGGCGGATTTCTTGCAGACGTTTGGGAGCATACTCTTGGTCACCCTGAAACTGGAGAGTCACGCCATCTCTGGTTGTGCTGTATGGAGACCCAACCATCGACGGAGGCCCAGACCAGGGACGCGGGTAATTCCAAGGTGGGTTCGCGTCCTACGAATGCCTCTGCTGAATCTAGCCTAGCTAGTTCATCGGCAGTTTCGTTTCCCAGGATCCCGTGATGACCCGGGACCCAGACAAGTCTTAGCGAATTCAGCCTGCCAACCGAATTAAGGGACTTGCATTCTTGAACTATCTTGGAAGAGGTTAAAGGGTTGAGTAAGGCCTTAAGCACAGCTTGACTGTCGCTGCAGACGCAGATACTTCTTCCCTTCCACCTATTCTTCACAATGTAGTTGGTGGCCATTAGGATCGCGAAGGCTTCCGCCTGGAAGACCGACGCGAAATTTCCTAAGGAGGCGTGAAGTCTAATGTTGTCGTTTTCCACGAAGGCCCCAGCTCCAGAACCCTCCGTTGTCTTGGAGTCGTCCGTGAAAATCCGACTACATTCCTTTTCCGGTTCAGTTTCTGGCCACAGCCAGTCCAAGACGCGTGGAAAGTCGACTTTGTAAGCGTCGCAGCTGTATTATTGGCGACCTCGCATCAGACGACATGTCCATGAGAGTAGTATCATGGGAAATGCGGTGTGCGAGGTCATCAAAGCTCGAGTGCGAGTGAAACCAAAGACCATTCCTTTTTAGTCGAGAGATGGCCGTGAGTGTACATCCCATGATGTGGAGATCAAGGGGGGGAGATTAATCAGAGCATCAAGAACAGAGCCAATCGTGCTGGAGAAAGCCCCTGTGCAGCCGAGACAAACTGTTTTTTGAAACTTGGTGAAAGCGGCAGTCACGTATTTGCGCGAAAGCTTGTTCCACCAAACGACTGACGCATAAGAGAGAAGTGGTCGTATCATTGCCGTATAGATCCAAACGGATCTTTTGGGTGATAGACCCCAGGTTTTGCCGAAAACTCCCTTGCATTGCCAGAAGACTAACAGCGCCTTGGAGGTTTTTGTCTCAATGTGTCTTTTCCAGAGAAGTCCAGGATAACACCTTGATATTTGGCTTCATTGGAATGTACTTTAAGTACCAGTTGAGTCAAGCCAGTCATATTCCTCCTTCTCGTAAAGAGAACAACCTCAGTTTTGAGAGGGTTGACTGAAAGCCCATTCCTGGTACACCAGCTATCGATCATGTCAAGAGTCGCCTGCCCGCGTGCGCTGACGGCCGCAAGGCATGGTCCGGTAACCAATACGGCTACATAGTCTGCATAAGCCTGGGCATAGGTGATAGAACTATTCAAAACGGAAAGCAGAAAATCAACCAGCATGCACTATAGGAGGGGAGATAGGGCCCCGTCTTGGGGGCAGCCCCTGTTAATCCCCGACATTACAAACTTGTTACACTCCGCCTCCGCTATTATAGTCCTGTTCATTAGCATTGCTCTTATCCACAACACCAATGATGCCTCTACGCCGTGGTTCCTGGCCGCGTTACACATGCCATCAAAAGTCGCATTGTCGAAGGCGCCTTCTATGTCCATGAAAATGTCCAGTGCGTAGTCTTTTCTGTCAACTGCACTTTCAATTCTACCGACGAAATTTTGAAGTGCTGTCTCGCAAGATTTTCCGCGCTGGTAGGCATGTTGCATTTGAGATAGAGGATGTAGTCGCAGAGCGTTTTTGCGCAGGTGCAGTTCGACCAGCCTCTCTAAGCATTTTAGCATGAAGGAGGTGAGACTGATAGGCCTGAAGTTTTTGGCGAGTGAGTAGTCTCCTTTACCACTTTTCGGTATAAAGGCTACCCTCACTGTACGCCAGGTACTTGGAATGTATGCCAGCGCAAGGCTGGCAGTGAAAATTCTTTTCAGAGCCGGCAGTATAGGGTCGGTGCCTAGTGTGTTTTTGTGGCTAGCAAGTTGGAGAGTTCTATTCGGAATTTTTTCCAGTCGGCAACATCGGTTTTATATTTTGCAGTGGGCAGAGTCGGCTCAGTATTCAGACCAAAATTGATAAAAGTAAATATGGGGAAATGGTCGCCATTGTGTAGGTCATCTAGGATCTAATTAGTTTTTGGGACTAACTGTACCGAGTAGCAGGTGAGGTCTACGTGAGTAAGTGTGTTGTGGGTGGATAGGTGCGTAAGAGATCCATCGCTTAGAATAGCCAGGTTGGAGCAGTTTATTGCATGTTCTATTATTGGTGAGCCCCAAAGTGTACTCCAGGAGTTAACGTCCCCTAGGAGAATTAATGGAGAGTTTATGTTGGAGATTAAGATACTTAAATGGCTCTGAGTAAATTATTTATCTGGTAAGATATATAATGCAACAATTGTAAGCTTCATTATATGTTCAATTTCGATTGCACTATTCAGCAGATTTGAAGCCAATGTAAAGTGCTTGTGTGGAACATTGTTCCTTACCAGTATACCAATACCTTGTTTGGCAGTGGTATTGCTGGGGAAATTGTCGAAATAGGCAGAGTAACCTTTAGGTACAAAGGGGTGTTGTTGGTATGGGTAGTGGGTTTCTTGCAAGGCAATAACGTGAGGCCTGTGGTTTTTAATTAGTAGGTTCAGTTCATCATAGTTGTTTTTGTAACCTTTAATATTCCATTGGAGAATTTTAAAATTACTATGACAAGAATAAGCACTGCCCCTTTTCTACGCCTGTAGAAAAGGCTGTGCTGCTACTAGCGTTATTGCCTGCGTTTGTATGATGGTGAGTTTTATATCGCAACCTGTGATGATCACGGGGAGAGGGAGATCGCCTAACTGTAGGCAGTACCCCTCTATCCGTGATCAGCGCGGGTTGCGATCCTTTTGTGAGATCAGTGTTATTGGGATAATACATCATCATCCATTTCGGAAGAGTTGAGGTAGTAAGCATTGTTGTTTATAAGATCATTTGTGATGGTGGTTATAGGTGAGTTTGGAGACGGATGTGAGGCAGACGTTAGCGTTGGTGGTAAGGGAAGTGGGTGGTTATGTTTGGGATGGCTGTTTGCTTTTGCTTTCAGTGTAGTTTGCGGTACGAGATTATTGCTGGTAGATAAGGGAGGAAGTGTTTTAGAATTTACGATAGAGGATTACCTGAATTTTGAGCTGACTGAGAATTGGAAGTAGATTTGATATTGCAAGTTTTATTGGCTGAAGTGGGGGCGGAGTTTCTATTGGCTGTTAGGCTCGATGGTGTGGGGGCACTGGGGGGTATTGCATGAGATTGAGAAGGAGCTTGGGCACAAACTGGATTAGAGGGAAGGGAATCGTTTGTAGTTTCTTTGGTCTTTTCAGCAAAAGTGACTGAAAGTGTGGGTAGATGACTGGCATGGGATTGGTTGTACAAACGTTTGGCTTCGGACATACTACATCTGTTTTTTGTTTTTATCCTGAGTATTTCTTTGTTTTGCTGGTATTTTGGGCAAGAACTGGAAGAGGAGGGGTGGGCTTCTGAGCAATTGGCGCATTTAGTACGAGAGCAATCGTTAGGTTCGTGGGGGGGGGGGAGATAGCCTGTTTCACACATTTTGGGTTTATCACACCTCTTTTTGGTGTGGCCAAGTAATTGACAATTTATACATCTCATCGGATTGGGGAAATGTTCACGGATTCTGGCTGTGTACCTACCTATTTCGACAGTGTTGGGTGGGACAAAAAGACCGAAAGTGAAAAGAACCACGCCAGTTGTTGTTGGAGGTTGGGATCAACTACACTGGAACACTCAGACTCAAATACTGGTCCATTGTACTACCAGGCAGTAACCTTCATTTAATGTAGTTTCATGGTTTTCCGAAGAAAAATCAAGATGCGCTTCTGTGATATAGAACTTAGGTTTTCAGTTCCCACCATAGCAGCGCCAAATAAGCGCCACCTGATACGAGCGAAAGCAGGACACTGACAGAGAAAGTGCTCTGAAGTTTCATCGCCTTCTCGACAGGCGTCGCAGAGTGTGACATCACTAAGCCCAAGCCGACTAAGGTGCATAGCGAAGGCAAAGTGTCCGGTTAATACGCCAACAAGTCTTCTGCACTCGTTTCTGTCTTGTTTGGGATCATACTCTTGGTCACCCTGAAACTGGAGAGTCACGCCATCTCTGGTTGTGCTGTATGGAGACCCAACCATAGACGGAGGCCCAGACCAGGGACGCGGGTAATCCCAAGGTGGGTTCGCGTCCTACGAATGCCTCTGCTGAATCTAGCCTAGCTAGTTCATCGGCAGTTTCGTTTCCCAGGATCCCGTGATGACCCGGGACCCAGACAAGTCTTAGCGAATTCAGCCTGCCAACCGAATTAAGGTAAGACTTGCATTCTTGAACTATCTTGGAAGAGGTTAAAGGGTTGAGTAAGGCCTTAAGCACAGCTTGACTGTCGCTGCAGACGCAGATACTTCTTCCCTTCCACCTATTCTTCACAATGTAGTTGGTGGCCATTAGGATCGCGAAGGCTTCCGCCTGGAAGACCGACGCGAAATTTCCTAAGGAAGCGTGAAGTCTAATGTTGTCGTTTTCCACGAAGGCCCTAGCTCCAGAACCCTCCGTTGTCTTGGAGTCGTCCGTGAAAATCCGACTACATTCCTTTTCCGGTTCAGTTTCTGGCCACAGCCAGTCCAAGACGCGTGGAAAGTCGATTTTGTAAGCGTCGCAGCTGTATTATTGGCGACCTCGCATCAGACGACATGTCCATGAGAGTAGTATCATGGGAAATGCGGTGTGCGAGGTCATCAAAGCTCGAGTGCGAGTGAAACCAAAGACCATTCCTTTTTAGTCGAGAGATGGCCGTGAGTGTACATCCCATGATGTGGAGATCAAGGGGGGAGGAGATTAATCAGAGCATCAAGAACATAGCCAAGCGTACTGGAAAAAGCCCCTGTGCAGCCGAGACAAACTGTTCTTTGAAACTTTGTGAAAGCGGCAGTCACGTATTTGCGCGAAAGCTTGTTCCACCAAACGACTGACGCATAAGAGAGAAGTGGTCTTATCATTGCCGTATAGACCCAAACGGATCTTTTGGGTGATAGACCCCAGGTTTTGCCGAAAACTCCCTTGCATTGCCAGAAGACTGACAGCGCCTTGGAGGTTTTTGTCTCAATGTGTCTTTTCCAGAGAAGTTTACTGTCCAGGATAACACCTTGATATTTGGCTTCATTGGAAAGTACTTTAAGTACCAGTTGAGTCAAACCAGTCATATTCCTCCTTCTCGTAAAGAGAACAACCTCAGTTTTGAGAGGGTTGACTGAAAGCCCATTCCTGGTACACCAGCTATCGATCATGTCAAGAGTCGCCTGCCCGCGTGCGCTGACGGCCGCAAGGCATGGTCCGGTAACCAATACGGCTACATCGTCTGCATAAGCCTGGGCATAGGTGATACAACTATTCAAAACGGAAAGCAGAAAATCAACCAGCATGCACCATAGGAGGGGAGACAGGGCCCCGCCTTGGGGGCAGCCCCTGTTAACCCCCGGCATTACAAACTTGTTACACTCCGCCTCCGCGATTATAGTCCTGTTCATTAGCATTGCTCTTATCCACAACACCAATGATGCCTCTACGCCGTGATTCCTGGCCGCGTTACATATGCCATCAAAAGTCGCATTGTCGAAGGCGCCTTCTATGTCCATGAAAATGTCCAGTGCGTAGTCTTTTCTGTCAAGTGCACTTTCAATTCTACCGACGAAATTTTGAAGTGCTGTCTCGCAAGATTTTCCGCGCTGGTAGGCATGTTGCATTTGAGATAGAGGATGTTGCGCAGGTGCAGTTCGACCAGCCTCTCTAAGCATTTTAGCATGAAGGAGGTGAGACTGATAGGCCTGAAGCTTTTGGCGAGTGAGTAGTCTCCTCTACCAGTTTTCGGTATAAAGGCTACCCTCACTGTACGCCAGGTACTTGGAATGTATGCCAGCGCAAGGCTGGCAGTGAAAATTCTTTTCAGAGCCGGCAGTATAGGGTCGGTGCCTAGTGTGTTTTTGTGGCTAGCAAGTTGGAGAGTTCTATTCGGAATTTTTTCCAGTCGGCAACATCGGTTTTATATTTTCTAGTGGGCAGAGTCGGCTCAGTATTCAGACCAAAATTGATAAAAGTAAATATGGGGAAATGGTCGCTATTGTGTAGGTCATCTAGGATCTAATTAGTTTTTGGGACTAACTGTACCGAGCAGCAGGTGAGGTCTACGTGAGTAAGTGTGTTGTGGGTGGATAGGTGCGTAAGAGATCCATCGTTTAGAATAGCCAGGTTGGAGCAGTTTATTGCATGGGTGAGCACCAAAGTGTACTCCAGGAGTTAACGTCCCCTAGGAGAATTAATGGAGAGTTTATGTTGGAGATTAAGATACTTAAATGGCTCTGAGTAAATTATTTATCTGGTAAGATATATAATGCAACAATTGTAAGCTTCATTATATGTTCAATTTCGATTGCACTATTCAGCAGATTTGAAGCCAATGTAAAGTGCTTGTGTGGAACATTGTTCCTTACCAGTATACCAATACCTTGTTTGGCAGTGGTATTGCTGGGGAAATTGTCGAAATAGGCAGAGTAACCTACAAAGGGGTGTTGTTGGTATGGGTAGTGGGTTTCTTGCAAGGCAATAACGTGAGGCCTGTGGTTTTTAATTAGTAGGTTCAGTTCATCATAGTTGTTTTTGTAACCTTTAATATTCCATTGGAGAATTTTAAAGGTACTAAGACAAGAATAAGCACTGCCCTGTTCTACGCCTGTAGAAAAGGGTGTGCTGCTACTTGCGTTACTGCCTGCGTTTGTATGATGGTGAGTTTTATATCGCAACCTGTGATGATCACGTGGAGAGGGAGATCGCCTTACTGTAGGCAGTACCCCTCTATCCGTGATCAGCGCGGGTTGCGATCCTTTTGTGAGATCAGTGTTATTGGGATTATACATCATCATCCATTTCGGAAGAGTTGAGGTAGTAAGCATTGTTGTTTATAAGATCATTTGTGATGGTGGTTATAGGTGAGTTTGGAGACGGATGTGAGGCAGACGTTAGCGTTGGTGGTAAGGCAAGTGGGCGGTTATGTTTGGGATGGCTGTTTGCTTTTGCTTTCAGTGTAGTTTGCGGTACGAGATTATTGCTGGTAGATAAGGGAGGAAGTGTTGTAGAATTTACGATAGAGGATATTGTTGAAGCGAAATTATCTGTAAAAATTGGATTACCTGAATTTTGAGCTGACTGAGAATTGGAAGTAGATTTGATATTGCAAGTTTTATTGGCTGAAGTGGGGGCGGAGTTTCTATTGGCTGTTAGGCTCGATGGTGTGGGGGCACTGGGGGGTATTGCATGAGATTGAGAAGGAGCTTGGGCACAAACTGGATTAGAGGGAAGGGAATCGTTTGTAGTTTCTTTGGTCTTTTCAGCAAAAGTGACTGAAAGTGTGGGTAGATGACTGGCATGGGATTGGTTGTACAAACGTTTGGCTTCGGACATACTACATCTGTTTTTTGTTTTTATCCTGAGTATTTCTTTGTTTTGCTGGTATTTTGGGCAAGAACTGGAAGAGGAGGGGTGGGCTTCTGAGCAATTGGCGCATTTAGTACGAGAGCAATCGTTAGGTTCGTGGGGGGGGAGATAGCATGTTTCACACATTTTGGGTTTATCACACCTCTTTTTGGTGTGGCCAAGTAATTGACAATTTATACATCTCATCGGATTGGGGAAATATTCACGGACTTTGGCTGTGTACCAACCTATTTCGACAGTGTTGGGTGGGACAAAAAGATCGAAAGTGAAAAGAACCACGCTAGTTGTTGTTGGAGGTTGGGATCAACTACACTGGAGCACTCAGACTCAAATACTGGTCCATTGTACTACCAGGCAGTAACCTTCATTTAATGTAGTTTCATGGTTTTCCGAAGAAAAATCAAGATGCGCTTCTGTGATATAGAACTTAGGTTTTCAGTTCCCACCACATCAGCGCCAAATAAGCGCCACCTGATACGAGTGAAAGCAGGACACTGACAGAGAAAGTGCTCTGAAGTGTCATCACCTTCTCCACAGGCGTCGCAGAGTGTGACACCACTAAGCCCAGCCCACTCAGGTGCATAGCGAAGGCAAAGTGTCCCGTTAATACGCCAACAAGTCTTCTGCACTCGTTTCTGTCTAGAGATAGCAGAAAAGAGGCGGATTTCTTGCAGACGTTTGGGAGCATACTCTTGGTCACCCTGAAACTGGAGAGTCACGCCATCTCTGGTTGTGCTGTATGGAGACCCAACCATCGACGGAGGCCCAGACCAGGGACGCGGGTAATTCCAAGGTGGGTTCGCGTCCTACGAATGCCTCTGCTGAATCTAGCCTAGCTAGTTCATCGGCAGTTTCGTTTCCCAGGATCCCGTGATGACCCGGGACCCAGACAAGTCTTAGCGAATTCAGCCTGCCAACCGAATTAAGGGAAGACTTGCATTCTTGAACTATCTTGGAAGAGGTTAAAGGGTTGAGTAAGGCCTTAAGCACAGCTTGACTGTCGCTGCAGACGCAGATACTTCTTCCCTTCCACCTATTCTTCACAATGTAGTTGGTGGCCATTAGGATCGCGAAGGCTTCCGCCTGGAAGACCGACGCGAAATTTCCTAAGGAGGCGTGAAGTCTAATGTTGTCGTTTTCCACGAAGGCCCCAGCTCCAGAACCCTCCGTTGTCTTGGAGTCGTCCGTGAAAATCCGACTACATTCCTTTTCCGGTTCAGTTTCTGGCCACAGCCAGTCCAAGACGCGTGGAAAGTCGACTTTGTAAGCGTCGCAGCTGTATTATTGGCGACCTCGCATCAGACGACATGTCCATGAGAGTAGTATCATGGGAAATGCGGTGTGCGAGGTCATCAAAGCTCGAGTGCGAGTGAAACCAAAGACCATTCCTTTTTAGTCGAGAGATGGCCGTGAGTGTACATCCCATGATGTGGAGATCAAGGGGGGGAGATTAATCAGAGCATCAAGAACAGAGCCAAGCGTGCTGGAGAAAGCCCCTGTGCAGCCGAGACAAACTGTTCTTTGAAACTTTGTGAAAGCGGCAGTCACGTATTTGCGCGAAAGCTTGTTCCACCAAACGACTGACGCATAAGAGAGAAGTGGTCTTATCATTGCCGTATAGACCCAAACGGATCTTTTGGGTGATAGACCCCAGGTTTTGCCGAAAACTCCCTTGCATTGCCAGAAGACTGACAGCGCCTTGGAGGTTTTTGTCTCAATGTGTCTTTTCCAGAGAAGTTTACTGTCCAGGATAACACCTTGATATTTGGCTTCATTGGAAAGTACTTTAAGTACCAGTTGAGTCAAACCAGTCATATTCCTCCTTCTCGTAAAAAGAACAACCTCAGTTTTGAGAGGGTTGACTGAAAGCCCATTCCTGGTACACCAGCTATCGATCATGTCAAGAGCCGCCTGCCCACGTGCGCTGACGGCCGCAAGGCATGGTCCGGTAACCAATACGGCTACATCGTCTGCATAAGCCTGGGCATAGGTGATAGAACTATTCAAAACGGAAAGCAGAAAATCAACCAGCATGCACCATAGGAGGGGAGACAGAGCCCCGCCTTGGGGGCAGCCCCTGTTAACCCCCGACATTACAAACTTGTTACACTCCGCCTCCGCGATTATAGTCCTGTTCATTAGCATTGCTCTTATCCACAACACCAATGATGCATCTACGCCGTGATTCCTGGCCGCGTTACACATGCCATCAAAAGTCGCATTGTCGAAGGCGCCTTCTATGTCGATGAAAATGTCCAGTGCGTAGTCTTTTCTGTCAAGTGCACTTTCAATTCTACCGACGAAATTTTGAAGTGCTGTCTCGCAAGATTTTCCGCGCTGGTAAGCATGTTGCATTTGAGATAGAGGATGTAATCGCAGAGCGTTTTTGCGCAGGTGCAGTTTGACCAGCCTCTCCAAGCATTTTAGCATGAAGGAGGTGAGACTGATAGGCCTGAAGCTTTTGGCGAGTGAGTAGTCTCCTTTACCAGTTTTCGGTATAAAGGCTACCCTCACTGTACGCCAGGTACTTGGAATGTATGCCAGCGTAAGGGTGGCAGTGAAAATTCTTTTCAGAGCCGGCAGTATAGGGTCGGTGCCCGGTGACTTTAAACCATCAAAAGATGCTACAGCGTACTTGATGGCTTCATCAGTTACGACGAGCGATGAAATATACCAGCCACTGCGAGTAGAGTTTGTCTGCTCATCCCCAGTTTCGGAAATCGGCACAAGCATGAGTTGGAGGGTCTCAGCTTTAGACTCGGTGTAGGTACCGTCCGGTTTTCTTAGTGTGTCCAGCCTCACTGCTTTGTCCCTTTTGAGGACTTTCACTAGTCTGCTGGTTTCACTGAGTGTTTCGATTTTTCCACAAAAGTCTTTATAAGAGTCACTTTTCGAAGCTCGAATTAGACTTTTATATTCGTTTTGTTTTAAACGATACAGGTCCCAGTCCTCTTCTAGATTGGTCTTCAGTGATCTATTCAGAAGTTTTCTGGTTTCCTTGCGCATTCTCTGCGATTCCGAGTTCCACCACGGAACAGGGGTTCTGCAGGGGTGTTTTTTGAATGTCAGTTCGAAGCATTGGGTTAGGGTGTCATTCAGGTTCCGAACTGCCACCTCAACCTTACGGCTCGTTCTGAGTTTTGGGAGAGGCACAGTGCGATTTGCTAACTCTTCCCTAAACATTGGCCAGTTTGTTCTCCTAGGGTTCCTACTCCTCTGCGAGACATTGGTTTCGCATTCGATTCGGAACTCTATGTATCTATGGTCCGACATGGACACTTCCGACAGAACTTTCCAGTCTGTGATCTCCTTAAGATATCTATTTGATAACGTTAAGTCAATCACCTCCTGTCTTCTTGTCGTGACAAACGTTGGTTGCGATCCAACGTTGTTTATGGTCAAGCCAGACGAAAGTGTGAAATCGAGAAGATACAACCCTCTTCTGTTACATTTGCTGCTGCCCCAGAAGATGCTCTGAGCATTAGCGTCACAACAGATAACGAGACCCATCTTTTTCGATTCAGATCATGGCATAATTTTGTCGTGGCTTCGACCTACTTCCCCTACGACTCTGTCCTACCACCTCCACCAAGGGAACTAGCGGAACTCGTAGAGTACTGCGAACCACGCCGGTTAGTTGTTTGCTACCGTCAGCGAGTTTTTTGGTGAATTTGTAAACATCAGTAACACCCTGTGACTTCTTTCATTCATACTCACGATCTCGGGTACGTGCTTGGGCATGGGGCATACACAGTGCCTTTGGATGAGTTAAGGTGTGGGTGCATTTTAACTGTTACAGGGTATTGGTTGGCCAGCAAGGAAACATTAATGAATTTGTCTGCAACTTTTTGGGACTTGGTAAGAATAAGCTTACTCAGTACTTATGCCATCAATTGCTTTCCTGAGCACAAAAACGCTCACTGATGAAAGGGGATGCTTATCGTCTTTGGCTGATATGGTTATAAATTTGGGATTTTTCAAATTAGAACTAGTTTGAAGAACAGTGAATTCTTCAAAGAGGTATGACTTTTTCCTTTTAGACCGGTGTTCTTGAGTGGACGTATCAGCCAACTCACTGAACTTATTCCCGGGTTTGTTTTTATTAGGCCCCGGGGCCATTTTTATTTGTGGGAAACCCCTTTGCAAACGTGAAAGTGTAACACACGCGGTTTAGTTATGTCAAAAAGAAGGCAGGTAGAGTGAAGGAGAGAGGTATATATGATCGTGAAAAGGACAAGTTGTGTCAACTTAGGATAAAGAAATATGGAATTACACCACGAGAGAAAGCCACCACGAAGTTGACGCTACGAGAGCTAGACGGAGACTAAATTACAGAATAAAGTTATTTCGTTCCATGAAAGTACTGGCGATAACTTAGTCGCCAAATCTATAAATAGTCACTTAATACTACTTCTAATACACATGCTACGCCAAATACACAATACTGACCAAATTAACTATTAACAGATCTTCAGAGTAAGGCAGTGATTTTAAAATCAATATACATCTCCTTTTATCGTTTTTAAAGACATATACGACAGTATGGTATTACTCACAAAAAAATTGTTGATGCGTTGGCCATATTTGGGATCTGAGGGATATTGATCCAGTTGTGTCAGAGTTTGAGGTAAAGTAGTTAAGAGATTTGTCTACCTCGGGACAAACGTCCACTTATGACACTTTGATGGAGATTTAATTCAGAATCACCCTGGACAACCGCTGTTATCTTGATGCTGAGTCAAAGGACCACGATAATGCTCTAAAAAAGCTTATCCCATCTACACCCAATACGGGAGCTCTCGGTATCTCTTTTAAAATATTCTGAGTCGAATATATGGTCCTATCTGCGAGGACGGCGAATAGAGGCGAAAACACAAACGTGAACTGTACGTGCTGTACTAAGATGTACTTATTAAGGCAGAAACTCCGACTATTTCATTGGCGCTGGCGCGCTTCATTATGTTGACGATGTGTAGAGCATATGAATACAACTGCTCATGATTAACAGCATTAAGATTACATTTTACATTTTTCTTTAGTCACTACAAAATAATACAACTTTGCTCAAATATATTTTAAAGTGAGCTATTTCGGCAGGCTTAAATATGTATATATTACCTTGCTTGCATCACCATAAGGAAAAAAGTTCCCATAAATTTTTTTAAATTCTTCAACAGAGAGATGTCCACTTGGGCAATCCTTCAAGAACCCTTTGTACCACTCTTGAATTTCAGCATCTATTAACGAGTTTTCAAAAATAATATCTCATCAAAATTTGAACACATTTTAAAATAACTTACCAGTAAATTCAGTATTTTGTTTTAAATCCTCCAGCACCTCTGGTTTTAGTTTACTATTTTGTTTACCCATTTTTGGCAAGTAGACTATAGACGCTTTTCCCAAAAGAAATCTTCAGTAGAGAATTGTTGTTATATATTATTTATCTCCATCTAGTAATAGTAGTAATGTATTTAACTAGGCTGTTGGTAACCTAGAAACATTAATAATTTATAAAAAAAAAAACATAACAACGTTATCATAAATCATAAAACATAACAAAGCAAAATATACTGATTCACACCCACACACGTACGTATCTATGCATATATATATATATATATATATATATATATATATATATATATATATATATATATTTATATACAAAACTAAGGAAAATGAAGTAATTGAAACACTTGGACGCAGGTAAAAAACAACAAAAGGCAACTTTTTCTAAAAATAACCAAAACCTTTTATCAATGATAAAGAAATTTTCAAGTTCAAAGAGAAAGCAAATCTACTGTGGTCAATTATTATTATTTCATTTATTTAAGCTAAAGTACACTCAATCCAAAGTAGGTTCAAGATAATATAGTTTCAGCTAGAAGCAATATTTTACACTCCTAACAAATGAAGAATTTGAAAATTTTAAGGTAGATTTCTTCAAGTTTAATGACAATTCAACGTCGGGTATTCGCATTAATATTTTATTCAGAAAAAATGGAGGTCTTTGCACGCCGCAAAGACCAAATCATGAATAAACTGCAAAGACAATATTTAAAAGTATTTTCTTTATTATTAAATTATAAGTGGAAAGAGAACCAAATCAAACGATTTCGAAACGGGATATGGAAGTTCCCAGACATCAGTTCGGCGGAGATTTTTGATGGATAATTTAGTGTTTATTCTTTTGTTTATGTGTTTTTATTAATTTACTCTTTACTCGTACATACAGCTCAAAACGCTTAGAACTATTTTAACGTAGCAGTTCCTGATTAACTGACTTTTTGCAGGCGCTTTGAACTACACTAAACTTATTAATTTATTATATAATATTTCGGTGCAACATATTTTTTTTTCTTTATAATGAACTAAATAATGGTCACGAAAAATATAATGATAATAGATCCAACTTAAACTAACTTTCTTAGATTGTCTCAATTTGTTTTTTTTTAAATTCTTCATCGGTTTTGCCTTTAAATTTTTAATATCGTAGATTTAAGTAAAATTACAGCAGGATTATGTTTTGACAAAACCAACCAAAGTGTTGATCATGAAATATTGTTTCAAAAATATAACAATAAAAAAAAATGTTATTGGAACTTCATCAGCAATTTATTTATAACAAAAAACGTAATTTAACATACTATTCTGGCGGAAAAAAGTAAGGAAACTGGAAAAACCCTTTGATATTGTATTACTTTTCTAAATCTGTCTTCTCTAAATTAATATTTTGTGGGGTTACCCGTATTTTTTAAAACTGCTTTTATTAATTCTATAAGATCATTTGCAAAGGTTTTTGATGTTTTTGTCCATTCTTCGTGAAAACCA